>OZ025299.1:186052613-186656844 GCA_964019185.1 Maratus speculifer
AACATGAAGAATCGTTATCCATAGAGCTGGTTGATTTAAATCTTTAAAAAATTACAATTTAAATATTATGTTGCATTATGGCAACATCTGATTTTGCATGTTTATTATTTATTAAGAGGGTCACTCGACTCGCTCAAAAAGATCCGGATGACAATGTTAAGTCTATGGAAGCGTTATTTTCAAAGACTTCGTTCAAATTTAAATATTTTTGCATGCTTTTTTTTTTTTGCATAGGATAGCTAAGAACGATCTACAAAAGGGCTGGTTTTTACTTTTTGATTTTGTTATACTTTTTTAATACTATGATAGTTTCAATTTCAGAACCGGTTCCGAAAGTTAAAGTATTTTTTTAATCCGAAACCAAAATCGAAAAAGTAAAAACCAGCCCGGTTGTAATCGTCCTTACCTATCCTATTCAAAAAAGACACATGTGAAAATATTAAAATTTGGGCACGATATCTGAAAATAACGCCCCCATAGACTTAACATCATCATCCGAGCTTTTTGAGCGAGTCAAGTGGCCTCTTAGGTAAGAATAATAATGGTAAAAGGTCGAAAAAGTTCTTAAAAAGTTCTTTTTAGATAAACACATGCTCTTTATGTCACACGTAGCGCGAAAATAATTCTTTGTAATAAAAAGTTGATTACTGTTTAGATTCCAAATGATACGATTTCCTATCGATGTTGCAACACTTAATTACATTTTTATCTTATTTATAGTTCAATTTATTTCTTTGATAATTCAAAATATTTTATAACACTTAATCAATGCCGTATTTAACTGTTTGCATGATTTATTTATCATCTGAGGGTGATTATATACCTTCAAAATTTTTTACCCAACTTTGGGTTGACTTTTGGAAAACCCATTCTTAGCGGCACTCTATGTCAAAAGAAATATTTTTACCCCAATTTTCAAGACTTTTGATTCAAAGTTTGGGCTGGGCGTTGATTAATCCCCACTCCAGACTTTCTTATATGTATGTAGAATATGTTATTATAAATAGTCCCATTTTTGTCATTCTTTTTTCTGTTGTTTGGTAGTGGCAAAACAGCGCGACATAACAGTTTTAGAGAAAAAAATTAAGTGGACTGTCCTAACAATATAAATCAGTTTTCAGTCAAATCAGTGTATCCCTATGTTTCACAGTACAAATATGATATTTTTGAGGCGGTTAAAATAGTACGTAAGTCATATTTTCAGCACAAAATATGCAAAAATACCAACTTGACCAAAAACGGGCTTGTACTGTTAAGACTTAAGATCTGAGAATTACAAAGAATAAAATATATCATGAAATATACTCGGGTAGCTAATATCAGCTCTAATTTAAACATACTGCTTCATTATTTTGATTAAAAATTTATTCTTCATTAATATTTATAAGAAGAAACATCATAAGCAAAAAACTAAATATTTATTTTTATGGTTATAAACATAATATAGCACTAAAAAGAAGCTGAAAAAAAAAACGAAATATTGAAAATAAAATCAATGTATTTCTATTGAAACTGAAATAAGAAGAAACTAATTAAAAAGAAATAAGAAAAACACAAATCGTGTCTTGAGTGAATAAAGAATTAGTAATTCAATGAATTAAAAACCTTTCCTGCTACAATCTTTTCAAATTATTTCTTCAATCAAAGGTATTAATAAAATGGTTAGTTTGAAAAAGGAAATTACACCTGGAGAGATCTTTGCTTCTATCGAAAATAAAAAATATGATAATATTTACTGGGATTATTATTATTATTATTATTCATATCCTTTTTTGTGCTTTTTGAACAAAAAAAAATATTTCGTTTGCGTCGTAAAAGTTTTTATCAAAACCTGTACTACAAACGAGGGTTGCCATTTTTTGCTTGCAATTTTAGAGAGAAATTTAATTCATACTGGAAATCTAAAAATAAGGACTTTTATTTTATGTGATAGTTAAATGTCCCTCATTAAATAAAGCTTAAAATGTTATTCACTATTTCTGGTATGAACTCGAAAATTCTGAATAACAATGGAGGCCAAACTGGCACTCCAGCTATAAACAGTAAAAGTGCATTCTTTAATTACCGGGTGTCCCAAAAATGACTGATGGATTTTAAAATTCAATAACTTGCAAACGGTGGCAGCTATTTAAAAAAAAAAATTGCAGGAGTGTTATGTATAATGTCAGGAGTTTTTTTACCGTAATTTTTTATTTTAGTTCGCATCTCAAACAATAGGTGGCGTTGACGGTGATTGAAGGCCAGGTCGACGCTTCACTCACCACTGATCACCTGGCCTTCAATCGCCGTCAGCGCCCCCTGTTGTTTGAGATGCGAACTAAAAAAATTACGGTAAAAAACTCCTGATTTTAAACATAACCCTCCTGCAAAATTTTTTTAAATAGCTGTCACCGTTTGCAAGTTATTGAATTTTAAAATCCATCAGTCATTTTTGGGACACCCGGTATATATTCAGTTTGCCTTCATCAACTTTTTGTTTAGCAGGATACGAAAGGTCATTTCTAAGAGCTCATTTGAATTTCAATAAAAAAAAAGTTGTGTTAAATTCATCCCTCTTTTTTCCCCCACAAAATCGTATTAGATTTCTAGAAAAAAAATTTCTTTTGAATTAATCAAGACAATTGTGAATATTTGGATGGCTTTTGTCCATTATATTTTTATCAGATCAGCAAATCTATAATTTATTGCTGCAATTGTTCTTTTAACAGATGTCTCTAACAAGGAAGGTCTCCATACGGGCATACTCAGAAAAATCTGAAAAAATTACAGAATGTTCTTCTCATATAGTTATATGTGTTTATAAAAAAAATTTCGGCGGAAACTCCTTATAACGTCCGTAAAAAAATAATAAAAATTTCGTTTATTTGGCGATTTATCTCCGGTTGGCGAAAAAACGAAATTTTGAAAAATACGCTTTTAAGCTTCGAATACTTTTTAAAGAAAAAACTTTCTGTGTTCAATTTATTTAAATAAGTTTAGTTTAAGTAATTTTAGTTTTGCATTTTTACTTTACTTTAAGTGTAATTTTGTCATATACGTTTATATGTACTTATAACAAAATGAAATTAATATATTTTATCATTTAAAACACAATTTAAATTGATTAAAATTGTTCCAAATTGAAAAATACATTGTTAAAAATCTGCTGCATTTTGTTGCAACGCACTCCCTTACTTGTATAGAAAACGGTTACTTGGCCGTGAAATGGAGCTTTCTCATTGGTTGAAATAGAGATATTATATACAAGCGGTGGAGTGCGTTGCAACAAAATGCAGCAGATTTTTAACAGTGTATGACACGGTCAATTCTACGTGCTATGGAGCATTCTCATTGGTCAGAAGAGAGATATTCTATAAAAGTAGTGGAGTGACGTTGCAGTAAATGCTGCAGATTTTTAACAGTGAAGTAAATAAAAATCAATTTTCAGATTCGTTAAAATCAGAGATGGGCAGTATCGAAAATACATGCATTTGAAATACATTTTCAAAATACATTTGTATTTTGCATTTTGTATTTTAACCCGACTAAACGAAAGTATTTTGGTAATGTATTTTGAAATGATTTTCTCAAGTATTTTGTATTTTGAAAATACATTTCATACTCAAAATACATTTGTGCAGATTTTCAGCTGCTTTGTTAAAATTGCAGATGTAAGATTCACAAAAGCATAATACAAGTATGACTATTTTGTTTTGACTTATAGGGTTCGTTTGTGGAAGTTTATACAAACATACATTTCAACTGCTGGTACAATAATGATTAGAATAAATGCTTCTGTTTTACTTAGGCATTGCTGCTGAATCATTACAAATCTAAAGTTCTAGGTTTTATTAGTATAACGCTGCTATGAGAATGATAAAAACTACTGTATTATAAACAGGAAGAATTATTTAGAGTTTTGCTGTGTATGGTGCTTTTTGAAAAGTTACAGAAAGACTTGTAATGCAGTAGTAGAAAGAAATGTAATGCAACGTTTAAGTCTCGTGAAAGAATAGCTGATATTTTTCAGCTTCGGGTGATAATGTATCAAGTGAATTAATGAATTACGATAGAACACGTTGCACTAGCGCTATACTAAATGGGATTTTTTTTTAAATTTCTGTTTATAATAACGATAAAATTAAGGCAGCATGCCATATGTTAAAAACAAGATCTACCGTTATAAGAGAAACATTTGAAGCATATTTGATTATAGATTTGTCCTTACTTGAGGTACACGTTTATCTAGCATGACTTCGTAATTATTATTGTCAGTTTTTTTTTTTTTTTTTTTTTTACTCATTTCATGTTTTATTTTGTACTGTTTAAAAAAATTTCACAATAAAAATATAAACTGGTAACTGACCAAAACGAAAGTTACTGTAGGAAACAGAAGTTTCATTCTTTTTTGAGTTTAGATCGTAAACAAAAGATTCACAAATGAAAATTTTACTATCAATGAGAATATAAATTTGGTTAATTACAAAAGTATACCCCTTTTAGAAGAATATTTATGATTTTGAACGTGCGGGCATGGGCATATATTTGTTTACAACAAAATTAAAGATAATAATAAAACATTATTTTGTACCGATTTATAACCATAAAATATTATTAATTCTGTAGTTATTTATGCATTCCGGAGTTTTCATGATTATTTATGTATCAACCTAGATCGATGTTCATTGTACAGAGATTTGCAAAATGCTTAACGTTTGGTTTGCAAATTAATCATACACAAATTACAATAAATAGTTCTTTAAGAGAATAGTAGTATATTCATACTACTATTAGAGCAGCAATTATTAATTTGCAATCATTATTACAAATATAACATGCATATGTTTAAAACGAAAACATTTAACTTGTTAATTTAACATTTCTTTTAGCTCACAGGCTGTGAAAACCTAAGAGCTTATGTGCAGAACATTCTGCATGTATCTATGTATGCATGTGTGTATATAACACGATAATTCAAGATGAAAATATCCGATTTACTTGAAATTTCGGATATAGGTTTATTCTGATGAGACGCTTCCCTGATAAGTTTTTGGAGTTCATTCGATAAGTATAAGGAAGGGGGAAAGAACGAGCAGCTAATACCCCTCCCCTTAAATTACATAAAAAAGTTTTTCATGCAGAATTATGAGATTTCGTTCAAATTTAAGTATAGTATCCTTCTGATGAGGGCACCTCCGTGATTAGTTTTGGGAGTTCATTAGATAAATATAACGAGGGGGTACGGGGCTAATCCCTCCCCTCTTAATTTAGATAAATGGGATTTCATGTAAAATTATTAGATTTCATTAAAATTTTAGATATATGATATCATTCTGATGAGGTGCTTCCTTGCTTAGTATTGGGTGTTCATTGGATAATTATAAAGGGGGGGTAACATTCTCCTTTATTTAGGTTAATGGGTTTTTCACGCAATTTGCTGCAAATGGATATAAGTTCATTCTGAGAAGATGCTTCCCTGATTGTTTTGAGAATTCATTGTATAAGTATAAAGTGGGAATCAAACGGACTATCTCTCTTAATTTAGGAAAACGATTTGTTATGCAAAATTAACCGATTTGCTTCAAATTTTAGATACAGGTTCATAGCGATAAAACGCTTCCCTCATTAGTCGTGGGTTTTTTTTTTTTTTTTTTTTAAATATAAAGAGAGGTACGAGCGATTACCCCTCAAATTTTATAAATGGGCTTCTCTGCAGAATTATCCGATTTCCTTTAAATTTTGGATGTCGGTTTTTTCTAATGAGATGAATCTCTGAATAGTTTTGGAGGTTTGATGATTAAGTACGAAGGATGGAATGGGGAATACTCTTAAATTATATAAACGGATTTTTATCAAAATAATCCGATTTGCTTCGAATTTTGGATGTAGGTTTATAGTATGATAAGGCGTATCCCTGATTAGTTTTTGAGATTGCATGATGAATATAGAGGGGTAGTGGACGGGGACCATTTCTCTCCTTAATATGTTTTTCGAAGGGCATTATGCCTTGAAAATAGAAGACTGTAATATACAATTAGTGTATATAGCCTGTGAGCTCAATGCCGTCAGTTTAACTGAGCAATATTCTTTTTATTAAATTACTCCTTATTTAGTATTCATATAAAGCATACCTATGCTTACGTTGTAGTGATTGAGACATTAACAATTAATATATTTATTATTTTTTTTTAACCAATTCCAACGAACGAGGTTATAAACTCTTTTATGTATAAGTTTTATGTATACATCCTAGAATAACTTCGGAACTGACGCTTCCATTTTTAAGCTTTCATCTCTTTTTATAGTCTTCTATGTTTACCAGAAGAAAGCATTGGATTTGTGAAAACATTCGACCTCAGGGTTTTGATGGATTTATATTTTTCAAGCCTCTAAACACTGTTTAATTGCATTTAGTAAATGTCTGTTTGTGAGTTTGTATGTGACAAAAAATTTGAGGCTCTTTGTTTCAAGAACTAATGCACTGAATTTAATAATACTTTAGATTCAGTTAGACGTGGACATAAGTTGTTGTAGATTAGTTGTTGTTGTGAATCTTCCAAGAGATGGCATTACTATGCTGTATTTTTCACGACTTCAATAATAATAATAATAATAATAATAATAATAATAATAATAATAATAATAATAAATTAATTAATTAATTAATTAATTAATTAATTAATTAATTAATTAAAAAAATTGTATTTTAAGATCTAATGTATGGATTTTCATCAAACTTCAAATTCAGTAACACGTTAACATAAGTTGCTGCTGATCAACTTTAGGTGTAAATCGCGCCACATGTGAGTGGCACTGCTATGGTACATTTTTCCCGATTTCTGCATTAGTTCTATCTTAAGTACTAATGCTCGAATTTTCATCGAATTTCAGATTTAGTTAGACTGTTATATTAAGTTGTTAAGTGTTGGTGTAAATCGCTCAACATGTGGCGCTGCTATGCTGCATTTTTCAGGATTTTAGCAAAAATGAATGCACTGAAAGTCCTCAAACTTCATATTTTATTATTTATTACTATTAATTGTTAGTACTGATCACCGAAATTCGGAATTAAAAATCTGTTTCGATCGATCCTGAATTAAAAATTTTCCAAAAAGAAATTTATTGAGTGATTCCTAAATTAAGATTCCCCCCCCCCCTTGAAGATCAATCGTAATTTATGAACATAGATTTGAGTTGTGAATTATTTTGATAACATTTTACTTTTTGCGCAAAATGAAACTGAATTATATCCAAGAAAAATTTACGTATTTTATATGCATTTGATAATTCTGTCTGTAAGTATTCATAGAGCATATTCTCCCATAGATTGATTTTTTTTCTTTATTTCTTGTTTGTTTTTTCTTACTTTAATAATTTATAATTTCAAAGAATTTAATCAGTGTAACACAAATGTCTTACAGTTGCACTAATAAGACTAATAAGAGGTTTATATGGACCGAAATTATAAATCCGTTCCAAGCCATAGAAAAATCTTCTAGCCGGCCTATAAAGTACCGAGCTAAAAAGCTATTATCCTTAGCGTTTTGAATTTTGCAAACACTAATAAGAGATCTACACGGGCCGAAAATATAGGGTCTGGTTCAACCCGTACAAAGATCTTTTTAGTCCGGCCCATTTCGATACAAAACAAACATTATTGAACCGGCGAAGTA
This sequence comes from Maratus speculifer, assembly GCA_964019185.1. NCBI lineage: Eukaryota > Metazoa > Arthropoda > Arachnida > Araneae > Salticidae > Maratus > Maratus speculifer. The sequence continues at coordinate 186,060,266 of OZ025299.1, forward strand.
TAAAAGTTAAGCATCCAGCCCATAACACATTTGGTATGAAAGTAAAATCTCGTAATACGCCCTGCTCGATTATAAAAGTTAAAAAATTTGGTCAAGCCCCGCTCTTACAAACACTCGATTAGCCCGGGGGGGGGACTAAATTTTAAGAAAATATAATTTTTTGTGTCGATATGGTTAAAAATCATCTTATACGAGGAACGCTGACCAAAGATACTTATATCAGCTTTTTATCGTGTTTATAGACTTCTTTTTTAAAAAGCATTTTGGACTGTGATATTAATTTCTTAAATTAATCTTTATTTTTATGTAAGTGTTTTAGCTTAAAATAATATCGTTAATCTCTATTCCATGCCTTGAAAACTTAAAAATCTGGAAAATGCTGTACAGTAAAATCTTCTAAGCCAGATTCGCACATGATCGAAGGAAAAAAAATCCATTGTAGACAGGTTTTCTTCTTAGCAGGTACACAGTTTGTTCTAAATGTGTTGTATTCGTTTTCGTTGTTATTAAATTTATTTTGCAATTTGCATGAATCAACACATTAGCCTTTTAAGAAAAGATTTATAGACAGATTCACAGCTCATTTTACTGTGCTTTATTTTAATTACCCAGAAATATATTACTAATCTTTTAAATAATAAAATAAAAAATTTTAATTGTAAAATTTTAACAATTTATAAATACATAAATATTTTGTAAAAAATTGTTGGATTGGGTCAGATTTAAGCGGTTTTCACGTACGCCACGCCAAGATGGGATGAGCCAATGATTTTTATACAGGCTGGTCAGAACCAATAATTAAATTTGAGGCTACTGCAGTCCTTTAGGAAGAATGAAGTCTAGTCCCGATCCGGTCTGGTATGAATAAGTGAGTTCCGGGCCGAGTCTGTCGTAAACAGTAAAGCCTGGGACCCTAAATAATGATGACGAGGTCCATTTGAGCTTACACTCCAGAACGAAATAAATCCTATACCCGACCCGGAACGACTGAAGAACAGGTCCGGTCGGGCCCAGCCCGAGTGCTGTGGGTAAAAATTGGCCCGAAACCGGCCAGCTGACTGTGCCCGACATGGCCCGTACAAACTTCTAATCTTATGCACAAACTTTTTAAAATTTTCAAATGTATTTTGTATTTTAAATGTATTTTGAAAATACATGTATTTTGAATTTTGAATTTTCTTAATTCGAAAAGTATTTTGTATTTTGTATTTTAGCTTCTCAAACTAGTGTATTTTGTATTTTGTATCGAAAATGATTTTTCGATGTATTTTGCCCAACTCTGGTTAAAATCGTCTGCTTTTGGCGAGGAAATGCACTGCTCGCCAAATCCCGCGTCGCTTTCAGCTTTTCACGCCAATTATTCCAAACTATTTTATTTTTTTACATATCTAATAATGTAATTCCGCCGCTAATTTTCACTGATCCTTTATTACCTACATGAGTAGTTTAATTCGTATTTTTTTCAAAAAATTCTGAGTATGCCCCCAATGGAGACCTTCCTTGTAAGTTTAAAATATTGTAAAGAAAATGAATTTTTTCCAATATAAAGCATTTAAAAATTTCTATACAGTAATGTACTACAAACTCATTTTATCTTTTTTTTTAATTAAAAAACAAACCATAAGACGAACCAAATTTAAATCATTAATTATCGTTAAAAGAAAACCCAGAGTCATAACATAACCTTAATAAGATATATATCTGAAAGATCAAACAAAAAAAAAATGCCTTTCTATTGAAATAGTAAGAAAAAAACAAGATAAAAAAGTAGTAAGAAAACTGCAAATCCTGTAGTCCTATTCAATGAGTTAAAATACTTTCCTGCTACAAGATTTTCAAATTTATTTCCTCACTCCAAGGTGATAAAATGGATAGTTTGAAAGAGAAAATCATCCCTAGATGGATTTTCCGGCTAAAGAAAATAAAAACGAATTATTTATTGTTTATTTTTTATCCATATCGTTTGCTCTGGCGTTGTTGTTTCTTTTTTCCTTCTGAATGAAATATTTTTCTTATTTTATTCGTAAAAAACTGAATTGCTATTAAAAGCTATATTAAAAGAAACGGAAGTACATACTTTTTACTATATTTTCAATTTAATTCCATTAATAGTGTTTGTTTTCAACCACAGAAAACAAGCTTTTATAAAACTTTAATAACAGTTACAATTTATTAAAAACAAATTGTGTGAAAGGAATCCCATTTTATTTTTAAATAATGGTTTTAGATGTTAAAAAATTATGTTCATTTAAATCAATAAAGTGTGGGTTCAATTTCCTTGTGACTTAAAAGAAATTAATAAATAAATAAATCGTTTCAGCAAAAGATCCTTTTTTCATTATAAAATTTTTTATCTGATTTTCATGCCAAAAATTCTTTTTTGAGTTCATTACTTAAAAAGTAAAAACAGAACCATTATAGTTCCACTCATGTGCATGTTTGTCACAACTGTTTTTCTCGAAAATTATAGAACGTGGAAAGTTCAAACTTGGCAGAGTTATAAGGGTATTGACTTGTAATTATAATCTATATTTAAAAACTTATAGCCTTTAAATACAGATTACTAACCGCAATTTTAATTTACTTATTAACAATTTAAGGGGCTGAAAAAATGTTTTGTATGTATCGTGTGAGATATCATCTCTTAGCATCGAATTCACAAATGTACTTGTTTTAACTATAAGTACTATATTTTCTAATCTCGTCTAAAAATGTATTGAAAAATTATACTTCCCTTATTTCCGAATCTACTCTAGCTAAAATTATGAAAAAAATTGGGATTGTAGATGCTTATTTAAACTTTATAGTTAAACTAAAGTGACTATCCAAGGTGACATAGTTTTTGAGGAAATCGCATTTTTCTGTCACAAGCAAGCTTTATTCTACGGGTGCTGAGCTGTGAAGTTGAGGGGCGCTGGAAGCATCCTATGGATGCGGAATTATGCAAAGATTGTTCATAATGTTTTTTAAAGAAAAACTTTTCGGTAGTGAGACTCAATTTTAATCAAAAAGCTACCTAGAAAATAGAGGCACGGTCGAAGTTTGAACACTGCGACCACCTTCTGAAGCGGACTTTTCACAATGCCAAGTTTAAAGTTTCTACAAGGTCTTTGTTGTTCAGAATTTTTTGGTTGCAAATGCAACTTTCACTTGACTGATTATTTAAAATTTTTAACAGTACTTTTTAAATGAAATATATTTGCAATGGAATTGAGAGATTTTTCAAAATCAGTACTAATTAAATATAAAGTTTTATGAAAATCTATGCATTAGTTCTTAATGTATGGCTATTCTGTAAATTATAAATAATGCAGCATAGCTGCGTCATCTTTTGAGCAATATACACCAAAAACTAATCAGATCTATTTTTTATCAAGGTCTCACAAAAGCTAAAGTTTTGTAAAATTCCAAGCATTAGTTCTTGAAATAGAGCTATTACAATAATCACGAATAATATACCATGGCAGCTGTTGAGTGATTTGCACCAATACGTAATCAGCACCATGTTACATCAAGAACTAACTAAATCTACATTTTTATGAAAATCCATGCACTTGTACTTGAGATATGGCTATTTCGGAAATTGTGAATAAAGCAGCAGAGGAGTGCCACTAGTGAACGCTATGCACCAAAATCTAATCAGATCTAGTTTATATCAATGTTTAATAGAATCTAAAGTTTTATGAATTCCCGTGCATTAGTTCTTGAGATACACTGTTAAAAATAAAGGTGACAAACCAGTTGCATTTGGCGCCCAGGGGTGAAAATGTATTACCATTTGACACCCACGGACTTGAGAATGTGTTTGGGGTGCCGTTTGACCTCTCACTGGGTGATTGACACTAATTAGGGTGCCGCGCAATGCATACCGTTGGAAGATTTTCACCCCTTAGTCATTTTCGCATGCTACACTGTAAAAAAATATGACTATTTTGCTGCATCGTCACTCCACCGCTTTTATAGAAAACGACTACTTCAGGCTATCATCGAGCATTCTCATTGGCCAAAAGAGTGATATTCTATAAAAGCGGGGGAGTGACGATATAGCAAAATAGTAATATTTTTTTACAGTGTCGGTGACGTATATCTTTGCTCTTCAACTCGCCGTCACTGATGGATCAAAACAGTAATTTCTCTCTACGATGACTATCACCGCTATGCACTATCCCAATTTCGTTTAGAACTTTGGATGGCTAACTTTTGGCGAGCTTTTTTGTATAAAGCAACCTTTGAATTTCAGGACATTTGAACATTTCAGGGAGACTTTAAAGGTGAGCTCAATGGCCGAGCGGTTAGAGCGCTTAGCTTACAATCAGACGTTGTGGGTTCAAATCCTTCGAGGGCCAAAAGTCGGTTTGTATATTTTTTAATTTTTTATTATTGGGAACTCTGGATTAAGGGTGTCATCTTTTCACCCTAATTAAAGGTGTCATTCTGGCTCCATTAGGGGTGTCACCAGTGAGACAAACCGTTCACCCCTAAAAGGTGCAATGTGTCACCATTAGTTTTAACAGTGTAGGACGCCCCCAAAATTTTTGTCCCATACAGACAGACAGACTCACAGACTCACAGACAGACATTTTTTAAAAACGTGTTTTTCAGGTTCTCTGGCCGCTAAAATGTATAAATCCGTTGAAAACCGGAAAAGTTTTCACGAATTCAAAAAATTCAGAAATGAAACACATTTTTGGTAATTTTCTTTCAAAAAAGGAGCAATTTATGCCATTAACAAAAAATATTAAATGCTATCTGAAACTTGGAAACAAACAAAAATATGTATTTTGAATTTAATGAGAAAGAACAGAAATAAAGAAATAAGAAATATATAAATCATCCAATCCGTTTCAATGAGTTAAAATATTTTCTAATTACAAGACTTTCAAATTTATTTCGTCAGTCCAAAATGATAGAATTTCTAATATGACAGCTAAAATTATCCTTAAATGGATTTTTCTTCCTAAAGAAATTAAAAACGAATTATGTATTTTTTCCATTCATACGTTATTGGTGCTTTTTTTCACTTCTTGAAAAAAGTTCTTATTTTGTTTGTAAAAGAAATGTTATCAAGTAACTGCTTATAAATGCTTTCAAATAACGGCAAATTAATGCTTTCTCTTTTCTATATTTTCACTTTAATTTTGTAAATAGTTTTACTTTTAAGCATTGTAAAATAACAGGACATCTACATTATGATGGCAAAAAAATAGTGTAAAATATACACTGCATCATTTTCTAATAATAATATTAGATTTTTTAAAATTTATTTATTTTTATTCTGTATTAATCAAATGCATTTTGAATTTAAAGATACCTAAAAAACTATTTTATGTAGATTTCGTAAGAATTACTACCTGTTAAATTCTTCCCTACGTTGGAATTTCTGAAATTATTTTCCAGATTTGTGCTGATCATGATCCTGTAAACCTAAAACCACACCCAGTTCAAAACTTTATATGTATCATTCTTTAATGGATATGATAACGTCCATAATTATGCACAAATCTCCTCCAAACGGATACAGAAAATATCGGTTAAGTTCGTAAATGAGAAAAATCGGACCAATTTGGATGAAAATCGGTAGTGGTTTTTTGTGGAAACAAAAAGAAACCCATAACTTCTTAGTTATAATAAATATCGAATCAGTTTAAATTTAGTATTACTTATAGGAAAAAAGCCAAAAATTTATGTGCGACAGATTTTTAATATCATTAAATATGGTCGCAGGTACGGAAAAATGAATTTGTAAAGAAAAAACTAAAAACTTCGTAAGATCGCAAGATGTAACGCCCACTTAAATTTATTATAAATCCTTTTAATATTATCTACAACTTTTATTTTGACAAGTTTTGATGGGACCGACTCTTAGAGAAAAAAATTGGGGAGGGGGGTTAGATGGGAAAAAAATCACATCTCCGTTAATCGGCCACTAAGGCAATGACATTTACCATTATCAAATTTTTTTACAATCCTCAGAGATGCTGTATACAGAGTTCCATTATTAAACGGGGGCTTGTCTCAATAAAAAGAACGTCTACATTTAAAAAACAGATAGTGGTTCATTTAATGAAACAAGCACCACATGGTTTAAATTTATTTTATAACTTTAGCAGCAACAAGTTTTTGATAATATGAACTCTTACAGCAAAAGAAAGTTGAATGAGGGGATTTATAAAAACGTTAAAGCCATTATAACATTTTATTTATGAAAGGTATGGAATCTCTATCAAGATGTCATTACTTCTCAGAAAAGACCCAAAAAATATTGTCTAGTAGATTTTTTTATATTACTAAAATTATTCTCAAGAGATGAAAAAAATAGGGGTTGAAGAAAAAATCATCGTATTAACATGACTCTGATAAAACCAATTCTTACTGTAAAAGGAAATTCAAACTATTGCAACTACACTGTTAAAAATAAAGGTGGTAAATCAGTTGCATTTGGCGCCCGGGGGTGAAAATGTGTGGCCATTTGACACCCGTGGGGCTTGAAAATGTGTTTAGGATGCCGTTTGATCCCTCACTGGGTGATTCACGCTAATTAGGGTGCCGGGCGATGCATACCGTTGGAAGATTTATTCCCTTAGTCATTTGCGCATGCTCTGTGATGTGTGTCCTTCCCCATGAACTCGCCGTCACTGGTGGATCATAACAGCAATTTCTCCCTACAAAGACTATCACCGCACATGCGCCATCCCAATTTCATTTAAAACTTAAGATGGAAAACTTTTAGCGAGTTTTTTATACAAAGCAACCTTTGAATTTCAGTACATTTGAACATTTCAGGGAGACTTGAATGTGATCTGGATGGCCGAACGGTTAGAGCGTTGAGTTTGCAATCAGACATTGTGTGTTCAAATCCTTCACGTTAATAAATTCGATTTATAATTTCTTTTTATTATTGGGCACTCTGGATTAGGGGGGGGCATCTTTTCACCCTAATTAAGGGCGCCATTCTGGCTCCCCTAGGGGTGTCACCAGTGAGACAAGCCTTTCACCCCTAAAAGGTGCAATGTGTCAACAGTAGCTTTAACAGTGTACTTCTAATAATAATAATGGGGTGTGCCTCTTACATCAATGTGTATAGTATTACATTATATGCTTCTTAATTATGAAGCATATCCAATCTTTTTCAAGTTATTAACTGAAATGACTTCACTTTTTAGAAAAGTATCCATAACTTCTGTTTGAAAGATTTTGATATCTCCAAGAGTATTTTCAATGGTTTAAAAAAAAGAGATTGAAAAAGAAAAAAATTCATAACTTCATTAGTTGGCACGTTATTAAACCCTTAATATAATAAAACTAAAAATCTAATGGTATTAAAATTAGATTGTTTTTCATTTCTTTAAATGTTTAATCTATTTAAATCAGTTTCGAACCAATCTTTTGAAGTTTCAATGAAGAGTGATGATAGCCAAAACGGTAATAAATTAAGATTCAAAACAAGTTAAGATTGAGTTAAGATTTTTTAAGATAGTTAAGAGTAATTCTTGATATTATAAGAAGTTATAAAACCTATAATTCTAGCAAGATTTTGAATGCTCCTTTATATCTAATCTCAGTGTAACTATATTGATAAAATAAACTTCTTGAAACTTCATAAAAAATAACATGGAATGTAAAACAGTTTATTTATTCAACACTGGTGCACCTCGAATTTTTTGCACTCTTTTCTCAGTTTAATTACTGTCCACACTCTCCCTGAGCGTTTATGAGAAAGCCTTATATATCCCTGAATTCCCTTTCTGAAAATGGGTCCGGATAGTTTCGATCAAACAACGTACATAAGTTTAGTCTGTTTAATAGGATCATATAAGATTGAAAAAATATTTTTTTAAATTCCCGATATCATGTTATGCTAATGGAGGATCTACGCAATTCTGTGGGTACACACAGAGAAAAAAAGCCACCCTCATATAGAATGAAAAGTTAGTTACTTTCTCAATCACTAAGCTAGAATTATAGATCTTCGAACTATGCGAATAGTTTAAACAATTAAGTTGAATAGAAGAAATGATCTAGAATTTCTAATGTCTTGTTTTCTAGGTGATGAAATGATATTAAATCGTTTCAGTAACGAGAAATTATCGCTTGATTTCATGAATGGTTTCATAAACTTGAATTATAGTTACTAAAATTAACCTCGTGTGTTCGCATCAATTTGCGGTGATTTTTAAATACACTGGTGGACAAAATTAAGAAATGGAAGGCATTTTCCCAAATATCTCGAGAAATACTGGATACAAATTAATGAAAATTGGTATGGATATAACTCATAGTATGACAATAATATGTGCAAAGCAAAAATTAAAGTGCCGCTCATTGGCAAGAGTTATTGCCATCAGTCCAAAGTGGACTGAAATTCATGATGAAAGATGGCAATGAAAGTGAGGCTTGTATGGTGTAAGGTCGCCTCTAGTATGGTGTGTGGTCACCTCTGACAGATAGATGGCCTGCACAACGAGTAACACGCTGTTAATAGGGGAGTTAAGGATTGCTTGTGGAAGACTCTCCCACTCTTCCACCAGAGCATTTTTTAACTCCGGAAGGGTTCTGGGTGGGAGTTGGCGTCTCGCAATAACCCTTCCAAGAACATCCCAAGCATGTTCAATGGGGTTAAGATCAGGAGATTTGGCTGGCCAATCCAAATATGAATATCTTCGCTTTCCAGATACTCCTCAACCAGGCGAACCCTATGTGGTCGGGCATTGTCGTCCATAAAAACGAATTCAGGGCCAACAGCAGCCCTGAAAAGACGCACATGGGATTGTAGGACCTCCTGCCTGTACATCTGGGCATTCACGGAACCAGTGTCAAACACATAGAGCGGTGTGCGGGTATCTTGCATGATCCCTTCCCAAACCATCAGTCCTCCACCAGCATAATGGTCCCTTTCCATGATGTTACTGGGATGGTATCGGGTCCCAGGCTCCCTCCGTATGAATATTTGCCGAGAATCAGGTTGAAGACTGAATCTGGATTCATCTGTGAACAGAACATTAGCCCATTGGAGTTGTGTCCAGTGTTGGTGCTGTCTGCACCATTTTGCACGCTCTCTTCTGTGGAAGGGAGGGGGTGGGATGCAAATGGCGGACTTCCTGGCATACCACCCTCTTTCGCCGAGCCTCCTGGCAACAGTTTTCCTTGAAATTAATGTTCCTGTGGCAGCAGCAAGGTCTCTAGACAGTTGTGTCGCTGTAGACGTCCGTTGAGGAGTATCTGGAAAGCGAGGATATTTATCGAATGGATTTTCCAGCCAAATCTCCTGATCTTAACCTTATTGAACATGCTTGGGATGCTTTTGGAAGGGCTATCGCAAGACGCCAACTCCCACCCAGAACCCTTCCGGAGTTAAAAACTGCTCTAGTAGAAGAGTGGGAGAGTCTTCCACAAGCAACCCTTAATTCCCCTATTAACAGCATGCATACTCGTTGTGCATGCTGTGTATCTGTCAGACGTGACCACACACCATACTAGAGGCGACCACACACCATATAAGCCTGCCTTTCATTGCTATCTTTCATCATGAATTTCAATCCACATTGGGCTGTTGGCAATAACTCTTGCCAATGAACGGGACTTTAATTTTTGCTTTGCATATATTATTGTCATACTATGAGTTATATCCATACCAATTTTCATTAATTTTTATTATCCAGTATTTCTCGAGATATTTGGGAAAATGCCTTCCATCTCTTAATTTTGTCCACTAGTGTAAGTTTGACCACGAGAATACAGGAAAATGCTCTAGAATTCTAGAAGAAGATTCTAGAACTCTCTAGTAAAAAGAACTAGAATTTATAAGAATGACATGGAACTATTTTTAGGGCCACAATTTAGATTCTACATACCAAAACGATATTTTTTTTCTCAGTGCAGGCTCAACTTTAAATCGCACAAAAAAATAAAAATGTTTTTTCTTTTTATTTTGAATTACCTACACAGGACAGGTCTTAAAAGGATAAGAAACAGATTTTTTATAAACCTTCAATTAAATTAACTAAGTGCATTTTGACTTTTCGGATTTCTAAAAAGGTAAACTTTTTTAGTTGATGTCTTTTGTCATATCTTTAAATTTTTCAATTCTTTGCCGAGGTTCTTCTTTTAACAGATATTTCTAAATTTAATAGAATTGTAAAGGCATATGAATTTTGCCAATAATAATCATGTAAAAAAGTTTACAGATTTTTGCAATCAGTATCCTACAAAAACTTTCTTTTTTTTCATTAACAAAACAACCCATAAACCTAAAAAAATTCCATCGCTAAATTTATTTTTTAAGACCCCAAAAATATTATATAACATTAATAATAAACATTAAAGTTATACTAAGCTTCAAAATAAAAAATAAATGCATATCGATTGAAACACAGATAAGAAAAATGGCATGAAAAAATAAAGATACAAATCCTGTAGCCCTACTCAAAAAATTAAACAGTTTCCTTTTACAAGCTTTTCAAATTTATTTCGTCACTCCAAGATCGTAAAATGGCTAGTTTTACAAAAAAAACTATCCAGATATGTATTATTACGGTTAAAGAAAATAGAAAACAATTATTTTATAATTAATTGTTCATATAATTGTCTATTGCTTTTTTCGAGTTTATAAAACGGAAATTTTATTTTTATTTCATTTGTAAACAAAAAATAAGTTAATTGTTGTATTTACGCTACGAAGCACAGAAATCCACTTTGTTTACTATGTTTTCAATTTGATTATATTAATAGATTTTTTTAAGAAAACGTATTTCTTTTTTTCGCTTAAAAAACGAACCTTTAGGGAAAACAAATACCATTAACTCTATTTCAAAGAAAACACCCAATATATATTATTAACTTAAAAAGAAATGTAGAAACCTATTTGAAACATAAAACAAAAACTAAAATGTATTTGGACTGAAATACAAATACGGAAAAACAGATAACAAAGAAAACTAAAACTCCTGGAGTTCTATTCACTGAGTTAAAGCACTTTCCTACTACAAGCTTTTCATATTTATTTCCAGACTCAAAGCTGGGTTTTAAGGTCTGAGTCTGGTTTTTAAGCGAAAATCATCCCTATATGTTTTTTCTGGCGGAAGAAAATAGAAAAGAATTATTTATTATTTATTATTTATTTTCCACTCATGTCATTTGTTCTGTTGCTTGTTTCTTTTAAGGGCACATGGAACATAAAACCGTTCAAATTTTGAGTTTTTAATTATCATCCTAAAAATTAGAGCTAAAAAATTATAGCGCAAAATGATTATGGACCTAAAAGGTATGGTGCTGGAAGTTTTTTAAAACAATATATTTAAATACTGCGTGTGTATATATATATTTTTTTTGCCTTTTTTAAATATGTTTTTTGTTTAACCTTTGGTACACTTTTCTAAGATTCTTTTTTAGAACACTTTTCTAAATAGTCACTCCAAGGTCGTAAAAAGGCCAGTTTGAAAAAGAAAATCCTCCCTATATGGATTTTTACTGCTAAAGAAAATTGAAAATAATTATTTTATTACTTATTTTTAATGTATCTTTTAGTCTGCTGCTTTTTTCGCGTTTATAAAACGTAAATTTTTATTTTTATTTCATTTGTGAAAAGGATAATTGTTGTATTTACGCAACAAATTACAGAAATCCACTCTGTTTACTACGCTTTCAATCTGATTATATTAGTAGATTTTTTATGAAAACTTAATTTTTTTTTTTCGCTTACAATGTCAACATTTAGAGGAAAGAAATACCATTAACTCTAGTTCAAAGAAAACAGCCAATATATAATACTTTCTTAATAAGAAATATGCAAATCTATTTTAAACATAAAACAAAAACTAAAATGTATGTGGACTGAAATACAAATACGGAAAAACAGGTAGCAAAGAAAACCACAGCTCTTGGAGACCTATTCACTGAGTTAAACACTTTCCTACTACAAGCTTTTCAAATTTATTTCCACACTCAAAGGTGGTTTATAAGAGCTGAGGCTGGTTTTTAAGAGAAAATCATCCCTATATGTTTTTTTGGCTGAAGAAAACAGAAAAGAATTATTTACTATTTATTTTCCACTCATATTATTTGGACTATTGCTTGTTTCGGTTGGCACATGGCCAACCCCACATGGAACATTGGTTTCACACATGGAACGTTGGCATATGGTCACATGGAACATTGGTTTGGGTTTTATTTATAACGGCCGATTATCAACACGAGTTAAATAGGAGCAAGGGGGATACCCTCCGTGATGGTCATATGAAGGGAAAAAGGGAAGAATTTACACAAGGAAATCCAAGGTCGAAGAAACCTACGGAAAACTCCCAACGACTAGGCCGACACGCGCGATTGGGTTCAAACCCAGCACTTCTCGTCTACCAGCTTTGAGAGCAGAACCTTTCTACCGCTGGTGGGGCGTGGAACATAAAATGATACAATTTTTAGCGTTTTTAACTATCGGCCAAAAAACAGAGCTAAAAGATTATGGTGCTAAATAATTATGGACATGAAAATTATGGTTCTGAAAGGTTTTTAAACAACAGAGTTTAATCAATGATAGTGTACATACATTTTTGCCTTCTTTTCAAAATGTATTTTTTTTACGTTTTGGTACATTTTTCTATAAATTCTATTTTAGGTAAACAGTTGAAATTTTTCAAAATTGTGTAACTTACTTCTTTCTTTAAAAATATCAGCCATTATAGGTCTGAGACATAAAAGTTTTAAATGATGAAAAATATCTTGTTAAAATTTTCAGGAATTTTAAAGTTTTTTAGTAACATATTTTTTTTTTATTTCTTTTAAGCCAAAATGAAAATTGGTTCTTATTATTCTCAAATAGTATGTTTTCTGACGTCACAACAAATTTTGATGTGGTATATTCAACAGTGTTTTTTAGAAAAATGTACCGAACTGACATATTGTAAAAACAATGTAAAAGTTAATTAATTCTTGAAAACTAATTTATGCATGAAATTAATCTCTTTTGATTTATATAAATGCTGTAATGTGTACATTTACTGTTTAAAAAAATATCATTTCTGTTTTTAAGTAAAATATAGTGTTAAATATTTCGCAAAAATTGCTTTATTTTACTTGTCGAAATGTGGCATGAGCCCTTAAAGGGAAAAAAGGGCGTTTTTTACTTGTGTAAAAAGGCAATTGTTGAATCTCTGATAAAAATTGGGGAAGTTGATTCTGTTTACCATGTTTTCAACTTAATTTCATTAATACATTTTTAATATTGTTTAACACGTTGAGTGCCACAGTGACTGACACTAACTTTCCGTTTAGGCCGCGTCAATCACCGGCGACTGACAATGTAAGATTTGATATGAAACTAAAAAAAAAGTTATATTGATTTAAGTAATTATTTAGAAAGTATAATTTTATAATAAATAAAAGTTAAGTAAATTTTAAATAAATTTTCAGTAATTACTTAAAATAACATATTTTATTTTAGTCTTATATCATACTTTAGACTATCAGTCACCGGAGACTGACACGGCCTAAACATAAAGTTTAGTGTCAATCAGCGCTGACTGACGTGGCACTCAACGCCGTGTATTAATAATGTGCATCCATGTTGTTTTAAACAAACTACATTATTTATCTTTCACTTACTAAACAAATTATAAAGCGAACCCGATACCATTAACTGTATTTTAAAGAAAACACACAACAAATAATATTACCTTAATAAGAAATATAAAAAGCTATCTGAACTATCAAACAAACAACAAATGTAAATCTATTGAAATTCAACTAAGAAATAACACTATAAAAAGGAATAAGAAAACTACAAATCCAGTAGTTCTATTCAATGAGTTAAAATAATCCTACAACAAGCTTTTCTAATTTATTTTCGCACTCCAAGGTGGTAAATTGGTTAGTTTGAAAAGTAAATTATCAATAAATGGAATTTCCAACTGAAATAGCATATAAAATAAATAAACAATGAGTTATTTATTTTTTATTTTTCATATATATACTTTTGTCAGTTGTTTTTTTTTTCCTTTTAAAAAACTAATTTTGTTTAAATTTCATATGTCATAAAAGATAATTATTATTAAAATTTATGTTACAAATAAGCCGCATTTTTTTTATAATATGTTCAATATGTTAATTTTTTGAATAGATCAATAAAATCATGATACTGAAATATGCTTGCATAAGAACTTAGTTGCATTATCATGATAAAAAAAAAAAAGAACAGTACGAAATTCATCCCACCTCGTTTTCTAACAATGGTATTCAATCTTAGGAAGAAAAAAAATTTCATTTAAACCAATCAAGTGCATTTTGAATTTCCAGGCATAAAAAAATTAAAAATGTCTTTTGTTAATAATATTTTAATCAGATTTTATAATCTACAATTTTTTGCTGCTATTGTTCTTTTATCAGCTTTTTCTAAAGTTAAAATATCGTAGAGACATTTGAATTGAAACACGAATAAATATTTTAAAACTTCTTTGTATTAATATGCTAAGTTTCTTTAAAAATATTTAGTATTTTTTTAATTTGCCAAAAAAACCACCAAATTTTTTTTTTAATTTTAAATCATATAAAACATGCTGTAACATCAATAAGAAAGAAAGAGAAGAAGCTATCTGAAGCATCAAAACTAAAATATATATCTACTGAAATAAAAAAAAGAAAAACAGGAGGAGAAAGGAAATACAAATCCTGTAGTCCTATTCAATAAGTTAAAATAGTTTCATACTACATGCTTTTCAAATTTATTTCCACACTCCAAGGTGGTAAAATGGCTGATTTGAAAAATAAAATCATTCCTAGATGGATTTTTCCGGCTAAAGCAAATAAAAACGAATTATTTATTATTTATTTTATATCTATATCGTTGGGACTGTAGCTTTTTTTGCCTTTTGAAAAAAGATCTCTTTTTTATTTCGTTTGTGAAAATAAAGTAAATCTTGTATCTATACTGGAATTAAGAAAGATCACACTGCTTACTATGTTTTCAATTTAAGTGTATTGTTAGTTTTGGTTTCAAGCAAAATTTTAGTTTTTTATATAAGTTTACTGGTTCTTTTAATTCTAAAAGGAAAATGTCAAAAGTCCTTCCGGCAGCGCCGGGTGGAAGAGGTAGATTTCATATACTTATTTATTTATTAATTTATTTTAAATGAAGTTACATTATTCAAAGATAAGAAGCTCAAGTTAGTAGAACCACTGCCCCCTCTACAATGCCTGTTCACTGAGCAGACGACAAGCGTGAAACGTCATGAAGTGGAGGCGAAATCACTAACCCTACTGGTTCCACAATCGCCACGAAGCTCAGAACGCGATCGTTGTCAGGGGAACCGCCTCCACTACGTCACAAGCGAGAAGGCATTGTAGAGGAGGCAGTGGTAGAACCCGACTTCATAAGACTGAATACTAGTTTTTGTCAATACTGAATATTAATAGGAATTTTTAGAAATTAGCCATATTTTATTCAACCTGGTTTTATTTTAAGCAATTTAGAGAATCGCCAAACTCCATGATATCATGAAGTGTATATCATTTTAAAGCAACGTGATGGCTAAAACAAACCAATGAGCTTGGTCGAAATCTAAATTCATGTGCACATGCACACTCATGTAGAAATCGATTAATATGTACGAGTGCTGTCGCGGGCAAATCGATTTTTTTTTAATGTCACCCACATTAGAAATTCAAACTGCTATATATCTCAGGCGTTTTTTAAGGTAAAGACAAAGCAAAAAATATTCCGGAATTTATTATTAAGATAAATACTTTAGAAAGAAATTTCTTTCAATTTCTAAATTCTGTATGTACATCATTATACATTTAAAAGATTTTTGACAAACTTAAGTGGCCGCCATTTTGAAACAAGATGGCGGATGAAGTTGGCAGGTGAACTCGGTCAAGACATTGTTATGTACTATGTACATACGGAGTTATACCCAAATCAGTTTACAAATATGCGCATTATCGCGTGACAAATTTCAGACCGTTTCAAAGTGTCAATCACACTGGGAATTGAAAGTGCTATAACTCAGCCATTTTTCAAGATATAGATGAAACAAAAAATGCTCTGGAATCTTTTTATCAAGGTCAAACACACAAAAGAAAAATCTTTTTTAATTTCTTACTTTTTTGCACCTAATTTTAAAATTTAATTTTTTTTAATTTAATATTTCGGCATTTTGAAACAAGATGGCGGATGGAACTGACCAACGAACTCTGTCCAGACATCGGTATGGACTATGTACGTACCAAATTTAATCCAAATCTGTTTGTAAATACGCGTGTTATCACGTGACGAAAATCAGGTTATTTCAAAATGTGAGCAACACTAGAAATTAAAAGGACTATAACTCAGCCATTTTTTAAGATACAGACAAAACAAAAAATGCTCTCGAATCTTTGTATCAAGCTGAAATGCATTTAAAAAAACTTTTTCAATTTTACACTTTCTTGTGCCTAATTTTAAAATTTTAATTTTTTTTAAATTTTAAATGGTCGCCATTTTGAAACAAGATGACTGATGGAGCTGGTTAACGAACTCGGTCCACGCTTTATTATGTACTATGTACACACCAAGTTACATCCAAATCGATTCATAAATACGCGTGTTATCAAGTAACAGAAATCAGATCGTTTTAAATGTCAGCCATAAGAAAAATTCAAAATGCCATAACTCAATCATTTTTTAAGATATAGACAAAATAAAAAGTATTCTGGAATCGTTGTTTTATGTTCTAACACATAAAAAAAATATTTTTTAACTTTTAATTTTTTCGCATTTAATTTTAAATTTTAAATTAAAAAAAATTTAAATGGAGCCATTTTGAAACAAAATGGCAAATGATGCTGGCCAACGGTCGAGACATTTGTATGTACTATGTACATACCAAGTTTCATTCAAATCGGTTCATAAATACGTCAGTTACAGCATGACAAAAATCAGATATATATATATATATATATACAGTGGCGGTCAAAAGTTTCCGGCCAGCAAAAATTTTTCTGTTTATTTGTAAGTATACCCATATGAAGAGGAATCTCAAAGTGATACTTATACATTTTATTGACATAATAGTTAGGAACTTACTTATAGAAGAACTTGTAAATATCAACAAATTTAATTGAAAAAATGAAGTATAAAGAAAACGCATGTTCTCAAAAGTTTCCGGCCACCTTCACAAGTTTGTAAAAAAGTGGTATTGTAATAAAAAATTAATGTGATAAACGACATTTACAATTAGTATTTTATCGTATTACTATTTTATTAGCTTTAATAATAAGTACTACGGCGCAGCAACGTGACAATCATACAATCAACGGTTAAAGACCGTCTATGGTACGTTTTTTCCACATTTCTTGCAATTTTGGAGAAATTTCGGCTGAGTTGGAATATTTATAGTTCCGCAGACTTTTGCCAACTTCTTTCCAAAGATTTTCTATTGGATTCATGTTGGGTGTTTGGGCTGACCATTTCAAAAACGAAATTTTTTGTGTGAAAACCATTGCTTATCGAGGCTTGCATACATTATTTATGTCGTTATCATGTTATGAAAATAGTTGCGACCAAATTTTTTTCTTCACTTGTCTGTGGATTTCAAATAACTGACCGACACTTTTTGAAAAAATACTCTCCACGGCATAACGTGTCCTCCGCCATGCTTCAGTGTAAGAATAACATAGGTCGAATGATATCTTTTGTTGTTAGGTCATCGGACGTTGTGTCTGCCATCACTTCCAAAAATGTTTTGAATTCGATTAATAGAAAAATAGAAATTTTGTCCAGTTTTCACTTGACCAGACTTTGTGTTCCTTGGAAAATGCAAGTAGGGTACGTCGGTATTTTTTTTTTACCTCTGAAAAATTTTTAACACCGACTCCTCCATAAAGTTCTGTATCACATCAGCATCATAACACGGTAGACAAACTTATTCCAGCAATATTTTCATTCCGTAAATAGCAGTATATTGCAACGGAATTCTCATGCGGATTATCAATGGTTTTTCTCCTGATAATTCTGTCCACAGGAATAGTAATTTTCCGAAGTTTCCGGACCTCTGAAAGTCCTGAAAACCATGGCCATCTTTATATAATTTTTAAATATCGTTTAAGTCGATTTTACCGATCCATAACTTAGCCGCAATATCTCAGGAAGATTGGCCTTTTAGCGACAGACTAATCACGCATTTATGGACAATAATTGTTGAACTTTTCAAATTTGAATTCAAACTATGCTATACACGTTGATTCATTCATAAACACAACCAAAAAACACTTCACGGATAGAAAAAACTAAAGAATGATAAGTGGCCGGAAACTTTTGAGAACATGCGTTTTCAACATGCGCTCAAGAATGATATGGGAAACATCAGTGTCACTCAAACAGTTACGGTTACAGTGAGAAAATTTCGAAAAAATCAAACGACAACACCCAGTTTTTTGTGTTGGAATGTGATCTCCATTGCAAAAAAACCCTAAATAACGTTGGAATGGCAACTGTAGCATGAAAATCACCAGAACTAGGCAAGGGAAAAGTAAAAAGAACTTTGCCGTGCACCAGGACATTAATGTTCGTTTCATTTACGTCACACGTCACACCGTTTCTTCGGCTGATATCCCAGCCTGATTTGTTTTCCACAAAACGCGAAGAATCCAAGAAACGCAAATTTCGAGTTTATGTAAGACACAGTGGTGATTTACGTCGTTACGCTTGGTGAAAGAAAAGGCACTGCTAAATGCGAGTCGCGTATGTTGCCTTCTGTCATTCCAAACAAGATTGCGCTTTCATGGAAAGAACGTGGAGTTCAGTTTCAGTTTCAGCTAGGTGGGGAGGCCTACCAAATGGCTTAAGCTCAACAAGCCCCACCTAGCAGGGTAGAACGTGGAGTAATAGTAAAGATTTATTACCTGAATGGACAAAATGCCGCAGAGACATTGCGTGTTTACCGCCGCAATCATGGATTACGGCGAGGCCCGTGCACTGTCAAAGCTGTACGGGACGTGATTCATAAATTTGAAGAAACTGGTTGCACGTGCTATCGACCTCGGTCTGGATGACCTACCGTGCTTGTGGAAGCTGTTGCAGAAGTTCATCAAACAATAAGCACAGTTCGTCCTGCAACTGCACGCGGTGTTTTGCGTGTTCTGAATATGCCGAATTCAACTGTACGCAAGATTCTGCGCTCTGTTATAAACATGTTTCTGTATCGATTCCAGCGTGTCCAGATGTTGGAATCAGAACACTATTAATTACGGCTGGATTTTGCAAATAAATTCCTTATCCGGTACGATGAAGATAGCCTTTACGCATTCTGTGGACAAATGAGGCGCAATTTTAGTTAGCTGGCAACGTGAATTCAAAAAATTGTGTGCACTGGGCAAAGAATAATCCACATGATGTGCTTGCCCGTCCATTACACGAGGAAAAAGAGACCGTGTGGTGTGGTATAACGAGTACGTTCATCCTCGGCCCTTACTTTTTTTAAGAATTTATTGCCGGTAATCTGCAAACATTTACAGTAATGAGTGATCGCTATCTGGACATGTTAACTCGTTACACGATTCCCGCATTGCAACGGCAAAATGCTATATCTGAAATTGTGTAGATGCAAGATGGTGCTCCTCCACATGTCGAGTCTTCTGTCAAACATGTCTTAATTCGACAATTTGGTAACGAAGTTATCTCCCGTCATTTCCCGTTTCCGTGGCCACCAAGTTCTCCTGATCTGACACCAATGGTTCTCTGGCTGTGGAGATATCTGATATACAAAGTGTATCAGTTTCGTCCTCAAATTACATCTGATATGAAATATGCCATCAGAACTGCAATTCAAGAGATTCCGATTGCCATGGTACATACTGTAGTGCTATCCACCATCTGCCGCATGCAAAGTCTCATCGTGTGTGAAGGAGGTCATGTGAAAAATAGGTGAAACACAATAAAATGCTTTATTTTATGCCTCTTCTCTGTCCTTATCAGTTGTCCTCACTTTTAGTCTATCTACCGCCGCTGATTTTCATGCTGCAGTTGCCGTTCCAACGCTTTATGGGGTTTTTCACAATGGAGATCACATTCCAATACAAAAAACTGGGTGTTGCCATTTGATTTTTTTCGAAATGTTCTCACTGTAACCTTAACTGTTTGAGTGACACTGTTGTTTTCCATATCATTCTTGAGCGCATGCCTCAAAATATCTTTTCCCAAAATGTCATTCAGTTTCTGTGAATGGTATGATAGTTAGGAGCCCAAATGTCGGGATAGTTTTTTTTATAATCACCCTGTATATTGCTATTCTATATAACTCCTTTTTATCTTATCCTTATCTATTTATACGGAACGTAACTCGGTACTGACCAGGGTACTACCCGAATGGTATACTAATAGAAAAAAAATTAAATAAGTAGCATTTGAAATGGCATATCGAATCGTTTTTTAAGCTGCATAAATTATTTGTCCTCGTCTCATCGTTATTGGTTTTAAAATGTGTAAAATAAAACATCTAGCGTTAAAGGAGGAGGGGCTTCTTGCAAGTTAGTGAGTGAAACAGTTCATGGTGTAAAGCAGTTGTAGCTTCCCTTCTTATCAATTGGAAGTTCTTCAGGTAAATTATCGGTACATCGTGACTTTATTCAGCTTTGAATCCAGATTTTGAATATAGAACTCAGTAAAACATATCTTTCTCATTTTAATTTCTGTATGAAGCGTATGTTATATTGTCGTTTTAATCCTATAACTGTGTATTCTAAAGTAATGGGCAATAATCTACCTTATAAAATTTTCTTTTGGTATTACATTGTACAGACAAGTAATAGTCTAACAATAGTCTAGCAGTTTTAGAAAACATGCTGCAAATCTCGCTGCTATCTTTAGATTTTAATAGCATCGTTGCAAATTTAAGGGATACAATATTTTAGCTTTTTTTTAGGTATTACTGACTGAGATAGCTAATTTCCACACTATATATTCCAGACGCTATAATGTCGTGGCACCGGTAATTTACCCAAAGAACTAATTGACCAGAAAGGAAACTACAACTGCTTTACAACATAAACTGTTTCGCTCGATGTCTTGCAGGAAGCCTCATCCCTTTTTAATTGTAGATGTTTTCTTTTGCAAATTTTAAAACTTTATATCTCGATAACGATGAGACGAGAGCGAATAATTTTTGCATCTAAAGACATGTTTCAATATGCCCTTTCGATTGTCACATATTTTTTTTTTCTATTACTATACCATCGGGTAGTTTCCTGGAGAGAATAAAATATAGTGCATATTTAAACTTATATTGCATTAAATAAGGCAAATAATACTTGTAAAAAATCTGATACTGTAATGGATAGATTTTTTTTAATTTCTTTTGCGTACGAACCTTGATTTATGTGATTAATTCTAATTAAATTAGTCTGTTTGCAACAATATAAATTTTGTTGCTTTTATAATGCTACTAGGTATTGCATTACACAAATATATTATTAAAAGTTGTTATCTAGACTTCAAAAACCGATGGTATACAGAGTACGCCGCTCCCCGTCATTATTTATGTCTAAACCGTCCTTGTCTTTAAAGGTTAATATCTCGACTAATTATCTATGAATTTTTGCAAAAATCTTCATCCACAATGTTTTTATACTTCTGCTACGATTGGTACCTCCAACGCTCCTCAACAACTTTGTTCAATGCCCACAAATCGAATTTTGTGGGTAACAGAAAAATGTGCTTTTCTGAAAACTGTGCAATTTTGAGTAATAGTTATAGTTGTCCTACAAGGTTTAAAGTAACATCTATAACCTCAAATTTTTTCATAATTTTAAGTTTAGTATATTCGGAATTAGATCGAGGAGGGGGACATACTTTTGCATTATATTTTCGACAATATCTCTGAAAATTAGATACCTAAAATTAAAAAAAATATTTTTTTGAGTTCAGCGTAACGAAAGCTTTCATAAAATCCACACGATATACAAATAAAATATTTTGTTTGTTAAAGTAACTTAGTTAGCCCCCTAAAATCCCCTAAAGTATTTTTCTACTTCTTTTTCTGCTCTTTATTTAATTTCTTTACTTAATTTATTTTTAATGTAGCTCCTGATCAGATTGATAATATAAACCAGAAATGGTTCTAAAAAATTTAAGCAGAGGATGGAAAATGATCTGGCCTACTCCATACGCCACCCCTCGAAAATTTCACTGTACTCGAGCCCCTCTACCTAAGGGTTAAAAAATGTCAACTGACGTTCAATGAGTAAGTATTAATGATTTAATAAATGAAATAATTCCTAGAAACCGGTTTTATTTTTTTTTCTCAAAAATTATTTATTCGTGATCATTGGAAAGTAGAATTAAAATATATCTTAAATTAATAAACAAGTGATAAATTCATCCATGAAATAACTTTTAAAAAGTATTTAAAAAGAAGAATAAAACATTGCTTTCGAAAGCATTTGAAATAAGAAAAAACAAATAATACAAAAAGCGTAAAATAACGAAAAGTTATTACAACATACAAATGTTTCATTTTAGTGTTTATTCTGTACACATACCCAAAACTTTAGAAGTCGGAAAATACTATATAGAGAAAAATACTGTAAACAAATGCAGACAAATATGGATATAAATTTATTCATACATCTTGGTGTAAAAAAAGGTAAATAAATATTTTGTCATGTTTTTCTTCACTCACATGTACATTTTCTTATTACATATAAAAAAATGTGTGTCTCTCTCTAACTTTTTCACATACGTGTATTAAGAAATGTTATTCTATAATATAAAATGTAAACTATTTTGCTATTACATATTTCACTGATGCTTAGAAAACTAAAGACATTTATAAAAAACAACTGCATTTTGTACTCTGTTTCATTAGCAATTTATATATATATATTTTTTAGTAAAATTTGGCTTAAAATCGAAAGGAAAAGTTCTTACTGATTTTAATACTATAATGTTATCCTCGTGATATAGCGTATTTTTCAAATATTACGTTTTTCAAATACTTTTTTCAAATAATGCACTGCTTACCAATTTCATATCAGTGAAAAATATTGCAGTGAATTTCAGAGAAAAAAAAATAGAATTTAAATTTCTTTAACCCTTTGAGCTATGATGGTGGAATTTTCTACCACTTAACTTTAATTTCTGAAATGTCAAAATGGCACCGGAATAGGCGACCAAATTTATTTGGAAAAAGTTTAATACATTTTTCGTGCGTATCCTAATGCGAATTTTTTATGAGCAAAATACTGGTGCCAATGTGACATTTGGAATTTTGAAGAAGTTTAACCACCAGAGCACAAAGGGTTAACCCCTTGGGGACGAGCGACCGATATACGTGCTGCGTACATTGCTCCGAATCCTTGTTTATTCTCACTGGTAAAATTTTACTGTAAAATTTGCCTTGTTTAATCGAAGCACTTTTTTGATTCAGTAAAGCACAAATTTCTGTTTTTAAAAATCGTTGACAAACGATTAAAAATTTCGTAAAAGGCTCTCGTCGCGAAGGGGTTAACTAAAAATGCAGTATTGGATAATATAATAATAACATCAAATTTCGGCAACTAAAAATTCAGATGATATGCTCAAGATTTGTTTTAATAATGCAAAAAGTGTTCGTCTGAAAGCTTTTTTCAATCTTGAGTTGTTGTTGTTCTATTAGTAGCAGTGATATTTTCATCATTAATTGGGAGAATCTTTAATGACAAGAATGTTCCCAATAAATATCTTCATTTTGCAGCAACTAATTTTGAATTAACTATGTTCTCAGTGTATCCTAAATCCAAAAACAATAGATGATCACATCTTACCTAAGGTTATACCCTTGTCACAATCAAGCCAGTGAAATATGTGAAACTCGTTACGAAAGTTTCTTTAGCTGTTTGTGGTCCTTTCAGAAGCGATGTGTTCATAAAAACTTGTTTGGAGTCTCGCAAAAAATGCCAGTTTTTGGAATCGAAAAAAGTATGGATTACCAAAAAATACAATGCTGGAAAAGTTCAAGACCACATGCTAATTTTGTTGCTTAGAATAAAGTTCCGAAAAGAGTTAAATATCTTGAATTTAGACACAAATATCTGGCATAATACTAGTTAATAAATATATTATAATAACTATTTTTTTCTACAAGTGTTAAAATCTTGTAATATTAACAAATGGAAATAAGTTTAAGACCAGTATCTTCATTTAAACCTAGAATGATCGAGTCTAACGAAAAGGACAGGCTACTGTAATTCGTACCACGTGTCTTTTTTTCAGACCACTGGGGTCATTATTGACTGAAGAAGAAAATGGTGAAATAAAGGCTTTTTAGGGTTGCACGCTGACTGAAAAGCAAATTACCATAAAATAAATAAATTTAGAACTGTTGTGCACAATTTTTTTATGATCCAATAAATTATGTTACAAATAAAAGATGCAAAAAGTTGCCAAAATTTCCAGCCCGGTGTAAAGGAAATGTTATTAGTTCAGTCGCAATAGACATTTAACATAGCCAAAACTGGCGAAGAGCTGAAAATTTGCAAAAACCTTTAGAACAACATTCTAAATGAAATGCCAAAAATCTTAATCCGTCTAGCCAGAGCAAAAACTTTCATTGAAAGTCAAAGGTCAAAGATACAAAAAATTCGTTTTCTCAAACATCTGTTAAAAAGTAAGCTTTATCGTTAGCGTAGTTATTATAAAATTTGAAATTTTCTAATAAAAAAGTCTTTACACTTCTAATAATTTTCTCTTACTTGCTAATTACTTATCTGCGAATTATGTTTCTTGAGTTGCATTTCCTCCTCCTTCTTCTTCTTCCTCGGTTGATAAGCTTCTGTCCATTGCTCTGAGAAATCAGATGGATCTGGTATTTCTTCACGGTTGTCAGAAGCATCAACATTTGTTGTATTTGTGGCAACATTTGAACAAGACTGGCAGTGACAATTGCTACATATTGCTGAACAAAACAAACCAAGTTTTTTTCACCCACAATTTAAATTGCAACCCTTTGTGTAGTTGCAAAAACTGTTATGGAATGATATTTCTGATGCAAGCGAGAGTATAATTTTAATTGGCTCCAAGTCATTATTGTTCAATACCCATCCCCAGTTTTCAGGGAGAAGTTTATTACCTACTCATATTGACTTGGTAGTAAAGTCGGTATAAATTTCGGAGAGCAGCACTAAATTCTAGTGGAAGAAATGATAACTAAACGACTTTATTATGCCATGTACTCTTCGCAAAACTCAAATATCTAAAGCTATTTTTAGAATCAATGTTTTTAAGAGCTCTGTACATTAAACAAATTCCATTAACTATAATGATATCCGGAGAAGAGTCGATTTTCTTTATGCTTCAGCACAGCAAATTAAATCATTGCTTTTTTCAAATAACTTGCATATTTGAATTTTACCTTTTCTGAAGAGAGCTGACGATGTGTCGCAACCGATTATGACACGTAAAAATAATATATGAGCTCTACACTTTTGATATGCTTCCAAACTTTGCGATGAATACATTTTTTTTCTATCTGAGCTTTTCCTGGTTTCAAGAAATAAGCTTTTTTATCAGTAGGTGTTCGTGCAGTTTATCGAATTAACAAATAAAATCTTCCACACGAAAACAGTTGTATTTGAACTTGATTGTTCTATAGCTGTTTTAATTATAAGGAAGCCAGCATCGTTATCAGCCTGTTTAACAAAAATACCAGCAGCTTTTAATTTTTCACATAACATTGAAATAAACCGAGTCTTGCTATGAGTATTAGCAAGAAATTGTTTTTGGTTTGTCAGAGCAGTCATAAATTGATCAAAAAGTACATCAGCAGAAGAAGATATTAAGTAGCGATGTTGTTCTGGTGTTTTTATATATTTTTTACAATCAGCATAGGCATCAAATACTATAATAACGTTGTGACCATAATGATTATGTACATAATGAATGTATTTATCAAAAATAGCATCGAATGTTTGTTCTCGATCCCACACAACATGATGTAAAGGATAACATCCATAGATAATAAAAGTAGCATCTCTGTTGTCAAATTCAACAATTACACATTGGAAGCGCTTGTAAATGGCCGATTTTTGTGTTTTACACCTTCCAATCTCATCAAAAAGTAATAATGGACAAGGAGCAAATTGAAATTCGAAGAAATGCTCTAGTTGATATTTTAAAAAGATTTTAAAAATATTCATGCATTGGAATAATAATAAAGGATCTATAGGTACTTTCTCTTGATATTATTAAACGTTTTGCCAATGATTTTAGTCGTGGAAATAATTCCAAGTTCACGAGCATTATGACAGTTGATTTTGTAATAACCAGTGATTCCATTTGAGATCGACATCATTTTCTGAACCTGAGGAGAAGGATTATGCAAGAGAACTGGACGTCCACTTTTACCTCCAGCTGCATGTTTCAAGAAAGAACGAAAACAATCAAGAAAATTCTTAGCTTCAACAGAAACTAAATCGTATTCACATCCTATACGTACAAGAAATGTTTTTGCAAAATTATCCGAACATTTTTGGGCTACCTCAACGATAGTATATTTAAATGAAATTGTTTCAACTCTATATATTACGCACTGGCGATCTTTCGGTTTTTTCTTTTAATTTTCTTCATTGGCTTTATATCCACAAAATAAACAAAAAAAATTAAACAAAAATTGACTCAAGTAATCGATCCCTAGTCCGAGGTGCGCTGGATATAGAAATACATGCTTCTGCTGCATCGCGTTGTTTTCTTTTAACTGCTGCAATATTACTCTTTAGAGTGTATTCTTTACGACATTGAACATGAAATGTAATAGATTGCTTATTTTCCAAATGCTGAAAATACCCATCTTTTCTCTCTATACTACAATTAAAGTCTTCATACCACGTTCAACGACAACACTTGAACTTTGCGCCACACTGTAAAAAAAAATCTGTAATCCTGCAGATGTAAAGTTGCCGAAAACTGTATGCTCACTAACATTTTATCTGTACACTGCACAAAGAAATGTAAATCTACAAAACTAATTTTTGTAAAGCTACAGAAATCAGTAACTTTACAAACGAATCCAATAAAATTGTAGTTATCTTACTGAAATTTTATCTGTAACCTGGATTGCCGTTACATGAAAAATTCTAGAAATCCCAGTTTCCTAAAAAATTCTTAATAATCTTACAGATTTTTGATTTTCCGTGCAAATTGATATCTGTTACATGAATTTTTGCTGTTGCCGTTACATAAAAAATTCTAGGAATCTCAGTATCGTAGAAAATTTTTAATAACTTAACAGATTTTTTTCTTTTTTTTTTTTTTTTTTTTTTTTTTTTTACAGCGTAATAGTTTGTTACAAATGAAGCAAATTTCCGGCGTTTTAAAGAGCGTACACAGACTAATGTTTCGATATTTATTTTTAAACAAAACAGGATAATCTCCTCATTAACAAACCGAGCACGCAATTTAACCCGAAAGGGAATTACATTTTCAAGAAGGAACCACTTGACCACGGGACGGCGCGCGTTTCTATTGCTCAGTGGGAGGCGTGGGAGGCTGACCACAACTTATTTCGAGTGTATTGGATAAGGTACGCCCGTACCTCGCATTATTATACTAAATTTTATTATATCCACTTATATCTACTCCATTCAACAGCTAATGACATGAATTACATTCAGAAAAATGTAAATATACAAAATCTAAAAAATTTTGAAACTTTTGATTTCTTCAATTTTTGAAATTGCAATATCTTACGTAGGAGGGTGGCGGAAAGGTGTAAAGACCTTTTTTGAGGAAAATCCTAAAATATTCAATTTTTATGACAATTATTTTTGCTATAAAACTTACTGTTTACCAGATAACTTAAAAAAACTAATTATTTTATCTTTGACCTTTGACCTTAAATAAAATTTTTTGCTCCAGTCAGATAGACTAAGATTTTTGTCATTTCATTTGAAATGATCTTCTAAAGGTCCACAGAAATTTCCAGCTCTATCGTATTTTGGCTATCGTTCCATTATTTTTTGTCTATTTTGACTGGAATATATAAGAGTGATGGCTAAAGATTGTGCTTATTTAGTCGGCTAAGCATAATCTCATATTTCCTCGAGGACTCTTAGTAACATCCAGAACTGATATAATTAAGTCAAAAAGTGCTGAAGGCTTAAATTGTGTTAAATTAAAAGCAAAGCCAAAACTAAAAAATCATCACATTAATGCAAGACTAAAACCTGCAGCTTCTAATGTCTTAAAATTCAATCTATGGCTCTAATTTGTTTTTACTAATGAAAAAATATTCTGATTTTACAGATGATTTTAGATATTATACTGGCATGATTTACCAAGTGAGCCATATCTGCTTTCAAAACGTGTACAAGTTCAGTCCTTATTTGGGCAAGCTTTAGAACAAAAAGAAAATATGTTTGGCTTTCACGAAGACAAAGATGAACTCTCTCGATTATCGGGATATTCTTGGTAATAATTTTTTTTCACTTAAAGATGAATTTATAGATCAGAATTTATAAATTATTTCAAGATAACGCTTCTGTTTGCAAGTCTGTATCAACACTGGATTGGATATCTGCAAATGACATCAAAATTTTAGACATTTCAATTAAAAGTTCTAATATAAATCGCATATAAAACGTACGAGGAATCTTCGTTCATCGAGTTTATGCCAACAGAAAGCAGTTCGATTTGATAGTTGAACAGAAAGCAACCGTTTTGGAAATATGGAAACAATACCCATTTGCACATGTGAAAACCTGGCCAAATCCTTCTCAAAGTATCTTTTGGAAGTTACCAGTGTTCGAGGAAAACGGTCAAAGTACTAAAATCCAATTCAAAAATTATTTACATGTATAATTTAAATGTTAAATATACTTTTCCGTAACTTTTTTCCACCAAATAGTATTATCAAGAAATTTACTTCTGCATATTTTTTAAACATATTATTGTAGTTTTAAAATAAAAAACAAAATTTGTGTAACTTTATATGTCAAAATTTTGATGTCCTTGGCAAAGCTCAATTTGATACTAATATTACATATTTTTACTATAAATATCTAATAATACTGGTTTAATTAACACCCTTTTTAAATTAAATTAATATAAATAATATTTGAGTAGTTTTTATTTTCGACAAAAAAATGGAGAAATAAATAATTTCACTTTTTAACTACATTTATAATGACCTTGGAACAGTATTAAATAGAGAATGTGATAAAGCAATTTTCCATACTGGACTATTTTGATTTGAATAAACAAAATCTATTGAAGGGCGATACTTTCTATACGGTACTACTATACAATACCTACCTGCATCTTATTTGCATAGGTTGTAGAGAGCAATCGTTTAAACAATCCACATTTCACTAAATATATGGCACAAACTATGAAAACGTTTTTATATACTTTTTAATAAACCTTAAGTATATGATAAGACGTTTTTGTTGTTCAAATTTCATTTCGTTTTGAACCATGAAAGCTATATACAGCCCTTTGGGTTGAGAACATTTTATTTCAAGAACATTTAATTTGCAAAAAAAACAAAGGGAGGTTTTAGAAGAATCTGACTAAAGGGTTTGCAATGACAAAAGCCACTTGACTGAAATTCCAAATTTTGAGAAAGAGGAAAAGGCGTTTCAAGACATACGTTATTTCCATGTGTCAACCAAAACTTTCACTCCGCACTATGATAACGTAAGTTTTTATGCTTTAGTTAAATGGTTTCACAGCATTGTGCACTTATTAAAGAAGAACAGTACTGTTCTACTCGCTTATATGCCTGATTTCGGGACGATTGCTGTTTTTGTTGAAAATTATTCGATTAAATTTAGCGCTGAACAAATTACAGGTGTACAGAAAAGGGGTACAACTTTAAAATTCCGTAACTGATTTACTGCAGTAAATCTAAAAATGAAATAAGTAATACATTTGTCACCTAGATCATAAATTTTGCATTAGAGGTCTGCACGGGCCGGGCCTTGGCCCGAAACCCGTCGCGGCCCGCGGGCCGGTTTCGGGCCGATTTTCATTAACGGCATTCGGGCCGGGCTCGGCCCTTGCTTCTGAAGACTCGGGCCAGGCCGGACGGCCCTAGTCACTAATCTTTTCGGGCCGGGCCGGGCTCGGGCCTTAATTATTTTTCCTGGGGTATCAGGCCGGGCCGAGTCTAAATTATTTTTTCCGTACGAAGCCGAGACTAATTTCGTTCTTCCTAGTCTTCATGGACCTAAATAATCAGTTACTGTTGAATCTTCCCGTATGAAAATCCTTTTCTCGACGTGGAAAAGTCTGTTCATAAATCAGTAAAGTTTGGCTTGATCCAAAAATTTTTGCAAAATAGACACATAGGGGAGAGTGGGGATACTTGCGCCACCCCTATTATCTCTACAGTTGGTCAATTTTTCTTTCTAAAACTAGCAACATGGTAACATATTTATAGTTCTGAACATGTAAAAAAGAAATCACATACCTTGGTACCATTTTGAAAGTATGCTGATTAACCCTTTGAGCTCTGCTGGTAGAATTTTCTACCACATAATTTTAATTCTGAAATGTCACAACGACACCAGAAAATTCGACCAAATTTATTTGAAAAAAGTTTAATGCATTTTTTCGCGTATATTGTAAATCGGTTTTTTTCTTTGCAAAATACTGGTGCGAATGTGACATCTGGCTCAAGTATCCCCTCCATGGGGATACTTGAGCCACGATGTAAAAGAAAAAGTAAAAATTTATTAGACAGAAAAATAGTTCAAAATTAATTGAAAGTAGTTTTCAATTGAAGAAAAAATATCAAATTTTCATTTTCAGTATTTTATTTTGTTCTAAAAATTATAAAAAATTTTATAAAATTAAAATTTAAAAAATCTCTCACGTATCCCCATCTTCCCCTACTTTTAAGTCGTCATTATTCTCCAATTAAACATTAGAATTTATTCTTTTTAAAGAATCGTAGATCACTAGGCGTCTTAAAATAGAATTAAACACATTAAAAAAAAAAGAAAAAGAAAAAAAAAAAACATGATTTGAGTTCAAAGTTAAGCATCAATTGTAATTGAATGAATTGAGATAGGAATCTTTTGCTTATTTCTTAATGTTCTTTGAACTCTTATTCCAATAGCTGTTTAGAAAAACAGCCGATTAAATTTTGTTTTAAATGTATAACTAAGCAATATTTATAAGCATTCGGCACTTGTACCCTTTGGCTTCCAAGCAGTAATGAAAACTGCTTGGAAGCTAAAGGGTACAAGTGCCGAATTAATAGAAGAAATAAAAAAAATGAAATAAAAAGATAAATTTATAAAAAATGAAGAACAATGTTGATATAAATAAATGAATGGACAATTAATAAAAGTTCTAAAAAGAAAAAATTATGAAATAAAAAAATGAAGTTACGAAAAATTTAAGATCAATGTTGATACACATGAATGAAACAACAATCTATTCTAACACAAGATTTAAAATTTTATTATAAGTTTTGGAAAAAATTGAAATTTTCTAACACTGTCTAACAAAGGTAAAAAAGTGAATATATTTTCAGTTTGTCTGTCCGTCTGTCTGTCAGGCCATCGGGCCGTCTGTCCGCGCTCTAACTGTTGTAAATATACTCGAATTGCGCTGAATTTTTTGGAAATTATTTACGCTTATCCCAGCACGAACCCTATTTAAAATAAAGTTTATAGCAGGATTAATTTATTTACAGGGACAGTCAAAAGTTTTTCGTTTCATTAGGAACTATGGCGAAAAAAACGTTTCAAATTAATTTTAATGTTTTTACACCCTGTCAAATATCTTAAGATTTATATTCATCTAGGAAGTTCATTAAAATATGCATTCGGTAAAATATGTGGGGAAAAGAAAAGCTAATATTCATTTACAGGGCCACACAAAAGAATTCAATTACATAATGGGAAAGTGGGAATTGTTTGCAGCATATTTTAATTATATTAAACTTTATGTATAATAAAACTGATATAGGTCCATGAGATTTAATATAAGTTATATCGCGCATAACATGAAGTTCACAGCATTTACAGGTATACACAAAAGATTTGAAATAGTACATTCTATCCATAATACTGTACATTATCGATATGGTTGATGGATGGATGAAATGCCTTTTTAATTATGATATGCGCTTTTAAGTTTCACTAAATTTATACATATTACATGGTATGTATAAATGCTATATTTGATATACAGGGCTACACAAAGATCTGGTAAAGGTTACTGATTATGAGTATAATTTACTTAAATATTGTTTTTAAATAAGTTATGTATTTTTATGATGAATTTCATTCAATTTACTCAGAAATCTTTGTAGAATACCGATAAAATGATACACAGGGCAACAC
The DNA here is from genome assembly GCA_964019185.1 of Maratus speculifer. Taxonomy (NCBI): domain Eukaryota; kingdom Metazoa; phylum Arthropoda; class Arachnida; order Araneae; family Salticidae; genus Maratus; species Maratus speculifer. The sequence goes on from OZ025299.1 coordinate 186,092,558, forward strand.
ACAGAGCTGGATACATGGTCATCTATGGATGATAATTTCTTGAAATATTATATCAGTAGTCTTAAGAAGGTTTTACGTGGAACTAAATTTTAGCTAAATACTGGTGCATAATACAGGTTCTAGGTAAACTCCAGGGATGAACAAAAGTATACAAGTATATTTCCATCTATTAGTACAAAATGCTGAAAGAGAAATTTCAAACTGTTACGCATTTTCTTCCTTAATTAGTTTTTTCTATTATACAGTATATATATAACCGACAGATCAAACACAGGGCTGTTCAAAAGTATTAAAATACATACTTTTCTATGGACAGTAACACTTTTTTACCTTAAATTGCGAATTATTTTTAAAGATTTCAGGAAATCTTGGAAAGTGTTTCAGAATCTATGTTTAATGTTTGATTTTTCTCACTTGTTATCAGTTTGCATTTATTTAATGTAATATTTAATGCATCAAAAAGTAAATTCTAAACAGAAAAAAAAGCATTTTGAAAAAAGACATACTCCAGTTCATAAGGTTTTAAACGTCACACGGTGTAAATAATTTTAAACTGTGATTGGTACAAATTGGCATATGATCGTGTTTTTGTTCCAGTCGACGTTTAAAATGATCAAATTCCTGGGATGTTTTCAGAGTCATGAACTAGCCTTGCATGTCGTTGGTCGCGTTTCAGCTATATAGACGTTAATGAATACACCTTCACCTATACCCCTTGGCCTCCACGCGTTTCACGGTTTCGGAAAAGAGGTTAAGTAACTGACCCCTAAAACTCAGTGCATAATTTAAAAAATCACTCATTACTGTTTACCTACAAATAAATAGACTTATTTCCAGATAGCCTGTGCACTTAACTCATTTTTTTTTTCATTTTTGTCACTTATACCCCTTGGCTTCTGGGCTCCTCATATATTAAACATTTACATCTACTAAGAAGGAAACGTATTTTTTTTTCAAATGTCTTAGAAGATTTTACTTTTACCATATACCATTTTTTAGATTTCTTTTTATGTATTAATAATACTAATGATAACTGAAACATTTGCATACAACAAACAAAGGTTCATTAACCCCTTGAAGGGCGGTGGTATAAAATATATACCACTTAATTTTAATTGCGAAACGCCACATTGACACCAGAAATTTGAAAAGAAGATTTTAATTTTATCAAATATGTACAGAAAAGTTTTTATCTATTTTGAAATAAATTCATTTTTAAATTCTGGTGTCAATCAGTCATTTCAGCATTTTAAGAATAGAAGTGCTTTGCCCCTCAAAGGGTTAAAAGCGTAAATATTGCAGTCTATGGCACTACTGCATAAATAGAGATTATAAACATGAAAGAAAAAAAGACCAAGATAAGTTTTTTTGGTCTGAACTCTTCTGTTAGAGTAAAGATTAATGTTGTGTAGAAATGCACCAGAGCCGGGCCGGGTTCGGGCCGAAATTTTAACTCTCGGGCCGGGCCGGGCCAATATGTCTTTGGTTCGGGCCTGGCCGGGCCCGGGCCAAAATTTTAACTTTCGGGCCGGGCTCGGGCCTGGAAATTTCGGCCCGTGCAGACCTCTATTTTGCATACAGTTATTTTGAAAATAGTTCAAAATTTCATCAGTAGATGCTATGCCGTCAATACGTCACCTGAGAATAATAAGGTTCTATCTATGTTTTTGAAAAAATTGGCTTACCTATATAGAAAGGTTCTATTTGTATCTATGAAAGCATTTTTTCATCAAAATGATGTTATGTATAATTAACATATGGTATAATGATTATGTTATGGCATTATTTTAATCCAGAAATGCCTTTACAGATACGTATAGAAAATTTCTATATCGATAAGTCAATCTTTTCAAAAACACAGATAGAACCTTATTTGTCTCAGGTGACGAATAGGTGCAATGCTGTCTTAAAACTAGGCGTCTATCAGATTCGCCAACTTTTTGAGCAAAGTTTGAGCCAACTCTTGATTTGATCCGATTTTTCACGAGAAATTCCCTTAACATCCAGAATGATGGCGATCCAGAATGATATGCCAATTTTTAAGATACAGCTCATAAAAAATCCCTCCTAGCAACAATTTTACAATTAGTTTCTCTCTCTTTAACACAATCAGAGATATACTTTTTTGAATCTCAATGAAATCGATAAACAGTAAGAACCAAGATTAGTAATAACCGGTTTTTCCTCCAACTTTTGCAATGATAATTGCAACTCTTCTTTGATTTTGTAATACAAAAAATTTGCAATTAAAATCGGTTGAAAAGTTGATTGCTGAAATATTGTTGAAACTGATAGAGCTTAACGTGTAAAACTGTATTGGAAGTCTCTCAATTTTCACTATTTATCCTATATAACTAAAAAACGTAAAAAAAAAATATTTTTATTTTATAGTTTGTTAATTAAGTTTATCTTCTCACAATTTTAGATAGCGGCGCATTATATATTGACGAAATTTTGATTTTTTTTTTTTTTTAAATTAGTGTATTCAACATTCATGAACTACATGATAGACAAGAAACATGTTTTATATGTATTACTAGCTGACCCGCCCGGCGTTGCCCGGGTCCGTTATAATAATGTTAAACGAACTTGAAATTTTTATGATTTTATCTTCAACTCAAAATATGTGTTAATACACTGTTAAGAATTTGACCCTTTTGCTGCATCGTCACTCCACCGCTTTTATAGAAAATGATTACTTCAGCCTATTTTGGAGCATTGTCATAGGTCAAAAGAGATATATTCTATAAAAGCGGGGGAGTGATGATACAGCAAAAGGGTCCAATTTTTTACAGTGTACATTATATTAAATACGTACCCCCTGACTGTGTCAAAAATTGGTTTTTAAAAAAAACTAATATTTAGCTGCAAAAATACCTAAAATGACTGCAATGGGAAACGCAGGAGGGAATATGTGTCCAACGATTTCGTGTTGATATTTATCCTTAAAATTACTGTTAAGTGACTTAATTAAATACTTTTTTCACATAGATATCCCAAGTGAAATATTTTGAATTTCAAACTAATTATATATCACTCTTAAATCTGACTATACCGTGAATGAAATCGATTCTCGATGATTCGCTAAAAGGTTAGTATATAATATTATAAATTCAGAGCCATTTTACAAAAATAGGTGTATATTTTTTATCAAACATGCGTAATGTTCATTCTATGAACAAAATCCTAACCGTAACCTAATTGTATCGGAATCATAACTTGTCTGTAACTTAGCTGTATCTTAACAGTAACCTAACTGCAAGTTAAATATACCATAAATGTAACTTGGCCGTCACCTAATCATAACCTACCCATAATCTAACCACAACCTAACCGCAACTTAACCTTAACCTAACTGTATCTTAACCATGACCTAACTGTAACCTAACCGGAAAATAAAATAACAAAAGGGTCACCGGAACGTAATTGCAACCTAACTGTTATCTAACCGTAACCAAGTTCTAATTTAACATTAACTATAAACGAAATATTTTAACCATCTCGCGCTAAGTACTTAGTTTCACTTTCCACCGCTACGGAGCGCATTATGTTTTGTAGAACATCCGAATTTTAGGTTCGGATAGGATTCATGTTCATGGAAATTATTTTGTCTTCTTCGGATACGGTTATGATTGTTTGGAATATTTGTGTTCAGTTTAGATTCGGTTCAATTCAGATTTCGTGGGGTTTTTTTTTCCCTTCAAATGGGATTTTTAAGTTCGGGTCGGGTTGTACTTATATGGAAATTATTTTACCTAGTTCCAATGAGGTTATACTTCACTGAAATATTTTTGTTAGGTTCAGATTAAGTTTGGTTCAAATTACGGGATTTTTTTTTTCTTTTATTTATAATTTTTTTGGTTTGGAATGGGGATTATGTCCATGGAAATTATATTGTCTTGTTCGTATCCGGTTATAGTTATTTGGACTATTTTCGTCGGATTCAGATTTGGTTTGATTCAGATTTCAGGTATTTTTTTTTAATTGATTTTTAAGGTTCTGGTTGGATTCATGTCCAGGGAAATTATTTTGTCTTGCTCGGATCGGGTTTTGGTTCTTTGGAATATTTTTTTCGGGTTCAGATGTTGTTCAATTCAGATTTCGACTTTTTAATGGAATTTTTAGGTTCAGGTTTGGTTGCGCATCAACGGAAATTATTCTGCATTGTTCGAATAAGGATATGCTTCTCTGGAATATTTTTGTCAGATTCAGATTTACCCAATCCGAACCTAAAAAGGTTCGGATTGGGTTCATGTTCATGGAAATTTTTTTGTCTTGTTCAGGTCCGGGTATGGTTCTGTGGAATATTTTTGTCGATTCAAATTTCAGGTATTTTTTTCAAATGGAATTTTAGGTTCCGATCGGTTTCATGTCTACGAAAATTATTTTCTCTTATTCGAATCCGGTTATGGTTCTTTCGAATATTTTGATCGGATTCAGATGTAGTTTGCATAAAACTTCAGGCTTTTTTTCAAATGGAATTTTTTAGGTTCGAGTCAGGTTTATGTCATGGAAGTTTTTTTGTCTTGCTCTTATCAGGTTATAGTTCTTTGGAATATTTTTATCGATTTCAGGTTTCGTTCTGGTCATTTTTTGGGTTTTTTCAGAGAAAAATTTTAGGTTCGGGTCGGGTTGCATATACACGAACATTATTTTTCTTTGATCGAATTGGGGTATGCTTCATTTGAATATTTTTGTGGGATTCAGATTTGATTCGGGTCAAATATCAAATCCATAGTTTTTTTTTTCAAATGGAATTTTTAGGTTCGGGTCGCGTTTATGCTCATGAAATTTTTGTCTTGCTTGGATCGGAGTATAGTCTGTTTTTTTCTGGTTGGGATCGGGTTATGTGTTAATACGCCTAAACATTATGTTTTGCTACTATTCTTTTAGTGACTATTTTTTATATATAATTTATTTTGCTATTTGATAATTTATCACTGTGTATGAATCGTCTGCCTATTCGAACAATTGTACGTCAAAGAGCCATTGGGTCAATCCATTTCAAGTGGTCCAAAAAATATTTTTTTGGTCGCTCGACCATTTTTAAAAAATCTGAAATTTTTTGTACAACAACCCTAACATGACGGAAGTTCAAAATGACCGTTCTTTTAATTTTACTATTTTTTGTTTGTGCATGGCGGCCATCTTTGTTTCATCGTGTGCAGCGATTTTCTCAGATACTAGGATACACAAAATTGTAAATATCTCGTCTTCTATTTTCCCAATTGAAATGGGGTTTGCAGCATTTTGTTCAGAATAAAATAGGCTAAATATACAATGTAAGAAAAATTTTGAAAAATAAATTTTTACAGGTGAAATTTTAGCACAAAATGTACGATTTTTTCCAAAATCTATCCGTTTGCAAGAGGAAAATTTTCATGCAAGAGCAACTGTCAACCTTACACAATTTTTTCTACAAATAGGTCAAAAGTACGTGTACTCATACACCAAGTCCCAAATCTGAGAGTTAATTTCTCTTTGCGAAAAAAATTGCGAAATTCGTCAAAAATTTCAAAAATCGCACTTTTTAGGCTTTGATATCTCTGGTGGGGCACGAGATAAAAATCTGAAATTTTGGTCTGTGATAGTATTTTGTAATAGCGTTACGTACAAAAAATTTTAAGAAGGAGATTTGACTACAAGTTGAGATATGACATGGAAAATATGTGAAAACAATACTGTCAAACTATTGTAAACCTGCTATGTAATTGTTCCACAAGACTGTCAACCTTCCACAATTTTTTCTACAAATAGGTCAGAAGTGTGTGTACTCATACACCAAGTCCCATATCTGGGAAATGATTTCTCTTTCCGAAAAAAATTCCGAAATTCGTCGAAAATTTCAAAAATCGCACTTTTCAGGCTTTGATATCTCTGGTGGAGCACGAGATAAAAATCAGAAATTCTGGCCTTTGATAGTATTATGTAGTAGTGTTATGTACAAAAAATTTCAAGAAGGAGATTTGACTACAAGCTGAGATACGGTGATTAAAGAAATGTTAAGAAATGCTATTACGAGTACATTAGGAGAAATGAGATTAGTCTCTTTTATTACAATATTTATACAGAAAATATCGTTTGTTGAAAACAGTTAAATAATAAGCATTTAATTTACAAAATACTATATATGCTCAACAAAGAGCTTAAAAATATTACGAGAGATGTTATGAGTTCGACCAGTTACTGTTGTCAGTCCATCAGGCTGTTCTTTCTAAAATTTTTATTTGAAGCCCCCCAAGTCTTGTCATCCCTTGTTAACTTGAATGAAATTCTCTAGGTTTAATAATTGAAACCATGTCCAACTCGATCAGTTGCAATTCATTGTCTGTAATTTACTTTTCCTGAAATGTGTTCCGAGTAAAATTGTTGCAATAGCATTTCTAGTAGATTTGTTCATCTGGACAAATAGTGTATTGGCTTAGCATGCATTCTGAATTGTTTAAATCACACAGAAGCATTCGAAAAAGATATTTGTAACTAACATTTAACTTTGTACCATAAATAATTAATTTAAAATTTTGGAGGTATGTACAATTACATAGTATGTTACAATAGTTTGGCTGTATTGTTTTCACATGTTGTCCATGTCATATCTCAGCTTGTAGTCAAATCTCCTTCTTAAAATTTTTTGTACATAACACTACTACACAATACTATCAAAGGCCAGAATTTCTGATTTTTATCTCGTGCTCCACCAGAGATATCAAAGCCTAAAAAGTGCGATTTTTGAAATTTTCGACGAAATTCGGAATTTTTTTTCACAAAGAGAAATCATTTCCCAGATTTGGGACTTGGTGTATGAGTACACGCACTTTTGACCTATTTGTAGAAAAGATTGTGCAAGGTTGACAGTCTTGTTGAACAATTACATAGTAGGTTTACAATAGTTTGGTAGTATTGTTTTCACATATTTTCCATGTCATATCTCAGCTTGTAGTCAAATCTCCTTCTTGAAATTTTTTGTATATAACGCTACTACACGATACTATCATAGGCCAAAATTTCAGATTTTTATCTCGTGCCTCACCAAGGATATCAAAGCCTAAAAAGTGCAATTTTTGAAATTTTTGACGAATTTCGGAATTTTTTTCGCAAAGAGAAATTAACTCCCAGATCTGGGACTTGGTGTGTGAGTACACGCACTTTTGACTTATTTGTAAAAAAAATTGTGTAAGGTTGACAGTTTCCCTTGCATGAAAATTTTCCTCTTGCAAACGGATAGATTTTGGAAAAAATCGTAAATTTTGTGCTAAAATTTCACCTGTAAAAATTTATTTTTCAAAATTTTTCTTACACTGTATATATAGCATATTTTATTCTGAACAAAATGCTGCAAGCCCCATTTCAATTGGGAAAATAGAATACGAGATATTTACAATTTTGTGTATCCTAGTATCTGAAAAAATCGCTGCACACGATGAAACAAAGATGGCCGCCATACACAAACAAAAAATAGTAGAATTAAAATAACAGTCATTTTGAACTTCCATCATGTTAGGGTTGTTGTACAAAAAATTTCGGATTTTTTAAAAATAGTCGAGCGACCAGTGCTGGACCACTTGAAATGGATTGACCCCATTTCATTTTTGTTTTAAAAACAAATTAAAGTCTTAATAAAATTTTAACTTAAATAAATGCATTCAAATTTAATCAATGATTTAAAAAAACTGCTAAAAAAGCCTCATATATACATATACATATATTAACTGCAACATAGCCAACCACAAATACATTCTAATGTACGAAGTACCAACGATCTGACGTAATAGCTATGTTCAAAAATCCTAAGTTAAACTGACATTTTGCCAGTCTATGAATTTTAAAGGTCTTTGGGAAAAAAACAGTCACTTTTGAAATGTCAAAATCTCAAATTGGTTTCTTTTATAGAGTAAAAAGAAATTAATAGAGTGGAGGTATTATCTCTGGAGATGATGCTTAAGATGTAACTCTACATTAAGTCCAATTAAGTACCAACAAAAGCACGTGCTTTGACACGCCTATCAATGGACAGTATTCTCGTGACGTCACAGTGGGAATCATGTGGGTAAAAAAGCGGCTGCTAGCGAGTTTGTTTCGTTTTTTCATCATTTGATGAAGCCTAAAAAACAGATAAATGCATGTGTAAAATAATGCAAATTTATTCTGTACGAATAATTTTCGATAAATATTTATATACATACTAATAAAAATCAATATTTGCTTATTAATTAAAATTTAAAATTTTTATTTTATAAATAAAATGAAAAAGATGAATGCAATTGCTTTAAAATAGAGAAAAAAATTCATATATAACTCATACATGTCCCTGAAAAAGTCTAAAACTTCATATAAAAATAAAATATAAGCATAAATTTTCTAATCACAATGCTTTTAAATGGCGCGATTAAGAATGTTATTCCCAAACAGACGAATTCTTGTAGCCTCGAACCAAAAGGGAGAATATGGTCCATTGGCGAAATTTTAAAATGAAGGGCCAAAATCAAAACTGCATATATATTCAAGCGTTCCAACTCCTATGGAAGAGCTGTCCGCAAGATTAAAGGCGGGGTCAAGGCATATGCCATCTAGCGGCAGGGGTGCATAACTAGAGGATTATTAAGTATAGAGGATTATGGCAGTTTCTTTTGTATGAATGGCAACAAAACTTTTTTGTTTCTATAAAATGTTACTTCAAAATATTTCGTAGAATAAGTTTTAGGTTTGAAATATTGTAAATAAATATAGAATAAATAAGTGTAGTACGACTAAATATTAACATAAAATATACTAAGATGAAATATCATTTAACTATGCGATACAAATATCGCTGATTAAAATGTGTTCAGTTTTAATTACGCTTTTAATGTAATGAAAGATGACTCATTAAATTTTGTAAGTACTTATTATATAAATGCAGAATTTTGAAATAGTGTCACATTTTAGTAATTTTTTGATGAGCTAAATTATACAAAATGATATACACCGTAGTATTTCATATGATAATATAATTATCAATATTTAAAAATGTATAGAATTTAATACTAAATAAAATATTCAACTTTTATTTACAACAAGCTGCATTTTTTATTTACCAATTTCAGACGATAAAAATCCAATGTTTTCTTGGTCGTATCGACTTTTATTATTTAACTTGCAAACTTTTCATTCTTTTAATTTAAAAACCTATTTTATTATACGTATATTCGGAATAACTTTAATTTTAAATGTATGTATTAAATGTTGTTTTGTTAAAAAAAGAAATATTGTTAATTTATTTGTTTAAATATTTAACGTTCTAGACAACGTTCTATCTAACGTTCTACTACATTCATAAATTTCAAGCTATTCTCTCAATCATGACAGATTAATCAAGTCTACGAAGTTTATTGCCAAATATTTTTGCTATAGTTTGTTTCGGTAAAGTCATGTACATTTAAAAAAATAGTCACAATATCATTTTAATTTTGGGAGAAAAAATACTAACTTAGTAGTCATAAGTACCATATAATGCTACGAAAAATATTGACTTTTACCCTATAATTAAAATGACAATGAGACTTTTTTTAAAAACACAGATCTTTTTAATTAAAAATATGTGTATTTAAAAAAAGTCTCATTATTATTTTAATTTTAGGGTAAAAGTCAATATTTTTCGTAGCATGATATGGTACTTATGAGCACTAATTAGTACTTTTTCTCCTAAAATAAAATTAAAATGATATTGTAACTATTTTTTTAAATGTACATGATTTTATCGAAACAAACTATAACAAAAATGTTTTGCAATAAACCTCGTAGACTTGATTAATTTGTCATGACTGAGAGAAAATTCAGAAAATATGCGCAAAAGATATGGAGATAATAAACATCTGCGCATATATGACGTCAAACCCACGTCATCCTCTAGTTATGCACCCCTGCCGCTAGATGGCATATGCCTTGACCCTGCCTTTTGCTTACGACAGATTCCAGCATTAAGTTGGTACGCTCTAGCAGCTCTGGCCAAAATCACAGTCAAATGAAATCCAGCCACCCCATTGGTCGTGTGGTAAGGGTGAAAATCACGAACTTGTTTCTCCATTTGAAAAAGGTGAGGGGGAAAGTATTTTTTAAGCGATTGTTACCGTCTGTTCTTATTTAAGATAAACCATCGAAATTAACTCAATTAAGATATTTTGATGCCATTTTATAAAATGAGAATGAAAAATTTAGATTATAAATGAAAAGACATAAGATTTACTTCAAAACTGCCGCTAAGATTTTTTCTCGGAAAAAGGAGTATGACAACATTTACCCAATTGCTAAGAGATTGTTCCCTGAAAAGGACGCGGCTCAATGACCAATGAGGTATTTGGATTTCACCGGACTGTGATTTTGGCCCTCCATTTTAAAATTTCGCTATCAATTGAAACAGGTTTAAACCTGTATTTTTTTTTCTCTCGTTTTTAAAAAAAGAACTAATTTATCGCTTCACCGGTAAAAATTTATTAATTATTTTATCATATGTGTTTTAAATATCAATATAGAAAATTATTTTAACGTTTTGCTTGAAAATATAACATTATTTTGTTAGTACATTAAAATCGTCTGCAGTCAGAAATTTATATTTTAGATTAATATTTATTACTTAAGTTTTCATACATGATTTTAAAAGAATGTTTTCATCATTATATTTTAAATATTTATTTACATGCAATTATTAAGTCATAAACATTTTTTATCTACGTTATAAAGTATTGAAAATTACATTAATGAAGGAAACTTTTAGTTATACAATTTTTAGTTCGTATCAAATGTTTTCAATATCTTATTTAATTTTAATTTGATATATAATTATTGCTAATTTTCCAATTTCCTTCATTTTAAAAGCGAATATTTATTCTAATAAATAATAATAGAACGAAGACTATTTTAAAAATTTGCTATTTCCTCTTGAAATATGCTTCAACTGTAATTCATTTCTTTCAATTCGTCTTATAATACAAAATCTCTTCCACGTCCTTTTGTTTGCCACATTAAATTTGAGCGATAAATGGTTTCATATCGCAAACCTTTTTTGAGCTTACTTCACCTCCACTTATCTTATTCCTCCATGGGATTCTTTAATTCTGTCTCAGCTTTCTTATTACTTCTGCGAAAATTTTTACACAACCAACCAACCGTAAACAAATGAAAGAGAAAAAAATTGGGAAAAAGATGATTTTTTATGAGAGTGACCTCTTGATTTTAATTAATTACTCAGTTAATAATTGGAATTTTGAAATTCTGAAGCTCAGGTGCATCAGGAGAGATATTGGGCTACTCTCAAAAAAATTTTGAGCTTTGTACGTGCTGTAGATTTTGCTAGCCATCGCAGACACACACACAGACAGAGTGTTTTGTTGTTTTATTAGTATAGATTAGTCAGTGCATTATTGAACTTTGAAGTTATGGAATCCTTAATGAAGCCTGTTTGATCCTCCTCAAATATTCATCGAACTCAAGCTTGCACTAAGAAAAAATAAGATGGTATGTGAAATAAAATTACAACAATCTTTTGTCATCAATAAAATATTTAAATATTAAAGAATAATTTGAATATCAAAATCTCAATTTAATTTTCAACAATAGAATATTTATGGGTATTTTATATGTTTTATATTAAAAATAGAAATTCATTTTAATATTTTGATTTAAATTTCAATAGATGTTATACAATCTCGTAAATTAAGAAGAATCCCAGTAGATCTATTGCGGTCTCTAAACAATTGCATTAAATTAATTTCAGGCACAAAGGAAGGAAAAAGTAAAATCTTTCTTCAAATAAATTAGAGTAATCCATTTTCCAAAAGAAAAATATTAAACTATTAAAAGACATTTTCTACAGTAAAATACTATTTCAACCGCTATGTAATTTAAAATGAATCCCAGTAGGTAATGCTGAAATCCTTCTCAAATTATAAAAATAACTACATAAAAGTCAAATTGCTGATCCACTTATTTTATAAAGAAACAACTTTGATTTTCTACTGCAAAATGTTAATCTATCTTTATACGTAATATCATTTTTTCAAAACAAAATCACTTAAAATATAAATATATAGAGCGTCTCAAAAAGTATTCCTTGTAATTCAATAATTCTTTAAGTATAATAAATTTAAAGATGAAATAAGTAATACGTTTTTAGGTAAGATTGTAAATTTTGCTTCCTAATCTAAGACAATAAATTATCTCTTAGAAAATACATGACACTCTACTGCCGCAATCTACTGCTGATAAAAATTCTAAAAATCCTTTTTTATTTCTTTTGCATTTCAATAGTTAAACAGAATAAAAGGGGGAAACAGAACGGTGTTGAATCTGTGGCTTAACCCTTTCCGGCAGAGTGTGGCCCCGTTAGGCACACCTAATTTTAATTCCTAACTTGCAAACGGCACTAATGACATTTTAATAAAATTTTTCTTTTACAATGAAAGCTTGAATTAAGGAGTTCTTAATTTCGAAAAAAGTCGTTTGTTAATTTCGATGTCTGTCAGTAACTTCTCATTCTATGAACAGAATTTGCCGTGCCGCAAAAGGTTAACAGACTGTTCGCACTGGATACATAAGATAGAATGCCGTTTTTGAAGTGGTACCCTCTCGGAATTGAAGCCCTGTTCACGTCGAAATAACTTACCTAACAAGAAAGGTCTCCATACTGAGCATACTCAGAATATGTTGAAAAAATGTTAGTTGTACTACTTACGTATGTCATGAAGGATCAGTTAAATTTAGAGGTGGAATCCCAGTAGAAAGTCTGTAAAAAAATAAAATATTTTTAAGTATTTTGCGCGAAAATATGAAAGCGACACGCGATTTGGCGATTAGGGTTTTTCCTCGCTAAAAGCGAACGATTTTAATGCATCTGAAAATTTCTTGTTAAGTATCGCTGAGAAGCCTTTATTATTCGCACCAGTTATTTTTTATTGTAAAGTTTACCTTCTTTAATCAGAACATTCTCGTGATTTAATTACAAACATTTTTCTGTTCTAAAAAAGATGATAAAAGATTATAAATTAAGCAAACAACATTCCTCGAGAAGAGGTTAACGAGTATTAAATTATTTTTCATTGCCAACTGGTGATAAATTGCCAAATACGAAAAATTTCATCATTTTTCTACGGACGTTGTATGGAGGTTCCGTTGAATTTTTTTATAAACGTATATATCCTCATGAGAAGAACATTCTATATTTTTTTCAGATTTTTCGGAGTATGCCCGTAGGAGACCTTCCTTGTAAGATATTTCAATGGACGTCACTGTGTCTGTGATCTGAACAAAACTAAAGTATGTACAGATATACATGCGCTAAAAATAAAAACGGCCACAACAGCCAAGCAATAAAACTGAAGCTTTATTGCCAGCGAGAGTGAATTGTAGTTCCTGTACTTAACAGAAACAAGTTGAAACTCAATGAGCGAGTAACCTACCAAACTCTCTAAAAGAGTTCCGTAGACTGATATATCTTAACGGATACCTTTCGGATCCAATTAGTTTTTCAATTTTTAGAAAAAAAAAAGTACTTTTAAGATAATAACATTAACACTAGCTATTTAAATAGAATAATTCGAGTTTAACGAATATTTCATTGTCTGAAACATAACAATTATTGTCGTTTTGCAACCTTATTCAATTCATATTCATATGACTGTAGTGTAGATTTGTATTTTAAAGTATTGCGACCAGGTTCCTTTCAAAAAAAAAATGCATTCGCTAGAGTTGTAGGCTGTGATCAATAAAATAAATGCCTTTTGAGAACTTTGTTTATTTAAAGTAGAGTTATAAAAATTAAATCATTTCTTACTGAAATAATTAGGGATGGTGCCTGTAACCATTTTTCAAGAGACCTTTGTTACATGACTGAGTGCATGAAGCGAGAGAGAGGCAATTGAATTTCTCATTCAGAATTCACACATTGGCATCTTGGAATTGGCGAAAAGGAGCATATGAAAAATGAATGGTATCATAACCATGAAATTTTCTGTTACGCTTCAACAATTAAGATGATTTTGAATTTAATGCAGGGCAACCAGAAATGGGCAGTCCTAAAAAAATACGCCAAAAAGAATTCGCGCCAACATCGTACGTTATATGTCTGTTTTTGGAGAATGTTATCAATAGACAAAATACAGAGCATGTACATGAAAAGTTTTTATGTAATAAAGAAGTTAGGCTCAACATTACGCAGAGAGAAAATGAAATTTTACTGACCGCAAACACATTCGATCTTTATTCTTTCTTTTATTATTTTAGCGAAGCCGAAAATTCATCTAAAGGAACTCTTTATCTGAGAATCGTTTTACTGATACAGCAGATGTTACATGTTTTCTTTCTTTACTTTTTAACGGAAAGTTATTGTGGGATTGAAATAAGACACAAAGATAAAATAGATATTTAATTAAAAATTAGTTTTAACTGTAATTTAGAAAAATGTAAAATTTAAGAAAACTATATGTGATTCTACATCACAATGACAATAGGCTAAGGAAGAGTCTTTCTTAGGAGATGTTTAGAAAATGTTATATTGCAACAAGATTTAACTGATATTATAATTTGCTAATGCTTTTTGCGCTTTATTACATATTATTCTTTCAGGAAAGTAACATTTATCTTTTTATCTTAAGGGGTCTTGTACCTTTTAAACGGGATGAAAATCAACAAAAACATCCAAAGTTCGATTCAGTGTATCTTTAAAACTTTCATACATATTAACATGAAAATTTCACCGTTCAATAGAAAAGATTATGGTTTTTAATAAACTGCCATTAAACATTTAATAGTCTTTCATGTAATACATGCATTACTGAAATTTAAAAACCTCTATTTTTTACTCCGTCGTGCCTTGCGCGCATCCTAACGACACTATAAATCAATATTTTTGCATATATATTTTTTCTGTAAAGAAGAATAATGTATTTTTAAAATGAACTACTCTTAAATAAAAAAAATTTTCATTAACCTTGTAAAAAAAATTTCTAAATTAAAAAAAAAATCAAAATTTTACATTTTTTAATAAATAAAATTATTCATAACTAAAAATTTTATCGCTATAAATACATAAAAGTAGTTCATTTTAAGCATACGTATGTGCTTATTAACTAAAAAAATTTTCATAACAATTCATACATATGTTCTGAAGATATCATGCGCGCAATGTCTAAAAATGCAGTTTTTCAAAAACCTGTTTCAAACCTTTTAATTTTTGTAGTTACCTTTGATGGGGATACATCTTATTTTTGCTATAACTTCGGTTCTAATGGGAATTTTTGTACGCGGTTTGTTTTAAAATTATTGTAATGAATTATTTTATAATAATTAATGAAAACTGAAAAATCGAATTTTTGAAGCCTTAAAAGGTACTAGACCCCTTAAATTCAAAAAGTGGAATATATGTTTAAAATAAAAGAATCGCAATCGGTGCAACGAGAATCAAGCAAACTTTATTATTATTATTATTACTAAATACCTGAAAGTTAATGAAGTCATATAGTAAATGCATAGACACATACTAACACTATACTACATGTAAACAGTCAGAAAAGTATTTGTTAAAACAAAATAATACTCAATTAAAAGACATGTATTATTAATAGTAGGGGAAACCGGGGCAAGATGACAATGTTAACAATTTTTGTTGTTTATTAATATATTTTTAAGTATTAGTAAAATTGATTTTGTATGAACTGTTAGAGTATTTCTTTGTAGTATTAAATATATTGCCATTTAATTTTTAAAATAAAAAAAAATAAAGGATAATTTTATTTTTTCATAACATTAGCAGAGCTGCCAAGTCTCCGGCTTTTTGGATACCGATATTTTAATACAGAAAAGTTTGTTTTTCTAAATAGAAACATTTTAGAGTTTTAACCGAACAACATTTTTTCTGAAATTATACTGGTGTATAAAAATTCGGAGACTTGGCAGTTCTGCATTAACAAATCGTCATCTTTCTTCAGTACTGGGGCCAAATGACAACTCTCAAAAAGGTTGAACATATTTTATCTTTTGAATATGTTACATGGTTTAACAAATGATAACTGTATTTTTACATCTTACAATGTATCAAACAAAGCATAATATATTGAAACGTAATATTGAAGTGCTTAGTTGCTAACAATAGTCACAAATAAAAATGCCATTTTCATAATTGGCACATTTCTCAAGCCAACACTCTTGGTATTTACACCACTGGATCCATTCTGCTGTTGGTGGGACACAATATTCCTCGTCACAAGCAGGACATCTGAAAACACCATCATTTGAAGTGCAAGATGACGAGCTCGTCATCTTGCCACGGACAGTCTGTTAAAAAATATTCGTTTTCATTGCCATGAAGTAAGGCAATTGATATTTATTCTTGGTAATAGGTGGTATTTAAACTCAGTTACTCATACATATTAAAGGGAAATGATATATCTTATCTGTATCTGTAGCAGAGCTTATTTACACAAGAATAAAAGTTATATCGTGGCAGAGGTAAACAATCAAAGCTTCACAACTAACACAAAAATGGTGATTTCAGCGTCTCAATACTATTGTTTGACGAACGGCCAATAGGAGAGCCAGTAGTGTCCGGTTGATACTTCCACCTAGTGAAAAAAGGAAAAATTAAGACATTTGTCATCTTGCCTCGGTCTCCCCTACATCAGACTCGAAAAGGCTAAGGAATCAGTGCGAACAGGGTATTTATTATATGCATCTTCAACTTTATCAGTAGTTCAGGCAACGAAGCGCCATCTGTTACCTTAAACTTTGGCTATTTTTCTTAATTCTTAAAAATTAAATCCACGGATCTCGGCCTGCGTTCCATCTCCGTCTCTATTACCATGTGACATGTGATGCATATATCTTGGTCACATAGTTGTCTCTAGCGAGACTCCAGTGTTCCGTTTCTAAGCAAGCTTGATATTCATTTTATCGACTCGAAAAGGATAAAAGGCTCAGCGAACCTTGCCCAAATCTATAGATTAATCTCCAGACCTTTAGTGTTAAATGTGCTGTCCTAAATTTCAACTATTATAGTAATATTTATATCGCCCATTTCATCTTTACCAATACTAATGAAAGAACAAATTGTTCTGTCTCTGTGTGTGTTTTTGTGCGATGGTTAGCGAATTCTATGGCACAAACCCGAGTCTCAAATTTTTGAGAGGAAAGTGAGAGGCCTGTCATGGTGTACCTGAGTTTAACACTAGAACGCCCGGAAGGAATCGATTCGACTCCGGTCATATGATTAAATGTCATTTAGAGTCAGAAATAATTTAATAAAATAAATTATATAAACTACGCAGACTTACGACAAATCAACGAGTTAATTAATTTTAAGTAAACATTCTGGTGTGAAATAATATTATGAAACTTGAATAAAATTTCCGGGCATTCTAGTGTTAAGAATTTAAAATTTCTATTAATTAGATGAGAATTTAATTAAAAATCCTAAATTAAAAGAACTGAAAGCATTCATAATTTAACAAAAGCATTGATTTTTGTTAAACGCAAAATATTTCTTCGAAAAGTTGAAGAGATAGTGAGGAGCTAATGGAAAGAAAAGTGTTGCCAGAGCGATAAATATACTGGACTTTTTTTATAAAGGGCTATATCTTAAATTCTACTGGACCTAAAAACTTGAAAATTACAAAGAAATTTACAGAAAAAAAATCGCTTTCAGAAATTCTAAAAATTTTCATACTCTTCTAAATAGTTGTAAAATCCATTAAAAAAAAATCCATTTACAAAATCTCTTTTCAAATAAACGCAGATTTAGAAATATATTTCATAGCGAGAGTATGTTTTGAAACGCAGATGGCTGGCGCTGGAGGGAGTGACATTTATAGATGACCTGTAAAAATTTTCAAATATTTAATTTATAGATTTAATTTTCATCCACGCAGATGTAGAAATTTTAGCTGTTTTCAGATGTGTAAATTTCTTCAAAGTCACTCAATTACAACCTTAAATATTAATTATTAGTTAATTAATTGGATGATTCCTTTTAAATTCTAAATTTAAAAGCAAGTTTTTTGAAACCACAAATGATTTTTATGCAAGGATTATTTAGAAGGCCGTTTTTAATTAAATACACCATTTAGGAATTTTAAGTTTATGCATCTAGCAGTATCTTTAAACGCTGTTTAATAATGTCTAAATTTTATAAAAATCTATCTTCAAATTTTTGTATTATAAAAAATTATTTTTAAAAAGAAAAGGAAATGCTGAAACGCGAATTTGTTAAAATTTAGATAACTCACAAAGCGATTAATTTGGAACTTACGCATAATAAAGATTTAAAGAATATGGGGCATTGAATTGTTATGGGAGGGGGAAAAAATTTAAGGTGGGTCAAATATTTAAAATCGTACCATTTTCTACGTTTTAGATGCGGATTTTTGACAGAGCCCGGGGATAAATATTATTTACTGTATATCCCGGAGTATAAGACGAATTACTAATTTCACAGAATGAATTTTTATTTTAAGCATATACTGCCGTATAATACACATCAAGTTTTCCACAAAAAAATAAACCAGATTACAAAATGAGGAAATATGCGGCATGCGGCATGAAGGCAAATTTGTGAATGGATTATAACATCATGGAATGAAACCAAACGGGAAATACCTGTTAAATCACTTATAAAATGTATGGAATATCAAATGAACTTCATGGTACAGAGGTTATTATTTAGAGTAATTATTTATGACAAGAGGTGTATTTTATACGGGCGTTATTTCAGAGGAGTTATTTATGGCTAGATGAAAGCGACAGTGAAAAAGAAGATAACATTCCCGAAAATATAATTGAGGACGAGTGCTAAACTGTTAAAAATTTGAAACTTCTGTTGCGAACAGATTGTCTTTTGTTTAATGGGATGCCTATTTGCAGGGGCGTGCCAGCAGTATTCGGTGCCTGTGTGCAGAATTGCATTTGGCGGCCTACTCCCCCCCCCCTCCACCCAATCGCCTGTAAAAATAAAACTGTATTCCCACCAACACCCCCCCCCCCCCCAAAAAAAAAAAAAAAAAAAAAAAAAAAAAAAAAAAAACTCTGAGTATTTAAAAATGTAAGTTGCCATTCTTTTGGAGTTTTTTGAACCAAAAAATTTATTTAATAAAATATGTCTTGTTTCTTTACAATTCGTACTTTATTTCATTAAATAAATAAATTTCTATTTCCAAACATGCTTAATTTACTTGAAAAATAAAGAAGGATGAAAGTTATATAAATAAAATTTGTAACACAGTAAAACTTGTGTAAATGAAAGCACTCTCTATCAGAATCCTGCGTTACAGTAAAATTTCATTATTCCGGAGAAAATAATTTAATGCAATGACAATAGATTGCATCTAAAAGAAAGAAGTATTGGCGATGGCTACGAAAATCTACTGCACATAGAGATCTGAAAATTTGGATAAGGATAGATGATGGTAGATGCACCGTGCACCTGACACTGATTTTTTTTTAATTTTTTGTTAATTACCCGAAATATTAATTAAAAACCCTTAATGATAATCGCAAAATGGCGAACTTTTATTCCTCAACGAGATTATGCTTGTGTGCTGTGCTTCTCCAAGCAGTCCTTCCCACTGACAAAAAGCGTAACGTTTGATTTCTTCTGCATTTTCAAATTGGGATATAGTGAGATCCCGGTAGAATTACAAATAAATAAATAAATAATAATAAAGAAAGAAAGAAATGGTATTTTTAATTGTTATATCAAAAAATCTTTTTATTTGGCAGCGATTCGCATCAGTTTTCAAGTTTTCCATTTCTTTGAAGTTTCACACGTAAAAAAACAAACAACAACAATATAAACTGTTGATACATTCACGGTATTTTTCAGGTTCTAATAATATATCTGGTGTGAAAATATTAATATTTACTGTTCAAAAAAAATTTTTTGAAGTCATTTCATGGATTCGCCAAACATATTTTTTCTCTCGGTGCAAATTATCTCAAGATATAAAATATATAAAGATAAGAAATATGTGATTTGAATATCATTTCGCGTTTATAAATAAAAAAATATGTATGAGGGGTTGTGCACATTTCCATTATTTATTTTATCAAGATTTTTTTTTGTCCAAAATTGAAAGTTTTATATCTAAATGTCAGAAAATAAATACAAATTAACGGTTAGCTTGAAAAATCAGACTGGAACATGAATAGCATCGCCGGCATACTCTACTGAAGGCAGTGGGAAATCAACTCGAGCTTCGATTGGATGGATTTTCATTTAAAAAGGAAAAATCATACAAATTCAAGATTATACACTGCTAACAATATAATGTTCGTTCGAAAATATTTTTATTCAAAATTATAAAGTCAAATCAACATGCTGCTGAAGACATTGCCCTCCCCACACCCCATCTCTATATTCGTTTGGAAAAAAATGACATTCAATATTTGACTTTAGAATATTTAAGGTTATTGTAATTGCCCTAGGTGATCCAAGGTGGTTAGGTAGTAGGACATAAAGTGCACAGGATTTTAAAACACATTATACATAAATCTATATTTTTCCATCCATATTAACAGCCATCATTGTAGTTTCTAATTTATTTATGCAAAATTGATTTTTTTTTTTTTTTTTTTTTTTTTTTTCCATTTTAGTTTTTGTAACGTCTACGGTTATGTGTAATGCTAATAAGTGCTCTTATTTCAAAAATTCAATTTTATGTTCCGAAATGAAATGTACAAATCTTACAGTAATTTATGCAGTATTTGAATAGACATGAGTGTACGCAGAAAGTGCAGGGAAAGGCTCCCCCTTCAACCCTCGAAAAAATTAGAAAATTTGGACATCAATGGCCAAATTTAGTCTATCTTCATCAACTCTCCCCCTTTTTCGCTATCATGATAATTCCAGAGTACTAGATAGGTAAATAAAAGGTATTTATTTTGCTCAGAAATCTATGGTGTGGGAAAAAAAAAAAAAAACACTTTTGTTTAATACATAATAGTTTCTACCAGAAATGATCATTAGTAGAAGTGCTGAACAAAATTATTGCTTTGGCCGCTTAAAGTAAGCTTTACTCTTTAAGTGCGAAAACCAGTGTTAAACCTACGGCACGGAATGCCAACAACTTCACAAACGGCTGATGCTCCATTTTTACCAGTTAAAATTTGTTACATAGCTGACGCATCTCCAATCAAAAATCTGTACACTGAACAGAACAGAGAACACTAAGATACAAAAGGCTATACAAATGTAATGAACGTTATCAACTTTTTGGCAATTTCTGAACCTCCGCTACCCCTTACTATATCATGCGTTATCATTCCTCAATAACATTCTCTTTTCTTTATTGGTAAACACAAGTATTATTTCAAACATACTTTACACCTGTTTTCTTAAACGCAGATTATATATATGCATAACATAAGATGGAAAAATAGGAATACCAAACATTGAGATATTCAATATTTTGAAAATAAATAATTTTATAGTGATTTAATTATTTTAATTTTCATAAAAATAGTTAACAAAACAATATGTATATATATATATATATATATATATTGCAGACTATTTTGATGTAACGAACAAGTTATAAATAAAATAAAATAAATTTTATATTTAAAAAAAAATTGGAAACAGAAAGAGAAAATTTTGGTTGGATCATTCAAAAATGATAAATATATCAAGACACCCCTCACTAGAGATATCTTCCGATATCATATGCAAGATCCCCCCCCCCTTACCCCTAAAGTAATAACGTTATGTATGCATAGCCAGTGCCGTAGCTAGAAGTGAATAATGGGAAAGAGGGGGGGGGGTCATATTTTCTCTCTTTCTCTCTGTGACGCAGAAAGATAAATTAGTATATGTTCACTCTGTAGTTACTATGTTTCTCATTAAACTGTTGTAATAGTTTCATGTTACGCTAAGAAAAGAATAGGATGATGAAAACTTAACAACTTCTTAGCTTCATATGTGTAAATAGGATGAGCAAGTGTAGAAACACTTATTTTAGTAACAATTTAGTATTTTTGCAAAAGCTGTGAAAGGTCCTCAAAACTTAATTAGATTTTTAAACAGAATTTCATTTGAATTTTTGGAATAGAAATCAATTTAATGACTTTGGAATCTTTTCCAGAGAGGCTCAAAATGTTTGAGGGGAAGCTGAGCCGCCCATAGCACTCTCTTAGCTACGGCCCTGAGCATAGCCCCCAAGTTCTGGTTTTACATTGTTTCTCTATTCAGGATTCTCCAAAGCGTCCCCCGCGGGCGCCGCGATTACGCCCTTAGGTTTTCTGGAAGCAGGACGTTTCGGTCCCGCCATTTCGGTCCCGCCGTTTCGGTCCCGCCGTTTCGGTCCCGAGACATTTCGGTCCCGAGACGTTTCGGTCCCAAGACATTTCGGTCCCGAGACATTTCGGTCCCAAGACATTTCGGTCCCTGGCCATTTCGGTCCCGAGACGTTTCGGTCCCGAGACATTTCGGTCCTGAGACATTTCGGTCCCGAGACATTTCGGTCCATGGTCATTTCGGTCCCTGGACTTTTCGGTCCCTTCTCCAGCAAGCTGAAATTTTGTGCACGGGAAATATCTGACATAATTTTATAAGGAACATTTTAGAGTGTTGAATTCAGGGGCAGATCATTCCCCCCGGAGCTATCAATTACCCCCCGCCGGAAAATTTGAAATTTTGTGTTTTCATTGGTAAAAAAGTGTAATTTCCCCCGGAGCCACAGAAATCCCTCCCGGAGAAAAGTGTCTGAATTCAACACTGGTTTTTTTAACTGAAAGTCGCATAAAATTTTAGTGTAATGCGATTAATTAGAAGTAACAAGTACCCCAAAACTTGATCAATTATTTAGAAATCGATGGAGATTTCTGAAAAAAATTCACAGATGAATGGCATTCTTTATGTTGAATTCAGGAGTAGGTCATTCCCCCCGGAGCTATCAATTACCCCCCCCCCCGGAAAATTTGAAATTTTGTGTTTTCATTGGTAAAAAAGTGTAATCCCCCCCGGAGCCACAGAAGTCCCTCCCGGAGAAAAGTGTCTGAATTCAACACTGGTTTTTTTAACTGAAAGTCGCATAAAATTTTAGTGTAATGCGATTAATTAGAAGTAACAAGTACCCCAAAACTTGATCAATTATTTAGAAATCGATGGAGATTTCTGAAAAAAATTCACAGATGAATGGCATTCTTTATGTTGAATTCAGGAGCAGGTCATTCCCCCCGGAGCTATCAATTACCCCCCCCCCGGAAAATTTGAAATTTTGTGTTTTCATTGGTAAAAAAGTGTAATCCCCCCCGGAGCCACAGAAGTCCCTCCCGGAGAAAAGTGTCTGAATTCAACACTGGTTTTTAAACTGAAAGTCGCATAAAATTTTAGTGTAATGCGATTAATTAGAAGTAACAAGTACCCCAAAACTTGATCAATTACTTAGAAATCGGTGGAGATTTCTGAAAAAAAATTCACAGATGAATGGCATTTTTTAAAATTGCCAGAATGTTTTGAATTCTTGAACGAGGAAATGGAGAAGTTAACTTGGAAACTGATAACTAAATTTATAAAATAACCCAATTAACTTATGATATTAACACACCCCATAATAGTTGTAAAATTTTAACTTCTGAGATGCATGTTTCCTCTCTAGGGAGACAAAGGCTTTTAAATTGCCAGGAGAAAAGAAAGAGTTATTGTTATATGGAATTTATATTCTGACACTTAGCATATTATAGGATTTCATCGCTGAAGCCAATTTTCAGAATTATAAGTGTTTCATTATTTTGCAAACCCGCCACTTCCCGCATAAGAACAAAAATGTTGAAATAAATAAAAAACATCTGTATCTGGTGGTATTTTACCCCCTGTGCCAAAATTATCATTGAATCCTCTTTTTGTTTATGGCATTTTTTATATGTTGTTTTTGGTTACTAGCATTTATTTTCCTTTTAAACTTTTCCGTTTTTAAATTAAGAAAAGAGTTTCCAGATTGCAACACGTGGAGGTAGTTAGCATTGCAATTATTTTATTACATAAATATATGACACGAGCAGAAATAATTATTAAAATGATTTGTAACTTAAAGATTTTTTTTTTTTTTACATTTTAGAAAAATGAATTACATCTTGAATTATTAGCAATTATTTTTTCATGACAACAGTTCTTTTTTTATTGTTATTATTAGAATCTAGAATGTTTATTATATTGACGCTTCCCTGTTTTTATTAATGTTTTCCAAAACAACGGCAACAGCAAAAAAATTATATTGCCATACTTTTATGCATATATCACATTTATACAACACATCTGTTAAATTTTCTAAAACCAGCTTAAGGAAACTAATTACAAAATTATTAATGTAATGCGTATTGAAATTTGTCATTTCATTTAAAGCTGATATTATTATACAAAAATAATTATTTTTAACATTAAAATATAAAAACCCTCATAAAAATATGAAAAAAAAAAAGCCTTCTGACAAAGAAAGTTAAATTAAAAAAGGTAACTTAAAATATTATGTCTAGGTGGTAAATAACTTATCTAACAATCTTATTTAGTTATGTTATAAGTTTTGAATATTTCAATGTCATTCATAAGCTGTAATAATAAAGATAAAAAATATTCCATTCTACTTTTTATACTGGTTTAATTGATACTAAAAGCGTTTGAAATGAAGATAACAGCAAGAGGAGTAAAAAGCACCGAGAAATGCTGTTCTTTTCAAAACATTCATATTTCTTCTAAAAAATGCCAGCGATTATGTGGGAGGTCCGTCCGCATTTGAACTCCAGAGTATAAAGGGCATTGTAAAGAATAAGGGTTTCATCTGACAAGTGTATAAAGATCAAGATACAAAGAATAAAGCTAACTATCTTCTATAAAGATGACTATTTGTTCAGATGGGCGTTGACAATTGATTGACATGCAGAATTTTTGCTTAAAAGAGGTTAATCGTAGTACGTAGCTGATACTTATATGCATACATTTCCAATTTTATAGGAGCATCAACATAAAAAAAAGTGTTTAAAAATTCTCGGCACACGGTTTTGATTTGTTATTTACTTAATGTTATACATTATTTTATTAAATTTATTTTATTAAATGATTAACATCATCTTAGAAAATTTGAAAGCATTAATAATTATGTTGTTAAATTAAAAAATTCTCAAAAATTAAATTATTTTTATCAAACATATTTATTAATAAGGATTCGAAATTATTTTAACTATTAATTGTTTAAGTGACTTATTTATCAATTACTTGTTTAAAATCTAGTACAAAAACTATATAGAAGTTATAGCAAAAATGAAAAAAACATATTTTTTAAATTTCAGCTACTATAATGTTATTAACTTCATTAGGATGTATAAAAATGATAAGGATTCTCAAAATAAATATGTTATTTATTCATTTATTGGTTAGTTTATCATATTTTTTGTTACTCTTTAAATATAATAATTAATATATGATTGATTTTTGCGAACTGTAAACTATAACTTTGTTTCAAAAAATTTAAATCTGCATCTGGATAATAATGTTACCTAAACCTGTTAAGAAATATTTTTACGCATTGTTACAGTGTTGCATTATTATGTTTAATTAATTATTACGTTACGTTACTAATTGGTTTTTCAAAATAATAATAATAATAATAATAATTTCCCTTTTTGAAATAAATAAAATTTTTTGAATAATAACTTATGGTGATGAATAATTGCTATAAATTAAATCTCAAAACAGTTAGTGATTTTAAAATGAAAATCAAATTAATATTTTATTAAATTTATGTATTTTTAATTTAAAGAATCTTTATATAATTAAATTGATAAAATTATTAATATGCATTTCGAATTTTACTTTACATAAACTCAATAAATAATCTGTCTTATATTCAATTTATCATTATGTTTTGTAGTAGTTATAAACTGAAGCTTATCGTTTACCTGTTTATTTTTTTTATATTTAAAGTTACTGAAATTTAAAACTATTTATTCAATTAATAATAAAATTAAAATAAAAATTGTCAATTTTTTTCTGTGAAAGTGGGAGCGAAAAGGTAATGGAAATAAATAAATAAATAAACGATAAATTAAAAAAGCTTAGTTTTGTCAGTTAAAAATCGAAAATAAAATTATTTAAAATAATAGTTACATTATTATATAAAATAAAAAATTAATCATTTTATTACAAAGAAATAGGCCCACTTTCAATAAAATTAACTCACAAAAATTGTCTTCATAAGGTAAGAAAACTGTTAAAAAAAAAAAAATGCAATTAATAATTATTACATAAAAAAAGGTCGTTGGAGCATTTTTATTTTTTTTTAACAAAAATTTATTATAGCACGCCTAGTTACGAAATCACTAATTTAAAGATTCTAAGAAAGTGTGCGAAAACAATCAATAAAAATAAAAGTTAATCAATAAAAATAATAGTTTATAGTATAGATAAAATACCTAATATAAAAAATATATGATAAAACTTAAAATATTTATTCTGTTAAATAATAATAATAAAGACAGTGTAAAATTATATAACATTGTTTAATCAAATTTACAACTCGCTGTGATTTTATTATCACGAGTTACAATAGATTAAACTTATTGGACTATTATATTCAGCTTTGTATAAAATTTGAGGGAAGGGGGGCAGGAGAATAAAAAATATTAAAAAAGGCCCGAACAATGTTGAGCTTACAGCGTTTAGTGGGCCTTCATCAATCAGAAACCAAGTTATAAAGTGGCCGGTAAAGAAATAGCAATGGACCGAAATGGCAAGAGACCAAAATGATTAAGGACCGAAATGGCCAGGGACCGAAATGTCTCGGGACCGAAATGTCCAGGGACCGAAATGTCTCGGGACCGAAATGTCCAGGGACCGAAATGTCTCGGGACCGAAATGTCCAGGGACCGAAATGTCCAGGGACCGAAATGTCTCGGGACCGAAATGTCCAGGGACCGAAATGTCTCGGGACCGAAATGTCCAGGGACCGAAATGTCTCGGGACCGAAATGTCCAGGGACCGAAATGTCTCGGGACCGAAACGGCGGGACCGAAACGGCGGGACCGAAATGGCGGGACCGAAATGTCGTGTACCCGGTTTTCTTGGCACCCATTCGAATGTATCCTCTTATTCTCAAGCCCGTAGCCAGGATTTCCTTTCGGGAGGGGCTCAATCTTGGAATTTTTTTTCATCTGACAGTAGTAATTGGTATAATTTAAAGCGTAAATAAAAAAAAAAAATAAACAAGGCTTAACCTGCGATAGAATCCTGCATAAAATACTTGTCCATTCCAAAAAAAAAAATTTTTTTTTTTTTTTTTTTTTTTTTCGATTTCGATAACAATTTTTTGTTTCTAAGGGTTCGTTCAATACCTGTTCGAAAACCGAATGTGTTTTTAGGGAAACAAACTGCAAAGAAAAAAAAAGCACAAACTAATAGTTTTTGCAATGAACCTCATGTATCTTTATGATAAATTACAAAAAATATTGAAATACAAACAAGTAATTTTAATGGGTTTAAACCGGAGGTGTAGTCGTAAAAATAACAGAGGGTAAATATTTTAAACAGAGGGTGTACCTAGTGTGCATATACTATAAGCTTTCTTGAGAAACAGAGGTTATACGGCGCTCCTTTAAAAAATCCAGAAGGTATACCCACAACTGCATTCCTGTTTAACACGCAGGATTAATATTAGCGTACACAAGTCTTGCATTGCGTGTGCAGAGTAATAAAAGGATTAATCTGTCGATTAAATTAATTTAGCATATTATTTAAAAATAATAATAATTGTTACAAATTACTGGTAATCATAATAAGCATATTTATGCATTATTAAATTATAAATGCAGTACTCTTGGTACAATAAATTTACGAGTGTTACAGAAGCAATCTTAGTCACTTCTTTGCTGCCATGAGGCTGATTACTTTAACAGGAACTACTGTAATATCTCGACATATGGATATCATTGCAAGGCTGCTCAGTCTCGCATCAGTAGTTGGTAGGTGTTGTCTTCAAACCCAATCTCGCCGGTCGGCCTAATCGTCCGGAGTTTGCCATAATTTTATTCGAACCTGGGCCTGGGATTTAATTTTGTAGTTACGGGCTAGGTTCTCTATCAGTGATTCCCATGTAGGGCACCCCACATCAATTCCAGTTTATATTCCTCGTTTAGATAACTGCCCGTCATAAACAACACCAACAGAAGCCTCTCATCAGCCATAGTGCTTCGAGGCAAATAAATAATTTTCTCATTGTTGAAAAGGATCTTTCAGTCCTGGTTATTTTTACCGGGATGGTAGCCAAAACTCTCATCAAGTGTTTTATTGTATTAAAATGCATTGCATTATACTACTTTGACTTTTAGGAATTCTTTCTTTCTATCAGCATTACAAATTCTCTCGCACCATACTTCATATTCAACTTTCACTTACGACATTAACATGTTATTTTCACAATATTAAGAGAGATTCCGGAAAAACACATCCTGAAGAAAATATTTGAAAATCGGGTAGAATGTCTTCATTTTAAAAGAATTTGTCATTCAGATTTTGAAAAAGATTTTCTACACAAGCAATGCTGACTTTTGCCCTATAATACTTTTCAAGGGATGTAATTAGGGGTTTGTATTTGTAGTCTGTCTAAATTTTGGTTTTGAGATTTTTATTTCAGTTTGAAAGCTGTTTTGATGTATAATTAAATATCTCTCAAAAGATTTCCATCACATTTCCTTTTCTCTATGTTTTGTAAAATAATTAAGACATCTTTTGCATGAGTTGCGGCCAAAATTGTGACTCGAGATTTTCAATAAAGATGCGCTGACAGTGGCTTTGTCAAGCAGAAAAGCTTGTCACAAACAGACTTGTGAAAAAGCATCATTTTGCATTCCGTGACTGCCAAGAAATGTCTATAGCTGTTGAAGAAATATTTCATGTGTTTTCCGAAAAAATTTTTAAGCTAATGCAAATTTATTCAAACAACTTGACAAAATTTACCATACTTTCATGACTTTCTATAAATCTTCTGTTTCAAAGGTGGAGAAGTCATTTTTGGAGCATATGATAAAATTGCTTGTTGGAGGACCAAATTTACCTTAGGGTGATTTAAAAAAAAATACATCAGTTCATTAACTGTCTCAAGTGACATTTGGATGGCAGGAATCAGCATCTGATTTTTAACAGTTTATGGTTTAAACAGTGGCTTGCAAATTGGAGGTATCTGATTTTGGGACATTTCTGATGAATTGTAGATTGGATCCCACTTACATGTCCAAACATATTAGTCTCTCTGTCTACTCCTGGTGACGCATTTGGACATATAATTACGTTGTTCATTACAACATTGTACTATTTCTTCTGT
Organism: Maratus speculifer; assembly: GCA_964019185.1. Taxonomy (NCBI): domain Eukaryota; kingdom Metazoa; phylum Arthropoda; class Arachnida; order Araneae; family Salticidae; genus Maratus; species Maratus speculifer. Next base: position 186,121,879 of record OZ025299.1, read on the forward strand.
TATATTTTCGGCGGACAAATCCTTTACTTGAAAGAACGTAGAATAATTTTCCAAATTAATGGGGTTTGTGCATTTTATAAATATTCTAGTTCCCATGTCTAACTCAAAGGGCAACTATTCTGTGCTTGAAATGCCCGTAGTTTCATCAGAATTCAACCTAAAACAGATCGCGTTATTTATTTTGGTAATCAGTTTTTCAGTAACAATATCCAAACATATTTGAATATTTTCATTCTGAATGTCTTGGCTGAAGTAAGAAATAGTAATTCTAAGGACGTTCATAACGTTTAAATTCCTTGTCTCCAGGCTTTTCTGTAAAACTTAGAAGAGTTCTTAGCTTAGCATATTTTTTATATGTTCTCTAACGTTACAAGACCTGTATATGATTAGCTCTTAGTAGCATTTCTTGCTGTACACAAAATAAGATTGCTAAAATGTTAGATGTTTCCTCCTAGAAAACTCTTTAGGAAGTACTGTGAAAAATCGCCAAAAAACTTCTACTCTGGAGTATCCATGTCCACAGTTGATAATTCTACATAAGACGAAGAAACTTTCCCGCACACACAGACTACTCGTGCACATTGTCTTTCTACCAAAGATTCATATGAAAACAATTTAACTCAAATTTATTCAGTAAAGAGCTGGGAAATGTCGGCCGCTATGGCACCTTTGAAAGTTTATTGATACCATATCGTCTTCGCACAATTTCTTCTCGAAATTAGCTGTTGCTTTTTTTTTTTTTTTTTTAATAAAAAGCCTTTTATAGTAAAAGTTTTTTAAAAATCATTATTTTTCACATAATTTTACATTACAAGAGTCTATTACAGTTTTTGACTGCTGTTTCTACAAAACATTTTAACACTGATCAATCTAAGTATTTATTATATCGTGATATAATGAGTATATAGGAAATTCAGAAAGAACATAACACTAAAATAAATGTTTTAAATTTGGCTCCTAATGTTAAATTATAAGCTATACACGCATTAAACTTATTTTTTCTAAGTCAAATTAATGATACGATGCATACATTAAATATCTGCCCTGCCCGGCCTGCAGGCCGATTTCCATTAACGACATTAGGGTCGGGCCGGACTGGACCTAGTCACTAATTTTTTAAGGCCGAACTTATTTTTTTCGCACGAAGCCGAGACTGATTTCATTCTTCCTAGTCTTCACGGACCAAAATAATCAGTTCCTGTTGAATCATCCCGTATGAAAATCCTTTTCTAGACAAGTCTGTTCATAAATCAGTGGAATTTGGCTAATTCAAAAAATTTTATTAAAGGCATATACTTTTAAATCGTCATTATTCTACAATTAAACATTAGAATTTATTCCCTTTAAAGAATCGTAGATTACTACGCTTATTTAAATGGAGTTAAACACATGTTCAAAAACATGATTATAACGGAATTTTCTTTTAAACTGAAAAATGCAAATTTCTTTTAAACTGTTCATCCATGCAAAATGAGTACAATAATACGCGAGAAAAAAATATATTAAACATTTACTCCGCTAAGAAAAGAAGATATTTTTTTCCTTCTGATGCGATTCCGTCTTAGAAGATTTTACTTTTACCATATACCATTTTTTAGATTTTTATGTCTCCATTACATGAAGTATGGATTAATAATGCTAATGATAACTCAAACATTTATATACAACAAACAAAGGTTCATTTAAAAGCATAAATATCGCATCCCATGGCACTTCTGCATAAATGGAGATTATAAACATGAAAAAAAAAAACTAAGATAAGTTTTTTTGATCTGAACTCTTCCGTAAGAGTAAAGATCAATCTGCCGAAATTTTAACTTTCGGGCTGGGCCAGGTGGGGCTGCTAAATTTTCTCTACGGGCCGGGCCGGGTCAGCCAATATTTTTTTTCGTTCGGTCCAGGCCGGGCCGAATTTTTTTCCATGGATCGGGCCAGGAAATTTCGGTCCGTGCAGACCTCTAGCACGCATCACAGATATCGAATTTTACTGTGCACCAAGAAAAATTACATTTTAAAAACAACTGATATTTTTAGTGGTAGATACAAATAAAAAACAATGTATCCGAATGAGAGGCATAATGAGAAATTGCTATAATTTTAGCTGAATAAATTAATATGTTTAGAACTAAAAATGTACGTAGTCCTAATGTATGATAAAAAAAAAAAACGAGAAAATTTTGGCAATTTTTACTATTATTAGATCTAATTTTTTTTTTACTTTCGGGTGGGGCTTCAGCCCCCTTAGCCCCCTCCCTGGCTACGTGCCTGCTTATACTAGCTATTTTTACGATTAAAAATCCATTTTAAGGGATGCATTTTTAAAAGTAAAAAATATTTAAACAGTTTTCTTGTAATACTTATCGATGACCTTCAATAAGTTTTAATTATTTAATGCTATTAAGTTGTTATTCAGTGATTAAGGTTTCTATAGCTTCTTCATCTACAAAACTTTTGAAGATAGACTGTCCTCTGAAAATCTAATTTTAAATTTATTCCGATTTAAATTATTGTTGAAAATTATTTTAAAATGTTTCCGAATCATAGGGGACTTATAGCTATCAGCGAGAGATGTACGCGCATCATATAAGACGTTTCTAACATATAAGTCTACCTCTATTCATGGACTGATATTGTAAGAGAAACTTTTACCCGTATTTCCGAATAGTAATTTTCTTCTTATTTGTGATAAATTCTGAAGTAAAGTGACAATTGTTTCTTATAAATAATAATAAAAAAACAAGTGAAATTTAGCTCCAACGGTAATAAAACTGCATATTATGCTTTTCCACCGCAGTGAGATAATAGTGTTGCATATTTTCAGCTATGTGGCGCCTTTTATTATTTATAACTATATGAGGTGCGCCTCTGTTTATAAAGGTTGGGCAGGTCTTGTCTTAATTATTTATTAGAGGACTCATAAGTAGAATAAAATAAAATTTTAAAGAAAGAAATGAATATTTATAAATAATTTCTATAAGGTAAATCTATAAAAGATAATTCAGATGCCAAGAAAATATAATACATTTGAGTATAAATAAATTAAAGTTTTTTTTTTTAAATATTTGCTTTTCAACTGAAATCCTTTGGCGCCTTTACTGCTTCGGCGCCTGTGTGCGCCGCACACTTTGCACACTGGGTCAGAACGCCCCTGCCTATTTGCAGTCTACTTTACTCCCGGAATATACTGTGAATAGTCTTGCAACATGTGGAACCATAGGGGAAGAAAAGTTAAACTGTAGTAAAAAACTACTTAAATTATAAATTTAAATTTAAAAAGGAGAATAAAATAAGAAAAAGTTAAGATTTAAATTTAATGAAAAATTAAGAAAATAAGTGTAACTGTAGTTCAAGAACTACTAAAGGGGAGAGAAAATATGGTAAAAAATTCGAAATAAGTTCAAAACAAAATGACGGGACAGGGCAAGGCTGTAATCTACACAAAGTAGGAGGCAAACGCTACAGAAAAACAAAAAAAAGGCACTTTTCAGGGCAGTTTTTTTTTTTTTTTTTTTTTTTTTTTTTAAATATAAGAAAAAAGAGAAAGAGTGAAAAAGAGGAAGTGAACACAAGTTCAATCCTGGTCCATAATCATGGAATATTTCGGGCGTTTGCGATTCTGGGGATCAGAGGCGTCGTAGTCAGGGAATTCAGCAACAATTTCGTTGGGTAAATCGTAAATTTTGGCATAAAATTTATAGGAAAGGTTTATAATGCGTTTGTAGGGTTATGGTATTTAAATCACGACGAATAGTAGAGTTTCTAAGATAACGGGAGCCGTTACGGACTGTTCTCAGGTTTTTATTGTGAAGGCGGCTGAGGTTGGTCATGTGAGTTTTACAAGTAAAACCCCAAATCGGACAAGCGTAAGTAATAATTGGAAGGATGCATGTGTTGTATAGAAGAAGTTTGTTGTGTATGGAAAGCGTATCGCTTTTTAGGAGAGGATAAAGAGAAGAGTATGCAGTAGCTGCTTTTTTCCTGATTAAATTTATGTGTTTGCTCCAAGTGAGTTTATTGTCTAAAATGACCCCCAGGTATTTAGCATCGTTGGACCAATCAATGGTAGTATTGTTAATGATTAGTCTGCTAGGATATATTAGTTTTCTATAAAAGTAAACAGCTTGAGTTTTAGTTTCGTTTAATTTGACACGCCAAAGAGAGCACCAGTTCAGGAAATCGTTAATATGAGTCTGTGGGTACCGGTATAGTGTGTATGGGTGGTGTGCAGAAGCATAAATGGCAGTATCATCTGCATAGAGAGCAAGATAAGTGTGTAGTGAACTTCTGTTGCATCGTCATTCCACTGCTTTTATAGAAAACGATTATTTTACTGTATTATGGAGCATTCTCATTAGTCAAAAATACCTTTAAAAATATGGAATTTTCTTCTTATGATTTTACATCAACCATTTTATATTCGGTCTATAACGCGCACACGGAAAATTGAATTAATTTTTTAGAGTTAAAAGGGCTTGCTTTACATCCAGATACACGGTGTTTAGTATAAAGCTTTCAGATAAGTTTATAACACATAATATTTAAAGAGTAGGGGACATCAATTTTTTGGGGAAGGGGCGCAAAAAAAATTTTTAGGAGGCGTGATCAAATATTTAAAACCATATCATTTTTTACCGTTTTTAAATGCGGATTTTTGACAAAGCTCAGGGATAAATATTACTAGTTTAACATAAAGCATTCAAATAAGTTTATAGTACATAATATAGAATTTAAAGAGTAAAACATCAAATTTCGGGGGAGGGGCGGGAGGGGGGAATTTTTCAGGCAGACGCGATCAAATATTTAAAACCGTACCGCTTTCTACTGTTTTATATGCGGATTTTTCACGGAACTCTGGGATAAATAATGCTTTTTTAATATAAAATTTCAAAAGTGTACTTACCCCTAATAGTAGTTAGGGTAAGTAGTTTCAATAAATATCTTAAATTCTTGATGATACATTTCTTTTAGTGAGGCGCAATCAAATATTTAAAGCCGTATCCTTTTCTACGTTTTAGATGCGAATTTCTGTCAGAACACTGCGATAAATAAAACCTATTCAATATTACATTTCAAAATTGCACTTACAACTGTTTTCGAGTAGTGATTTCAACAAATATCTTAAATTCTTCATTAAGTCTGTCATTTCCTTGACTAACAAATCTACGGGTAGGTTGTTTAATGAAGTTTCGTTCAGAAACAGGTAAGTTATAAATACGGTACGCTCCCTTGTGTAAGAATGTAGAGCTAAAATAGAGGAATATTTTTTTATTTTCTTGCAAGATTTCGTAATGCGCGCGCAGGATGCCTTCTAAATGATACTGTAGGTAGCAGGGACCTGCTTCACGGTTCTTTCAGTTCAAGATTGGGTATTTTTCATAAGATTTTGCGGTACAACTTTCATGTTTATTTAGGAATATTTTTAAAAGCCCAAACAACGCCGGGTGGCTCAGCTAGTATTTCAATATGTTTAACCAATTGTTGAATTTAAAACTTCCGGTGTCTTTTTTAGAAAACTTGGTCTAAAAAAATAAAGCAATTGATTTTATAAAAAAAAAAAAAAAACATTGATTTTTAACAGTAAAATTTTAAACGATTTTTTACCTTCTTCATAAGCAAAATAATTTACATGCACAAAAAAAAGCATTATGGTTGCATTATGGTCCTGTGGTTCTATTTATTTTGTAAAGAAACAATATCCATTCTCCATTATAAAATATAAATCGATCGTTTCTCTTTCTTTAATTTATTTCTGTTAGTAATTTGTTTTAACATTTTAAAAGTTTTTCCAGATTCACCTTTATTCCTTTTTTTCACTTGGTAGTCGGTAGCAAATTCAACAAAATAAAACAGCTACTTTAAAATTCTAAAGATTCTGGAAATGATGACATACTCGAAGTTTCCAGACTTCATTGTAATAAAGAATTACTTGATTTTATTTGCATACTTTTGTTTAGGAAAAGCTTTTAAAATCTCCTGTGGTTCTAAGATGTTGCAAAACGTCTTTCAAAACTAGATAGAATGTTTTTAAAACACATGTTTAAATTGCAAACATTTGTTGCTATGTTTCAAGTGTTTTTTATGGCTATTTAAAGAAATACTAATATAATTGTATAATTTTAATGGTTTTTTAATATGATGAAAAGATGCGAGTCATTAAATTGTTTTGTATTTATTAACTACTTAACTCATCAATATTTTTGAAAAAACATTCAAATAATGCCTATTTTTTCATGTCTTTTACAGAATTTTTAGTCTTTTATCACCGGTTTTTCCGAATAGATTTTTTTGCCTAAATGAGTCAGAAAAATGCTCGTATTCAGTAACGCAAAATTTTACAATAAAATTTTACTGGAGAGAACAATGAATTATGGTTGGAGTATGGATGCCCGTACGTGGTACGGGCAAATCACGATTGGCAAAAGCATGTTGCACGCACGACGTACGGGAAAACAGGGAAGCGTTTAAAGCAGATGATTTTCATTTTGTGCATAAACACTTGGTGAGGTGAAATATCAAAGCTTTTCGTCCATATACGTGTAAGGTTAAAATATGACATTAGTAAAAATAGTGAAAGATATTAAAGTCAATAAAACCTACAGCTCGAGGATCCGGCAGCAGATTAGTTAGTGCGCTTTTGCCGAGATAAAGATGTACAAGAGGTGAATAGGGCAGTAAAGATACAGTGGTATTTAAAATTCCAAATTCGTAGTCTCATTTATTAAGAAAATTTGTGACATTCGAATCATGAAAAAGCGCAAGTGTAGATCAGCCTAACTTTCTGAATAAAATACAATCTGCAGCTTATTGCCCAGTAACTCATTGTTTGCGCACGTTTGCTGAAATTAAAAGACACTGCATATGGAGATATTTCACACTGATAAATTTCGGTAGAATCCAACTTTATTGCATTCCTGAATGATGCTGACTTTTAAAAATATTTTAATTCATTGAATTTTCCTTTTATGTATCACAATTTCAATATTTATTAGGGATTTTCTCTCTGAAGAGAAAGGTCCCATGTTCGATTCGTAGTCGGGTTGAAAACATAAGAATTTTTGGTAATAGTCAATGTTCCCTAGTATGTTATATGTATTTTTTGCACATGAGCTCCCCACCCCCCACCCCTGTTATGTCCATAACCGGTTCAGCCAATAAAATTCTTTCAAATTTAGCATATTTGTACTTCCAGTCAGAATGTGCCATGTTTTTAAAAATCAAAACAAAATTTATAGAAATTTTAATTAACGTAGTTTACATCTATCTCCAGTTTTAAAATCCTAAACTATAGATTATGTAACCTCTGACTTGTCATATTAAAGCTTTATCGTCATTGTGCGGAATTGCTTTCCATCTTCATCACTAGCTTTCAATTTTCATTGTTCTTTTAGCTTGTAATCTAGTCTAGGAAAGTTTACGGAAGCAGATTTAACTTCGTAATTATTCACTATTATGCAATTTTTTTCTTTCATGTTCAAAAACCGTTAAAATAGAAACAAACAGAAACAGCAGACACCAATAAATATCTAAAATTGTCAAAAGAATGTTTTCTTAAATTTATAAACAACAAAAGGGCGCTTTTTGTTTCATAAATGAAAATTTCATAAATTTCAGAAGCTGATTTTTTCTGCGGTTTCTCGTTGTTTTTTCTGTAAATGGTTTCAGAAGTTAACGAAACAGTTTCTTGAATCGTAGTAAATATTAAATTACATTGAACTTTATTGATCATTTCTGCAGTATCAGAAAACTTTTCTGAAATTTTGTAATTTATTCCAATAATAGCTTTTTTCAACTTAATTTGCAGCTACATTTTAAAAGGCTTAAAGTATCTAAGTACGTTCAAAGTGCTTTAAAAAAAGCACAATATTGAATAAATACGCATATTTTTAGTTTAGTTGTGATAGAAAATGATGATAAAACATGAAATCCAAAAAAATCTTCATAACTTTATTTTAAGTTGGTGGCTTTTGCTACTTTTTTAGCAAAATTTAACGCCATGCTACTTTCAATTTCACTAAATATATTTCAATTTCCTTTATGCACCATACTATTTTCATACTTAACTGTGCATTGAACTAACAGTTTTACACTATCTTTAAAATTAACTGAAATATTTCAAATATATCAAAAAAAATTTATTCAAAATTACCTTTTTTTTGTATTTGAGTAACTATAAAATAATTACATTGTCACTTAGAGCTTAGATTCTGGTCAGAAAATAATGAGCAATATGGAAAGTATTCTGACGAAATTTCATTGAGATATGTTTAAAACATTTGATGTACAGGAGTTTATCGAACATAGTAATATCAGGAAAATTTATTTTCCAGAAATTGCATTTGAAGATTTTACAGGGATGCAAGCGCTGCACCAGAAATGACCGATTGGTACCACTTAATTTTTAATGTATTTCTCGCTTTATTAAATTACAAGATCTCTAAGATTTAATAAGGCAAAGAATACTATTAAATTTTAATGGTTCAAATCAGCAGGCACAGCGTTGCATCCCTGGATTTTATATCTATATACTGTTTTTTATTTATAAAATTAAACTAAAAATGTCAACTAAGATTTATTAGTGTTTTTATGTAAAAAAAAAAAAAATAAGAAAATAATTTCTAAAAGCATTGTTTGCATTTATCTTGTCCATCCTATGCCCACATCGGGTATTTAACGCATTACTTCTCGTTTATTAAATTGGCCATAATTCCTTTCTAATAATCTAAGAAATAACATTAAAAACTTTTGGAATCGTAAAAGATTGTTCTTTCGAATAAAAGAATTAAAAAACTTTGAAAATTTTCAATAAAACGGCCATTTGAATGTAAGCCATAATGTAAACATCGCAGAGAAAATATCTCCCTCCATAAATTTTGTGATGTACGTTTCGCATTTCAGCAAATTTGCTTCTTATGAAAATGAGTTATTTTTTTCACAAAAGCTTCGATTTATTCGACGCTGCTTCATGAATGCACGTAAAGGTAGCATAAAAGTTTCTTCTGAAATATTGAAATCATTGTACTAACTTATCTATACTAATAAAAGAACAAAACGCTCTGTCTGTGTGTGTGTCTGTGTGTCTGCGATGGCTAGCAAAATCTACAGCACGTACGAAGCTCAAAATTTTTTTGAGAGTAGCCCAATGTCTCTTCTGATGCACCTGAAGCTCAGAATTTCAAAATTCTATTTATTAACTGAGTAATTAATTAAATTCCAAAGCTCACTCTCATAAAAAATCGTCTTTTTTCGCTTTTTTCCCCTTTCATTTTCTTATGGTTGATTGGTTGCATAAAATGTTCGCAGAAATAATTAAAAAAGCTGGGACAGACCTTTAAAATTCATAGACTGGCAAACTGTCAGTTTAAATGAGGATTTTTTTTAAATCACAGCTGCTGTACACTATGGAGAAAAAGATAGGTGGAGGCGAAGTAAACCGAATAAAAGGTTTGCAATATTAAACCATTTATCGCTGAAATTTTAATGTCTCAAACAAAAGCACGAGGAAGGAATTTTGTATTAATAAAACGAATTGAAAAAAATGAATTACAGCTGAAGCATATTTTACGAAGAAATAGTAATTTTTTAAAATGATTTTTTTCTATTATATTATTTAGGTTAAAGTTAGATTAAAGTTAAATTGCATTTATGTTATGGTTGGAATAAGGATATGTTACAATAAAGTGAAGGCTAGGTTACATTTCTGTTATATTTAATTTACGGTAGGGTACTGTTAAGTCGCTGTTAGGTTACAGACAGGTTTTGGTTACGGTACAAAAGTTTAAGGTTAGGAATTTATACACAGAGTGAACATTACGCAAGATTTGATTAAAAATAACACTTACTTTTGTTAAATAGCTCTGAAATTATAATACTATATACCAATCTTTTAGCTACCATCGTGTATCGATTTCATTCATGGTATAGTCGGATTTAAGAGTGATATAATTAGTTTGAAATTCAAAATATTTCACTTGGGATTTGTATGTGAAAATAATAATTAGTTACGTGACTTAAGAGTGATTTTTACGGGTAAATATCAACTTTTTAACACGAAAATCATGCAATCGTTGGATGCATATTCCCTCCCGCGTTTTTCATTGCTCATTTTGAGTATTTTTAGAGCTTAATATTAGTTGTTGTTTTTAAAGCCGATTTTTCACACAGTCAGTGGCTACGTATTTCAGACAATGCATTTCTGCATGTAACGAGTTAATGATAAAATCATACAAGTTTCAAATTCGTTTAATATTGTTAATACGGACCCGGGCAACGCCGGGCGGGTCAGCTAGTTTTTACATAAACGAAAGACCGTTCTCATACAACGTGCAAAATAAAGTCAAGGAATAACACTTTTACGGATGAATCTTTAATTGTGTAACACCTATTATGCGCTCTCATATTGGAGTGACTCTACCATTTCTAGTGGCAAAATATTGGGAATTATGGATTTTTTTTTAGCTATTGCATAGCTTTTATAGCGGGCTTTGAGCGCGGCGACCGAATCTAGAAATTCCGTAACGAGAAAAACCTAACACTCCGGCTAACGTTGTTTCAGTTCGGCAGATTTCTCATTTATTCAATAAAAGAAAAAATTTGTTTTAATTTCTTTACTATACCAGTCGTGTGACACATCAATTGAAAGGTCTGCAACTGCTTATTCCTATTATGCATGTCTAGTATGCCACCCCCCACTCTGCCCCCCAGGGGGGCACATTTTTAATTTCTTTACTACACCAGTCGGGTGACACATCAATTGAAAGGTCTGCAACTGCTTATTCCTATTATGCATGGCTAGTATGTCACCCCCACCCTGCCCCCCAGGGAGCACAATTTGAATTTCTTTACAACACCAGTCGTGTAACACATCATTTGAAAGGTCTTCAACTCTCATCCCAATTATACATGTTTGGTGCGTTAACCCTCAATCTGCGCCCCTCAAGGGGGCACATTTTTAAATTCTTTTCCACACGAGATGTGTGACACATCGTTGGAAAGGTCGACAACTTCTCATTCCTGCTATGCATGTCTGGTGCTTCACCGTCCACTCTGTCCTCTCCCCAGGGGGGTATGTTTTTAAATTCTTTTCTACAGCCATCATGTGACACATCGTTGGAAAGGTCTGTAACTGCTTTTTAATGCATTGCACCTCCGGTGTGCTTCCTCCTCTTTGCCTTGGGGTAATATTTTTTAAAGGTGGAGGTCCGCAGCGGTTCTGGCGTGCAAATCGATCGTCAGATCCGGGTCTAGAGGCGAAAGACTAATCGAATCATCTAGTAGCTGGTTCCCTCCAAAGTTTCCCTCAGGATAGCTGGGGCTCGACTGATTCAGTCTCATCCGGTAAAGCGAATGATTAGAGGCCTTGGGGCCGAAACGACCTCAACCTATTCTCAAACTTTAAATGGGTAAGAGAGCCGCCTTGCTCGATCGAAGACCGGCCTCTTTCAGGATGGGAGTGCCCAGTGGGCCACGTTTTTCTTATCGGTCATCACGCTCAAAAAGTGTAACTTGAATTAATATCAAAGAAAAAGAAAAAACTTGAATTAATATCAAAGACAAAAAAACTGCATAAATAAAAAATAAATAAATAATTATAATTGCATAAGTTGATAAAAAATGCTATGCAATAGCTTTACCGCAACAGTCCCCAAATGCCACACGTTTTTTTTTTTTTTTTTTTAACCAGGAGAGATGTTGACAGAAGGTCAACTGAACTGCAAAAGAGTTGAGCGTCGTTTAAAATTATGCTTTGCTAACAAAAGTATTTTATACAAAAGTTTCCTATATCCAGTCGTGATTTAATTAGGCGTTAATCATATACAAAAGTGTAAAAATACTGCTGCCGATGATGTGCACAATAAGCATATTTAACTTCTTTTTTTTATTTAAATGTATCTTACTTATATGTGTTATTTTTGTACATCTGTCTTATAATGTCACACTTTTACATGCACTTCATCAGAATTTATGTCGGTAATTGCGTATAGAAAGACTCACATTTCAGTGCAACTAAAAAGCTTAATTTTACAAGAAAGTCATCCTATAATACGAAATCTAGGACACTTTACACTTTTGAAACTTACTTTATTTTGCTATCTCTGATAGTTTTCAATATTAAGGCTACTTCAAAATTTCCCCACTAACAAGCACTGCAATAACTCTGGTATGATAGCACAAAATAGAGGTCTGCACGGGCCGAAATTCCTAGGCCCGAGCTCGGCCCGATCCATAGAAAAAAAATTCAGCCTGGCCCGAACGAAAAAAAAATATATCATTAAAGAATGTTCAGCAGCGGAATAACATAATTTTTTTCATAAACATTTACTAAAGTGTGTGTAACTGGAAAAAATGCCATTCTCCAACCTGATTCCATTGTACTCAATATCTTCCCTACTGATAATAACAGTTTTATTTCTGTGTCAGAGCTTTTATTATTTATTTATTTATTTTATTTTGGTAATCTGTGTAAATAAATATTCTCAGTTAGTGTTATTTTTTACGGATTTTTGAAGTTCCTTGCTTTCAGATTCATGTTTAATTTGGATTATTTTTCTAGCATCTGCAGTAAAAAAAGCAAATGAGTAGAAAATTGCTTACATTACAAATTATAATACATAATAAATTAATATTTTAGAAAATATATACATTAACTTTAAAAATTTTAGGCAGAATATGTGGCAGCTTCTAAATTATTTTTTATACAGCATTTTAATAATTATCCAGGCCACCATTTTCCTGAAAAAAAAAGGATAGTATAATGACAGAGAAACATATATTTAAAATATACTTTTCCCTCCTTCTAATAAACAGATTTTTGGGATTTTTTTCTTCCTTCTAGTACAAAATGACTAAATAATAACAAAAAATATATATCATAAGTACCCTTTTTAAAATATTTTAATGCTGAAAATTTGCCTATTTTCGCAATTCATTAATTTATTATTTAGCCCATATTTATACATATAATTTCTTATCTTACTGCGCTGTATTTCTAAAAAAGTATAGTAAAAATCTGAAAAAATGAGAAGCATAATCCTTGTTGTACTATTTTTATGCTATACCAAAAATGTACTTTTAATAGGTTCTATGATACTTGATTTAAACGCTGCAGTTTGATTATTATAAAATGTTTAAATTTCTAAAATACTGAAAAAGAATTATTATTATAGAACTGCACCGAAAAAAAAAATTCTTCACATATTCTGCATTATTTACTTTAGACGCTGCATTATGAATACTATAAAATTCTTAAACAGTTATTATATTTTATATTTTCATTTTGAAATAAGTTTAATTATAAATTAAAGCTTAAAAATTCATTATTTTTGTAAAAGCGAGATGTATCCTTGAAAATATAAGATATTTTCACAAACCAAAATTCTTATTTCTAATAACTTCTTTTTTTGTATTACATATTTCTTTAAGAATAAATGCTTCAATTACATTTAATTGGCTAAAGCAGGATAAAGAAACGTCATATCAGAAAAAACCAACTCAGTATTTCGAAAAGAAAAGCAAATACTTGTTATTTTCTTCAGATTCTTCAAGCGTATGTACCTTGTAAGAAAGATCGAATAAAAAGGCGAAATATTACTAGCATCCGGGTATTGCCTGAAGCTTCAACATCACATTATATTCTTTTTAGGGGACTATTTTCCCCTTAGACATATAATATACGGATTTTTGCTGATAGTCTTTCTGTCGTTTGTTTACTAACTTTTTTTCTTTCAATAGAATATCAGTGGCTAGCTGTATCTTTAGTATCACATTTCATTATTATGAATTCTTCGATAGTTATAAGCACGGTTTTTAAGTAGGGAATAAACTGTTATGTCAACACAACATTTTAAAACAGTATGTTTTATTTAACTAAATTGCTTTTACTAAGAGAGGAAATTTCGTACTCAGACTCAGGGCTGATAATGCTATATATTTTTTTTTCCATACATATATTTAGATGAATCACTGAAACGATAGAACTAAAAAAAGGAATAATAAAATCCCTTTCGGCATGGCCTATAGGCGGAGGTAGATTTCGAAAAGTTTTCATCTCAAAAAAAAAAAAAAATGCCTATCTCTACTTAAATGCTCATTTTGCCAATATATTTTGAATTATATTCTTACTTTATTTAAAAAATTGACCAATATGCTCATTATATAGTTCCTAAATAACAAAAAACTGTTAATTAAATTCGTTTGACAGCAAAATTGAATTTAAAAATGAGTCATAAAATAACCAATTTATTATTTTAATACATCCACAATTCTTTAATCAAGATCGCTTTGAGAAATTTTGTGCGAAGTGCCCACTTTGACAGATTTTTTAAAATATATATTTAGCCTTTATCAAAAATCTGACCAATACGGCACATTACACAGTTCCTAAATAACAAATAACTGTCAATTGAATGCGTTTGAGAGCAAAATTGAATTTAAAAATGAGTCATAAAATAAACAATTTGTTATTTGAATACAACCTCAATTCTTTTATCATGATCGCTTTAGGAAATTTTTTTGCGAAGTGCTTACTTTGACAGCTTTTAAAATATATATATTCACCCTTTATCAAAAAATCGACGAATAAGCACATTATATAGTTCCTAAGTAACAAAAAACTGTCAATTGAATGCGTGTCAGAGCAAAATTGGATTTAAAAATGAGTCATAAAATAACCAATTTGTTATTTGAATACCCACAGTTCATTAATCATCTCGCTTTGGGAAATTTTGTGCGAAGTGCCCATTTTGGCAGCCTTTTTTGAAATATATTCTGCCTTTATCAAAAAACTGGCCACTCCGTCACATTATATAGTTCCTAAATAAGAGAACCTGTAAATTGGATGCGTTTGAGAACAAAAAAAGATTTAAAAATGACTCGGTAAAAACGCAATTTCTTAAATTTCCTCAAATTTTAATCACAACTTCGTGAAATTCTGTTCAAAATACCCTTTTTGGCAGCCTTTTAAAAAAATATATTCTGCCTTTATCAAAAAACTGGCCAATACGTCAAGTTATATAGTTCCTAAATAATAGGACCTGTAAATTGGATGGGTTTGAGAACAAAAATGAATTTAAAAATGACTCATGAAAAACGCAATTTGTTATACTTAATGAATTTTTTAATGATGAAAACTTCGGGAAATCTGTTCAAAATACCTTTTTTGGCAGCCTTTTTAAAAATATATTCTGCCTTTATCAAAAAATTGGCCAATAAGTCGCATTATATAGTTGCTAAATAAGAGGATCTGTCATTTGGATGCTTTTAAAATCAAAAATGAATTTTAAAATGAGTCAGAATATAAGCAGTTTGGATTTGAGGTTTTTTCTCCAACTCCTATTTTTGTTTAATTTATTTTTGCTATAAGAATTGGTTCTATGAAAAACTTGTCAATATAAAAGTTGTAGATATTATTGTGAAGATGTAAAATAAATTTAATTAGATTTAATTGCTTAAGAATTGAGTAAGTTATGGGTTTTTTTCTTTTTCCTCCCCCCTTTTTCTTTTCGTTTTTAATTTTTTTCATCGGTAAAAATTGGTCCTATCAAAAACTTGTAAATACAAAAGTTTTAGATAATATTGAGTACATTTATATAAAATTTAGTTGGATTTGATATCTTCAGAATTGACAAAGTTATGAATTTTTTTCTCCCAAAAACCATGTTTTTTTCGCCCCTTGAGCCCATTTTTAGGTGCGTTCGTAATTATGTAAATACGTAGCACCTATTGTTGTCGCTCAGTCCGTCCGTCTGTCTGTCTGTCCGTCTGTCTGTCTGTCCGTCTGTCTGTCTGTCTGTCCGTCCGCATATAACAGCGCAAAAACTACCCAACCGAATCGTTTGAAATTTAAAATACATAATTATTACATAATTTTGTCGAGTCATTTCAAATTTTATGAAAATCGGATGCATAGATCAATTACAGGGGCAATCAAAAGTATTCCGTTACATTACGGTCAATGGGGAAAAAAGTTTCAAATGCATTTTAATCGTTTGAAATTTAAAATACATAGTTATTACATAATTTTGTCGAGTTATTTCAAATTTTTTGATAATCGGGTGCATAGATCAATTACAGGGGCAATCAAAAGTATTCAATTACATTATAGTCAATGGGGAAAAAGTTTCAAATGTATTTTATACGTTTGAAATTTAAAATATATAGTTATTACATAATTTTGTCGAGTTACTTCAAATTTTATGAAAATCGGATGCATAGATCAATTACAGGGACAATCAAAAGTATTCCGTTACATTACGGTCAATGGGGGAAAATGTTTCAAATGCATTTTAATCGTTTGAAATTTAAAATACATAGTTATTACATAATTTTGTCGAGTTATTTCAAATTTTTTGATAATCGGGTGCATAGATCAATTACAGGGGCAATCAAAAGTATTCAATTACATTATAGTCAATGGGGAAAAAGTTTCAAATGTATTTTATACGTTTGAAATTTAAAATACATAGTTATTAAATAATTTTGTCGAGTTATTTCAAATTTTATGAAAATCGGATGCATAGATCAATTACAGGGACAATCAAAAGTATTCCGTTACATTACGGTCAATGGGGGAAAATGTTTCAAATGCATTTTAATGGTGTTGCACTCATTCGAACTTAATAAAATTTATATGCAACTATAAAGTACATATTATAATATACATTTTACATAATCTGTGATGCAAAGAACATTTGTTATTGATTTACAAGGCCACACAAAAGTATTCCATTACATAATGGTATAGAGAGAACATTGCTTGATGAGCGTTTTAATTGTAATTCACTATTTACAATTTTATGAGATTGAGATATAAGAGTAATATTTTTAAAACTTCGTTATCGTACGAACGCACCTCGTTTGCTACGCTTCACGTGCAATTTCCAACTTGTTAACTTTATCAAAAATCTGTCACGCATAAACTTTTTCCTCATTGTTTAGAAGTAATATAAACTTTAAACCGATTCGATATCTATTTTAATTAAAAAGTTATCGCGTTTTTTCTGTTTTCACAAAAACCCTCCTAACTTCCACCCCCTTGGTCCGATTTTGCCCATTAACGAACTTAACCGAGATTTTATACCCCTTGATTTTATGTAAAAGTTTGATGAAGATCTGAGCATAATTATGGAAGTTATCGTGTCTAGAAGAAAGTGATATACACCGATAGATAGATAGATAGATAGATAGATAGATAGATAGATAGATAGATAGATAGATATATAAACTTTTTTACTGATGGTAGTTTTGGGGTCTAGGAGTCATGATTCGTGTAGATCCGCAAAAAATTTTCAGAAATTCCAACATGGGAGACAATGCAATAGGTAGTATTTCATACGAAATCTACCTAATAGAACCTGGTAAATATAAATATACCACAAAACTGGGAGCCGTTTTTATACCGTAATACAATTTTAACCTTATGACCGAACAAAATTTAACACAGACATTGTAGTATTAATGCCTGGTTATTCTTATAAAAGTAGTCTTTGATTGAGTAAATTTTAAGCTTTATGCCTGTGATCGTATTGTCCTGAATTCTAACATTTTTCGCTAAATGTGCATACTAGTCTGTCATCGCTTTAAATTTCGCCAAGTATGTTTTAATCTCGGGGAAACTAAGTTTATGATTATTTTATGATATGATATGATAATTAAGCATCTGTGGCTGTTTAGTTGCTATATATTGTAGTTGGAGATACATACGACGGATTAGACGAATTTCGCCCATAGTGGTAAAGTAGTTAAGTTTCTCATCATTTCGTAAATTAAAGATAGATCTTTCCATGTGCTGAGTAGCCAGTAAAGTTGCAAGAGACTAGCAACTCTATTTTAGAGAGTCTCTGGTGCTTTGAAAGTGAACGTGGCGTTAAACATAAGCCATGTGCGCAACTGACTCAGTACTACACTGTAAAAAAATCTCTAAAATTCAGACATTAATACTACTTTATATGATGTAAAAAATAACCGCACAGGTGAAATAAAATTATTTCAAGCACAATGGCAAGGTACGTTAGATTTAATTTTCAACTATTTTTCAAGATAAAGACAAAAAAATTATCAGTAACCATTGTATTAAGATCAAACACTTCAGAAAAAACATTTTTTCCTAGTTTTTTTTTTTCCTTTTTTTACATTATTATAAATTTAAAAGTTTTTTGACAATTTTAAATGGCCGCCATTTTGAAATAAGATGGCGGATGAAGTTGGCATGCGAACTCGCCCAAGATATTGGTTTTTTCTATGTACACACCAAATTGTATCCAAATCGGTTCATAAATGTGCATATTATCGCGTGACAAAAATCAGATCATTTCAAAATCTCAGCCACACTATAAATTCAAAGTGCTACAACTCACCCATTGTTTAAGATAGAGACAAAACAAAAAATGCCCCTAATTCATTGTGCCAAAGTCAAACACATGACAAAAGAGCCTTTTTCCATTTCTAAATTTTGTACCTCATTTTAAATTTAAAATTTAAAAAATTCAAATGGCCTCCATTTTGAAACAAGGTGACGGATGAAGTTGTTACAAATCAGTTGCTAGGGATTACAGCAATCAGGGGTTACAACACGTTTATTACAAATTGTATATTTTACATTAATGTGTCAAAATGATTATAGATTTCAAATTTATATTACAATATTACATTTACTCTCAACCATTTCTATAATATATCTGATAAAATTATTTTTCAACTAAATTTGTGATGATCCCTAATTTGCAGCAAAATATATGCTTCAACTTTAAACAGCTATTAATTGTTCAATTTTAATCGTAAAATGACGGGACTGTGTTTTGTCTTACTTGTCAGTGCAACAGGAAAATTTTTCTAAATACAACTTATAAGACCGGGAGACCGTAAAGAAATTTAAATTACGTAATTATGTAATTATATAATAAATGTTTTTACTGACCCAAATCGTTTGTTAAATATTCTTGTCTCATTTAAAACATTTTTGTAATTGGAACTATATATTTATGATTAACAGTTTAGGAATTAGCCATTGGGCGCGGATTAAGAGTTGTATAGAAGAAAGTAAAAAATGTGACGTGATAGATTTTTTCAAATACAGTCTTTCATTAGTATCAAGTGGTATAATAATAAAATAGTTGTTTCATCAAAAGTACATAAGAAATGTTTAAATTTGTAAACCAGCGTAATTATAAACAATGAAGTTCATAGCAATAAAATGCGTGTGTTTATTATGAGTCGATTCAGCTCAAATCAGTGAGTTATGTTGAAAATTTACAAAGGAGGAAATGATAATTTTGGAATATAGATACTTTCGGTAAGGCCGAATTTTTGGCGATACTCAGATTTCGGATCAAAAATGAAACCGAAATTTTATCGATCTCTAATAGGCATCTATCAATGATTAACGTGTAGTCTTTCATATCGCCAAATGAAATTTTATGGAATATCCTTTTCTTTCATGGAACAATATCAATAAAAACGTTGTTCAATTTAAGGTATCTAAATACGAATGACGGGATGTTTTATGAGCTTCAAGAATGAAAATAATTTTGGAAATATTTCAGAAAACAGTGAATTAGGATTTGAAAAACAACGTAATTTTTTTATTTTTCAAAAAATAAATTTAAATTTTAGAATTTTTTTCAAGCATTCTCATTTTTTTCAGCAACCTACCAAAAAGTATCAGACTCATTGTTTGGAAACCATTGCTTAACACTATTAATTTTCTATAACTGCTACCTGCTACGATTTTTAGTCATCACTTTTTCAGAATAGTAATTTTCGTTTCATTTAATCGCGGTATTCTGCAATTACAAAACCTGAAGATTACTTCAAAAAAAAAAAACTATTGGAGCCGAATGATTATAAGCAGCTAGCAATTGTGCTTTTGAAACTAGAATTTATATTGTAATATTAATGGTTATATTTTAGCCAATTAATTTGTTTAAAGTATTTTTATATTATTATTTATTTTTGTGTACACTGATAGAATGTATTTTAGAAAAATTGTAATAAATAATTCTGTTCTGAATTAAAAGATGAATTCTGAAATGTGAGCTTTGAAATAGTGAACAAAAATTCATCAGATTGGTCTTCACGTGTCTGAAAAAAATTTAAATGAAAATTTGCTGCGATACTAGTTAAGCATTTTTAAAGTTTTAATTTTGACTATAACTTTATTGTACGTCAAGATGTTTCTTTTCTTTTCAGAATAAATTATTTTTATTATAAATTTGGCCTTATGGTGTTTACCATACTGGGAAAAATAAAATTCTATTTTAGGATTGTCATGTTGGTGTGTCTGAAAAACAAATGCTTCTATGTTTTGTTTTTAGTGCATTATTTTGTTTTCATGGGGAAAATTTTTTAAATTCATATCTATTTTTTAAATTAGGGATGCACAACCTGTGGCCCGCGATGGGTTAACGTGTGGCCCGCGAACTTCGTCAATTTACAACTGGAAAAAATTGCAATTTTTGTGCATAGATTGCAGAAAAAAAATCCTACATTTCGTTAAGTTACCGCGGTAAAATATAAAATTTCGTCAGTCCCTTAAGAATCATAAATTTCGTAGGAAAAAATCGCGAATTTCATTGATCAATTGCGGAAAATAGCGAATTTCGTCGGTGACGCTCGGAAAAATCACGAATTTTGCCCATAAGGCTCGGAAAAAAATAGCAAATTTCGTCGATCGGACACGAAAAAAATCGGAAGTTTTGTCGATCGGGCACTGAAAAATCGCGAATTTTGCCGATCAGACGCGAAAAAATGCACATTTCGTTGATCGGGTAAGAAAAAATCGCCAGCATAAGTATCGATGTGAAAAAAAAATTACAAAAGCTGAAAATTAAATTCATCGACTGTGGAAAAATCGCATGTTTTCTTGGTTTGTCGCGTGAAAAATACGCGAATTTCGTTGATCCGGCACGGAAAAAAAATCATGAATTTTGTCGATCGGGGACGAAAACTTTGCAAATTTCGTTGATAAGGCACGGAAAAATTGAGAATTTTGCGATGATGTGCAGAAAAATTGAAAATTTCTATATCGGCTGCGAAACAATCGTGAGCTTTCTCAATTTATCAAGAGAAAAAAAATCATGAATTCCATCTTGTCACGTAAAAAGCTGCAGAATTCGTCAAAATTAGTTCAAAGTTGCGAATTTAGTTATTTAGCATTTCGTCAATTAAAGCTGAAAAAACGCAAATTTCGACGATCGGACATGGAAAAATCATGAGTTTTAATGGTCAGGTCCCGAAAAATTGTAAATTTCGTAGGTCCGGGCAAAGGAATAAAGTTTATTGATGTGTTTCGTAAAAGTCGTGAATTTCGTCAATCGGATTCATAATAATCACAAATTTAGTTGATAGGTTTCGTAAAAATAGCGAATTTTGTCGATAAGCTGCAGAAAAATCATGAATTTCATCGATCTGGTCCTGAAGAAACGTGAATTTTATCGATCATGCGAGGAAGAATTGCGAATATCGTCGATCAGCTTTGGAAAAATCGCGGATTTCGACGATTGGCTTCGTAAAAAGCACGAACCGCAAATTTTGTTGATCATGCAATTATAAATTACGAATTTCGTCAATCATATTTCTAAAATTCGTAAATTTCGTCGATTGGCTTTGTAAAAATCGCAAATTTTGTTGAACAGGCATGAAAAAATCTCAAATTCCGTCGATCAGGAGCAGAAAAATTGCAAGTTTTATCGAGCATGTGAGGAAATTTTGCAAATTTCGTCGATCAGTTTCGTAAAAGTTGAAAATTATATTGATCAATTTCGTAAAAAGTGCAAATTTGGTCGATCAAGAATGAAAAAATTGCAAATTTCGTTGATCAGGTGCAGAAAAATAGGGAATTTCATTGATCAGGTATGGAAGAATCTTGCTGATCAGCTGCTTCCCTCTCCTTCATTTATAAAGTTCACATTTTTTTGGCACTAATCATTTATGTTTGTTTTTTAGCAGTTTTAATAAAACAAAATTTTCTCTCCTGAATAAAGCCAATGAATATTATTACATCTTGAAAATAATCCTTGTTATATCTGTTAAATATATAAACATAAAAACTGCTGATATATGCATACCGATTGAATTGGATATTTTGATTGGGTAAGTGAAATTAAAGGAATAACGCCCCTTCTCCCCTCTGAAACCATATTTTTAATATGATTATAGGCCACAGATCACCTCCTCGAAATCGAAATATCTCGGTGTTATTGATGTGGCCCTCGACCACCCAGACATATTTATAAGTGGCCCTTCGCTTGAAAAGGTTGTGCATCCCTATTTTAAATGATATTATTTATACATCAATTGCAATATTCAAATTTCAGATGTATGTTTTATGCAAATATATTTTATTTTATTTCAAAAACTGTGTATTTCGGAGCTTTACAGGTTGTTATTGTTTTTTTGTTTTTTTTAATTTAAACAGAAAATTTATTTATTTAGATTTTTCAAATTATTTTAAATGCAAATATATAATTTATTTTTTAAGAGATTGTTCTAGGTATCTAATATTAAGTGAGTATAACAAAAGTAATTGAAATACCCTATGCCATTAAGTGTATTTTACTTAATATTTAGTTCTCTTTCTAAGTTTATATTTTCATAATGATAAAAATGTCATAAAAACTTATAATAATTAAAATATGATAAACTATGTGGAAATCCCAAAACTTTCATCTGTATTATGCATATTAATACTTCAAAAGTTGCTACCACAGTGTCAAAATTAAGTGACAAGCGTGAGAATTCTAAAGGCATGAAATTCCGTGCATTAGTTCTTGCAATAGGACTATTGTGGTTATCGGGGAAAATGCAACATAAAAGTGCCACTTGTTAGGCGATTTATACCAAAACATAAACAGCAATAATATTTATCAATCTATACCTGAATCTGAAGGTTGACAAAAAAATTCGTGCATTAGTTTTTGAGGCAGAGCTATTGCAGCAATCAGTTAAATTCAGTTGTAACGCCACTTGTCGGGCGATTGACACCAAAACATAAACAGAACCAGTTTATATCACAGATTTACTGAATCCGAAGTTTCATGAAAATCCGTGCATTAATTTTTAAGGTAGAGATATTGCATAAATTGTGTAAAATGCAGCATAGTAGCGCAACTTGTTGAAAATTTTCACCAAAAGGTAAACGGCATCAATTCATGTTAAGGACTAACTGAATCTGAAGTTTTGTGGAAATCCGTGCATTAGTTATTGAGATGATCCCTGCGCGTAAATCGTAAAAAATGCAGATTAACAGTGCCACCTGCTGAGCGATTTATACGAAAATGTAAACAGTATCCATTCATGTCAAAGACTAACAAAATCTGAATTTTGATGTAAATCTGTGCAGTAGTTATTGAGATAAAGCTGTCGCGGAAATCATGAGAACGGCAGCGTAGCAATGGTCACCTGTTGAGCGTTTTACACCAAAAACTAATCAGCATCAATTTTTATCTGGGACTACCTGAATGTAAATTTTTATTAAATTCCGTTCGTTAGTTTTTGAGACAGTGTCCATAAAATTTATGTCATATACATACAGACAGGCTCACAGACGGACATTTTGTAAAACATGTTTTTTGGAATCTCTGGTCCCTAAAACGTGTAAATCCGTGAAAACACGTAATACGAAAATTTTCACGAATCCAGTCCTTTTTTCTTGTAAAGATAGAATAAAGTAAAAAATATAATCCCCGTTATTTTTCTTTTAGATTTTTTTTTCCAGAATGATATGGCAAATGCAAATTTAATAGAATCATTAAAAAATATGCACTGCTACTATTTTTTTCACCAATATTTTAGAAGGAAATCTTCATTTTATGTAATCTCAGAAATTCTGCGATAAAATAAAGCAAAGTTTTATATTCTGAAATACTAGTAATAACCAGGGCTGCGGAGGAGTCGGTGGAAAAAAAATGGCCGACTCCGACTCCGGAAATTTTAATAACTTCGTCTCTGACTCCGGGCTGGCTAATAAACTAGTGTTGCTGTTGGTTAAAATTATCAGGAAAATCAAGAAAAATGAGGTAAAATTTTCACTATTTTGGTATTAATTCAGTTCTTAGAATTTTGAAAAAATAAAAGACAAGAAATATTTTTCTTTTTACTAATGTCCCACAAACCCGAAAAATGCCACTATAGAAATCTAAAGAAGAAATCAAAACCGGATTTTTTTTTCTATTTCAGATCTGTGGACTTGAAAAGGGGGAATCTTTACAATTTTTATGTTAATTCGTGTATTCCAGAGCAGAAAAATTTTGAAGAAAAAAATAAAGACGAAAATGTTATTAGTTCGAAAATTACTCCGCATCTATTAAAGTTTTTAATTAAAAACGGTTTTCACCTGCTGCGTAAGCCGAGCAGTGTATTGGGAATCTTTAACTTGGGTAACCCGATATAATCTAAAAATACCAATAATAACTCATATGGATTTAAAATTGCATATAATTGGCGTGATTTCACCTCAAAGTGTCTAAAAAATATCTGGAGTCGAAGTCGCTTTTTAGCGACTCTGACTCCGACTCTTTCACTCAAAAATGGTCCCGACTCTGACTCCACAACCTTGGTAATAACATATCCTAACACCTTTGAATATCACTTAAAAAATTAACAAAATCTTATGAATTTTTTGCAATCTTATAAGTTGATTGTATTTGGCAAAAGTATAAAATACATAATAACTTTACAAAAATAATTAGTAAGCGATATAAGTTTAATTTTAATGCAATTTCAATTCAAGAAAGTATAATATATAAACAAATAATTTCATCTCTTACAACTTATTCATCCTTTACGCTAATCTCGATAAATGCTCGAGAGAAATATTACAAGTATTGCTTTTATCTCTTTGAGATTCAAGAAGTATAAATGTTTATTTTTATTTACTTATTTATTTATTATTAAACTATTTTTAGCAACATAAGCAATTTCATTTTTAAGGAAGGGGGAGGGCAACTGATAACTTTTAAGACAGCTTAACGACATAGTACAAAATTTTAATAACATTTTCAGATTTTTTAGGGGGTAGGGTAGAAATTAAAAGGATAAGAAACTATGTTCTATATATTGCCAAAATAAAAGCGTATGATGATTGCATTATATAATTGGTTTCGGAATGTAAACAACACTCACATGAATTTAAATTAATATTGATTTATTTGTCTATGGATAACCTAAGAATGCCATTGGAATTATGATAAAAACTAATCAAAAATTGTAAAAAGGGGAGCATAGTTGTTAATTTTGTTAAAACAATTACTTCGAAAAATTATAAGGTATTGTAATGATGAATTAAATGTATACATATTTATCTATCGTTCATTTGAAATTTCTTAAAATGCAGATTAATCTGCGAACAATGAATTGAGGAGAATATTTTTTTCAACTAGTTAAATCATCTTCAACCATGGTACACCAAACTTTAAAAAAAACTGAATCAGTATTTTGAATAAGAACTTCAATTTCATTTAAGATATATTGTTTTTTAAATATTTAGTCAACAGTGATATATTTTACATTTTTATTTAAATCTTTTTATAATAATATCTTTAGTGTATCAGTTCCTGGAGTTTAAAACCGCCTGATTATGAAAAGAGATCATAAAACGCTCTTACAAAAAGGAAATGAAGAAAAATAATAAAGAAAGTTTAAGTAAAAATATTAAAAACTTGACTCATTTGCATATTTATCTCCATACGCGAATGGAGAAAATTATATTTTCTTAAAACAAAAATTAAAAGCATTTGTTAATCTCACTTTATTCTGCCTGACGGATAAATAAAATTTCTTTTACACTGAAATTAAGTTACTTTACACTGTATTTTCATACCAAATGAACTTGCAGATAGAGATAATTTTTCTTTATACAAAATTTATAAAAAATATCGTTATAAAAAAGAACATAAGTGTTAGTATTATGTTTTTTCCAATAATGGTAATAAAAATTTAAATATAACTATGAACACATTTATCATGAGGATATAATATAAATTTTTATGAAATTTTTATTAGTGCGAAGATGTAAATTTTAATGTAACATTAAAAAAAAAGAGATAGATGCGTGAATTATTTCTTCTGAAAACCTGTCTTTCTATTCCAAAATCCAAGATACAGGCCTAAACTGTTATTAACACACTTTGAAACAATTAAAGTGCATCAGAATACCATACCTTAACACTAGAACGCCCGGAAGGAGTCGATTCGACTCCGGTCATATGATTAAATGTCATTTAGAGTCAGAAATAATTTAATAAAATAAGTTAAATATAAACCACGCAGACTTACGACAAATAAACGAGTTAAATAATTTTAAATAAACATTCTGGTGTGAAATAATATTATGAAACTTGAATAAAATTTCCAGGCGTTCTAGTGTTAAAAAAACAAAAGTTGAAATGTGTGCTTGAAAAGATTGACAAAGATAGTAAGTAGACTAGATTCTTGCATATAGTTAAAATAAATATTTTTTTTCTTTCTTTTGATTTGAGTGTGAATTCTGGTATATTCAATTTTTATGGATCGTTACTCCATAAAATTGGTGGCAACTGCTGCCTCCAATTTTATAGAGTAACTGTTCTCACTGATATAATGGTGTAATTTAAACATATATTATTGGTTTAACATTACAATGTTACACCTGTAATATCGGTTAAAATACTCCATAAAATTGGAGGCAACAAGACTGCCACCAGTTTTATGGAGTAACGTTACACAAATGTTTTGCTGTATGTAAACTGCACTCTGGTGCAATGATTTGTTGAATTTTTATGAATTTTCCTTAAATCTGAACTTACTTTTGAATATCCTTGAACTGTTTTTTCTACTATTTTCAAAAATCACAGACTCCTTGACAAGACTTATGGTACAAAGTTCACTCCGGTACCGGCAATTTGTTAAGTTTTTATGAAATTTCAAATTTGAAACGAATGTTTGATAAGCCTAATATATGAGATCACAAACATGCTTTCTGACGAATTGTGGGATAAAAAAATGTAAATCCTTAAAAATACAGTCAAGAATTTAAAAAAAAATAGTTGGCCGTACATTCATAACTATAAAACTAAAGTACGACCGAAACCGAATTTAGTTAATCTTCCTATTTACGTCCGAAAACAAAAACAAAAATATTGAAAAAATTAATTATTATATATGCATAAATATACATAATTATTAATTGATTAATTATAGTGTGACCTAATTTAACTCCCTGTGCCTCTGACAAAACCTTTTTTTTTTTCATAGAAAATGCAATTAATTCAGCAGCTACATAAAATGATTTTCGAATTATACAAATTTCATTTAATAAAAATATGTTTTGGGCATACATACCTCGATTTACTTTCAATAATGATTTATGTAAAGGGTCATCTGTTATACTAGAATTTTCTCAAAGTGTATTCAGAACACGTCTATGATTTCAAACTAAAACTTTCCTATTACTATTAAATCTGGAGCTGGGGAAAAGCACCATGGGGAATCATGGGAAAAGCATCATTAAAGGTTAGTACATACTTTGCTTGTTCTATAATTTGCACTCACATCTTGATTCAGCCATGACTGATAAGTGTAAAGAGTGAAATTCACAGCAAAAAATATAGAGTATCTTATTTCAGCCGATACAGCTCAAATGAATGTGCAATGTATCAAATTTCTGACAGAAGAAGTGATATTTTTGGAATACGGTCATTTTTCTGTCAAGTTCGGTCCGGCCGAATTTTCGTAAACATTTATAGCCGAAAATCTGTTTTGTGTCAAAAACGAAAACGAAACCAAGTTTTCGGTTGATCTCTTTATAATAGTGAAGTTATTTTAATACGCATGTGCAATAAAAAAATTTCCCATGGATTTTAATATGTTTTTGCTGCATTTTTTTTTCTTTTGTAAAAATATATTAAAAGACGCAAGTAGATAAGATTGATAATAGGCTTTTCTTTGTACCCTAAATCTGAATAATTTATTTCTTGAAAACTATTCATATCAACCAGTACATTAAACTTACTCTGAATTCTTTATATTACACTACAGATGAAAATATATTTATGAGAGCGTATATCATATTATCCATTCATGAGGAAGTTTGAAACGTCTTTTATCCCCAAGCAGAAAAGATAATTTTCCAGTATAAACATGACTATAATAAATATCATACATCAGTATTCCCATATTATTTATGAAGATGCTTTGCTTAGCTTCTTAAACATATGCTTTTCTGTAAGTCATATACATCTAGAGAAGAAAAAAAAATGTTTTCTTTATACGCAAAAATAATTTTGCTATAAATAATATATAAAGAAAGAAAGGGAGTTTAAAATTTGTTTTTCGAAAAAGAAAATTTCTCTTTACACAAGTATCTGGGAGTTTTCTTAAGGAGACTGGGTACTCTTTGAAATATTTTTTTAATATAAATATGAGTATTTTGTAATACTTTTTGACATATTATTAAATGATTCTATGCAGTAAAAGTATTTAGTTTTCAAAAAATGCAATTATCTTGGTAAAATCGCAAAAAAAAAGTATTTTAAAAAAATTAATAGTTTTAATTAGGAAATAAATTAGCTATTTTAAAAATACTAGGAGATTAAAACCCTTTTTTAATAGGAAACTTAGTTTTTTGTGCATTTAATATAGATATTTAAATTTCTCACTAACACAAAAGAGCATACATCTATGGGTAAATTAATATTGTGCACTGAAATAGAGTTTTAAAAGTTATTGAAAAATATTTTCTTATTATTCTCTGTTAAATTTATGTTTTATTAGGTAGATTTCGTATGAAATACTACCTATTGCGTTCTCTCCCATGTTGGAATTTCTGAAAAATTTTTGCGGATCTACACGAATCATGATTCCTAGACCCCAAAACTACCATCAGTAAAAAAGTTTATCTATCTATCTATTTATCTATCGGTGTATATCACTTTCTTCTGGACACGATAACTTCCATAATTATGCTCAGATCTTCTTCAAACTTTTACATAAAATCAAGGAGCTTAAAATCTCGGTCGAGTTCGTTAATGGGCAAAATCGGACCAAGGGGGTGGAAATAGGGGTGGTTTTGTGAAAACCGAAAACACGCGATAACTTCTTAGTTAAAATAGATATCGAATCAGTTTAAAGTTTATATTACTTCTAAGAAATGGGCAAAAAGTTTATGCATGACAGATTGTTGATAAAGTTAAAAATGGGCTCAAGGGACGAAAAAAAACATGGTTTTTGGGAGAAAAAAATTCATAACTTCGTCAATTCTCAAGATATCAAATCCAACTAAATTTTATATAAATGTACTCAATATTATCTAAAACTTTTGTATTTACAAGTTTTTTATAGGACCAACTTTTACCGATGAAAAAAATTAAAAACGAAAAGAAAAAGGGGGGGGGATTAAAAAGAAAAAAATTCATAACTTACTCAATTCTTAAGCAATCAAATCTAATTTAATTTATTTTACATCTTCACAATAATACCTAAAACTTTTATACTAACAAGTTTTTCATAGAACCAATTCTTAAAGCAAAAATAAACAAAAATAGGAGTTGGAGAAAAAATCTCAGATCCAAACTGCTTATATTCTGACTCATTTTTAAATTCATTTTTGATTTTAAACACATCCAAATGACAGATCCTCTTATTTATGAACTATATAACTTGACGTATTAGCCAATTTTTTGATAATAAGGCAGAATATATTTTTAAAAAGGCTGCCAAAAAGGGCATTTTGAACAGATTTCCCGAAGTTATAGTCATTAAAAAATTAATTAAGTATAATAAATTGCGTTTTTTCTGAGTCATTTTTAAATCCATTTTTGTTCTCAAACCCATCGAATTTACAGGTCCTCTTATTTAGGAACTATATAACTTGACGTATTGGCCAGTTTTTTGATAAAGGCAGAATATATATATTTTTAAAGGCTGCCAACAAGGGTATTTTGAACAGAATTTCCCGAAGTTATCGTCTTTGAAAAATTGAGGAAGTATAACAAATTGCGTTTTTTCTGAGTCATTTTTAAATTCATTTTTGTTCTCAAATCCTGCCAATTTACAGGTCCTCTTATCTAGGAACTATGTAATGTGACGGATTGTCCAGTTTTTTGATAACGGCAGAATATATTTCAAAAAAGGCTGCCAAAATGGGCACTTCGCAAAAAATTTCCCAAAGCGATCTTGATTAATGAACTGTGGGTATTCAAATAACAAATTGGTTATTTTATGACTCATTTTACGTAGATTTCGTATGAAATACTACCTATTGCAATCGCCCTAGTTTATGTATATATCTATCTATTTATCTATATATATCTCACTTTTTTATGGACACGATAACTTCTATAAATCTTCACCAATCTGCACCAAACTGGTACATAAAATCAAAGGGGATAAAATCTCGGCTAAGTTCGTTAATGGGCAAAATCGGACCAAGGGGGTCGGAATAGGGGGCGTTTTTGTGAAAATCGAAAAAACGCCATAACTTCTTAATTAAAGTAGATATCGAATCGGTTTAAAATTTATAATACTTCTTAAAAAGGGGCCAAAAGTTTATGCATGACAGAATTTTGATAAATTTAGAGGTGGGCTCAAGGGGCGAAAAAAACAGGGGTTTTGAGAGAAAAAAATTCATAACTTCGTCAATTTTCAAGATATCAAGTCCAACTAAATTTTTGTAAATGTTCTTAAAATTATCTAAAACTTTTGTATTTACAAGTTTTTGATAGGACCAACTTTTACCGATGAAAAAAATTAAAAACGAAAAGAAAAAGGGCGGTGAAAAAAGAGAAAAATCCATAATTCCGTCAATTTTTAAAATATCAAATCTGATTAAATTTATTTTACATCTTCTCAAAAATATCTACAACTTTTATATTGACAAGTTTTTCATAGGACTAATTCGTATAGCATAAAGAAATTAAATAAAAATAGGAGTTGGAGAAAAAAACCTCAAATCCAAATTGCTTATATTCTGACTCATTTTTAAATTCATTTTTGATTTTAAACGCATCCAAATGGTAGATCCTCTTATTTAGAAACTGTATAAAGTGAGGCATTGGTCAATTTTCTGATAAAGACAGAATATATTTCAAAAAAGGCTACCAAAAAGGGTATTTTGAACAGAATTTCCCAAAATCATCGGGACTGAAAATTTAAGGAAGTATTCAAATAAGAAATTGCGTTTTTTTCTGACTCGTTTTTAAATCCATTTTTGTTCTCAAACGCATCCAATTTACGTATCCCCTTATTTAGGAACTATATAATGTGATGCATTGGTCAGTTTTTTGATAAAGATGGAATACATTTCAAAAAAGGCTACCAAAAAGGGTATTTTGAACAGAATTTCCCAAAATCATCGTGACTGAAAATTTAAGGAAGTGTTCAAATAAGAAATTGCGTTTTTTTCTGACTCGTTTTTAAATCCATTTTTGTTCTCAAACGCATCCAATTTACATATCCTCTTATTTAGGAACTATATACTGTTACCGAATTTCCCGAAGTCTTCGTGATTTGAAAATTTAAGGAAGTTTTCACATAGCAAATTGCGTTTTTTGTGATTCGTTTTAAAATCCATTTTCGCTCTCAAACGCATCCAATTTACAGATCCTCTTATTTAGGAACTATATACTGTTACGCATTTATCAGTTTTTTGATAAAGATAGAATATATTTTTAAAAATGCTGTCAAAGTGAGTATTTCGCACAAAATTTTCAGAAGCAATCTTGATTAAAGAATTAAGGATGTATTCAAACAACAAATTGGTTATTTTATGAATCATTCTTAAATTTAATTTTTTTTCTCAAATACATTCAACTGACAGTTTTTCTGTTATTTAGGAACTGTATAATGTACTGTTTTGGTCGATTTTTTAATAAATTCAGAATTTATTTCAAAATATGTTGTCAAAATGGGCATTTTAGCTGAATTTTTCTTAAGATGATTCTGATAAAACCTGTTTTTGCAGAAAAATGAAATTAAAAATTTTTCATAAACGGCCAAATGAAGTTATTAAACTGGGTTTATCTCTAATCATATATATATATATATATATATATATTGTTGTTGTTGAAATGAGCACTCTTCGAAATCTACCTCCGCCTATAGGCCCAGCCGACAGGAATTTTTTAAATCCAATTTTGCTCTGAAACGCATTCAATTGACAGTTTGTTACTTAGGAACTATATAATGTGCGTATTCGTCGATTTTTTGATAAAGAGTGAATATATATTTTTTTAAAGCTGTCAAAGTAAGCACTTCGCAAAAAAATTTCCCAAAGCGATCATGATAAAAAAATTGAGGTTGTATTCAAATAACAAATTGTTTATTTTATGACTCATTTTTAAATTCAATTTTGCTCTCAAACGCATTCAATTGACAGTTATTTGTTATTTAGGAACTGTGTAATGTGCCGTATTGGTCAGATTTTTGATAAAGGCTAAATATATATTTTAAAAAAGCTCTCAAGGTGGGCACTTCGCACAAAATTTCCCAAAGCGATCTTGATGAAAGAATTGTGGATGTATTAAAATAATAAATTGGTTATTTTATGACTCATTTTTAAATTCAATTTTACTGTCAAACGAATTTAATTAACAGTTTTTTGTTATTTAGGAACTATATAATGAGCATATTGGTCAATTTTTTAAATAAAGTAAGAATATATTTGAGTAGAATTTCGTTTAATATGATTTTTATAAAACCAGTTCTTACAGAAAAATGAAATTAAAAAATTTTCAAAAGCGGCTGAATAAAGTAGTTAAACTGCGTTTATCGCTAATCTTTTTTTTTTTTTTTTTTTTTTTTTTTTTGAGATGAGAATTTTTCGAAATCTACCTCCGCCTATAGGCCATGCCGACAGGGATTTTTTATTTTTCTATCTTCACAATAAGAAAATATTGGATTTGTAAAAAATTTCAACTTCGGCTATACGACGGATTTATACGCTTCACAAGTTCCTGAATAAGATTTGACTGTTTATAGAAAATGTCTGTCTGAATGTCTGTGTGCGACAAAATTTTGTGGGAGCTTTATCTCAAGATCTAATTTACGGAAATCAATAAAAACTTAGATTAAGTAGACCTTGATATAAATGGATGAATATTAGTTTTTAGTGTAAATCGCCCATTACGATGCAATGCTATGCTGCATTTTCCCCGATTTCTGCAATAGCTCGATCCCAAGAACTAATGCACTGATTTTCATCAAACCTCAAATCCAGTTTGATGTTTACATAAGACATTACTGATTAGATTTTGGCGTAAATTGCCTAAAAAATGGTGCTGCTATGCTACTTTTTTCATGATTTTTGCAATAATCATATCTCAAGAACTAATACACATACACTGTCAGAAAAATTGTTTCTTTAAACACTAAATTATTCGCCAATTTTAAACAAACACATTCCGTACTCCTAGAAAACATTTTTCCCGTTAATTCTTCCCGGAAATCAGAAAAAGAGGGAAAAAATTCCGTTTATTTGTTGCACATATGCATATTGGTTGTAGTAATAGCAGAGGTCGAATTTATCTTTAAAATGAAAAACCGAAAATTCAATAAATTAAAATTTCTAATTTATTTAAAAACAAACAAACAAAAACATTGCTTTCGAATTTAATAAAGTAGCAATATCAAAGTAGCATTTATTTCATTTAAACTTTTTCGCAATTTATTTTTCTAGAGTATTAAAAAATGTATTCCCATGTAAAATATATTCTAAACGAACACATTTTTAAAAAAAAAATAAAGCAGTTCAATCTAATTAAAAAATCAATTTTGTTCAAAAAAACAAACTTTTCTTCTCGAATTTAATTAAAAATATTAATTTTATATTCTACATCTAGTAATAAAATTATGACTTAAAAATATATCTGATATGTAATAAATTATATCCTCTATTATTCTACAATTATCAAAACACAAACCATTATTTCATAGCAAGGAAATATTCCTGCAATTAAGTTAAGTTTCCGTGCTTTCTGAACAAGAATTTTAACAAGGCCTACCATTTACCATTTGAAGAAAACCCATTTCTTCATTTTATCCTCTACAAATCCCAGGGTTTATTTAAATGCTTTATTTTTAGTTATAGATTTATATTAACAAATTGATAAACTAAGAAAGCTTGAACAGCAAAAAAAAATTAAATTTCATTTTTTGTACATAAAAATTGATGTAAGGTGTTCTGGTGTAATAACGCCAGGTGGGGTAATAACGCCAAGTGCTAATATTATGCATAATTATGAACTAATCCGGTAAATGACACCCATTTGCTCTGCGCAGAAGGGTTTCGAGACATAAAAATCGCAAAAAACAGCTTAAAGTTAATTTGTTCCATTTGTAGGTCTTATTGCTTTTACAAGCAACTAAAATTACCGCTTAGTCTAAAATTTGCGAGACACGTTTTTGAGATGTAAGGACTATATTTTTTATCCAGAAATACTTTGTTTATTACATAAATTTGTAGTACATTTCATGTACTTTCAAAATGTTGCAGAAGATTTTGGATATCTTCTCGAGATAATTTGTAGATTAAAATGTACTGCACAATAAGGATACCGGGATAATAACGCCAATCCTTGGCTTTATAATCCCGGTTAATTCCCAACAGTGGCCGAACTACATCCTAAGGGGGTTTATTTATTAATATGGGACAGCATTATTATCATTGTTGAAATAATAAGATTAAGGGGGGGGAGGTCCAATACCCAAAACTAATCTCTCTATTTTTTTAATACTAATGTAAAAAATAATTTTAAATTCTTATAAATAAAACTATATCAAAATGTTTTCGATATTCTAATTCGAACATCTTCAAAATCAGGTTTCAATTAAATTTCCACAGGATTTTTCAATTGAATTCTAAATTTTTACTGTCCGCTTTCTCAGCGTTCGGTTTTTCAAAATTTTACAAATTTAACCTTTAACCGATGTGACAGAAATTATAACGTCACTAATGTGAAGCGGTTTGTGTGACCGCAAGATTGAAAGATGAATAAAAGGCTGGAATAACTCATAAAATTGTGTTTTTGTACTAAACTTTTTATACAAGACTATAATATTTAATATTTACCTATATTTAAAAGTCTCTGGTGATAATACTAAAGATCCAAATGAAACGAAATTTCGGTATTGTTTGTTGTTAAACTGAAAACTACAAGTTAAACTGTAAAAATTAAAAGTAAAACAGCAGTCTGTGAGACCGGTAACATTAGTTAAAGGTTAAAAGGTGATCAATGATTAAAAATCATAGACTTCTGTTCCTTCTGTAAACTTTTTGTACAGAATTAATTCTAATTAAATTTAATCTATTCAAATATTTCTAACAATAGTACGAAAACTTCAAACGAAAGAGAATTTCAGTTGCAGCTATAGTTAAACTGGAAAATACAAGTTAAACTGTAATTTTTTTTTGGGGGGGGGGGGGACAGCGTTCAGTGAGATTGCTAACAGCAGTTAAAGGTTAAATTTGTTGCTAATATAGCAATAATGATATATAACCACATGAATCATGTATAAAATTTAATGAGAGATCTCATTGGGATAATATTTTTTATCAAAATTCTTATTTAATTAATTAAAAATTTATTAAAGCATGTTTTATACAACGCCGACAATTTAACATTAGGTTTGAAGAATCCTCATTAGTGTGGAGTTATGGGTTAAAAACTATTTACAAGACTACTATAATAGTATTAACAAAAATATTTATTACTTATAACTCTAGTTATTATAAAATTTCATATGATTAAAATATTACATTATAAATGGTTAAAACCATGCAATGTTTCTTATAATTATATTTAAGCGGGACTTTTTAAGCAAAGAGAGGCACAGGGGGTTATATTCCGTTGGTACGCCCCCTTACTCCTTTTTCTTTCACTTAAAAAATAAATTGAATATTCTTTATCGCATAGAATGCATACATGGGAATATAAATTTTGATTCAAATAAACACTGTTAAAACTGTGCAATGTTTCTAATAATTCAATTTAAACGGTCCTTTTTAAGCAAAAAGTAGCTTAGAATCTGATATTCTTTTGCCTCCCCCCCCCCCCCTCAGCTTTCTTTTTCTTACACTTTCACAAAAAATGAACATTTTCAATAGCTTAGAATGCAGTTTGTCAAGTTCTAGAGTTGTAGAATTTGTATTTTTAAAATTTAGCAATCTACATGTCATTATTCTATCTTATTTTATAGTTTTGTTTGCATGGCGTTATTACCCGTATAGGTGGGTAATAATGCCAAATAGCATTGGTCAAGAAATCACGCCATTACATTTTATGACTACATATCTGTTAAATTAATTTTTTATATAGATAGTCAATGAGTTGCTGTATCAAATCCTATATTTGTTTGAAAAATACAATCTAAAACTGAGCCGTGAAAATTGGTAGAACCTTAACAAGGCGTTATTACCCCAGGGTAACTTATTAAAAAGTACATTTTTTGACAATTTCTAAGGATTTTTTTATTTTATTTTACTTTTTTACATTAATAATACATTGAAAAACATAAAATAAACATACATTTAATATTTTTCTGTATTTCGTATGGACTCCACAAATTGTGGCTTGACCCACAGTAAAATTGTTTACGTTTTTATTTTTGTACAATTCTGCTGAAAGCCATTTTTGTATAACACGTAGTGGGCTAAAAAAGCGTATAAAAAACAAATTGATATTTTGTTTAGTTTTGCTATCTGTTAGACTCTATTCACACCAATTTCAATTTTTTTAACATTATTTATATATGTAAAAAAACTGTAACGATGTTTATCCTATAGGATACATCCAGTCCGAAGAGGTTAAACTTACCCTCTGCCAAGTACTTGCTGGCCTAGTAATTATGACTCTCGATTCCAAATGCGCGGCAATAGTTCAACGCGAAGGGGATCCGTGGGAGAACGGAAAATATATGGGCGATTCTACGATAAGAGGTTCAAAAACATGGAGAATTCGGCCAAAAAGAAAAGTTTGAGTTTGATCAAAAACCTTTAAATTATGATTTTTGTCCCGTTTATTTACCTTTTCATATAAGGGCAAGTCACTTTATACATATTTTATAACTTTTTCTGGTCAGTGACTCGCTCCCCTGGCAGTTATCGTGCCAGGGGAAATACGGCAGGGGAGAGACATTTTCGTGTAAATTCAAACTTTTTAACTGACTGAATTAGTTTTTCGGTTAATTGTGTATTTCACCTTAAGTATTACCGTATTGTTTAATTAGGGCAGTAAATGCAATTGAATTAAATGAATATTATAAGTTTTATGACTTACCAGGGGAGATACACAATCACTGTGCGAAAAAACTACAAAACACGGTCGCGTCGCAACAACTAAAAATGGTGACGCTTAAATGACTTGTGCGTTTAGTATTGCTAACTTCAAGCCAATAGATGTCCTTAAGCACTACTTCCAATATAGCCATCCTTGAATTTATATTTGTTTCAGCGGAACGAAATGTGACAGGGGAGAGACACAAAAAAAGCGGGACAAAAGTTAATTTCAAAAATTATTTGAAATTAACAAAATTATTTTTTTTTTTTTATAATACGTAAGTATAATTACTTAAATTCCAATTAAACATACTTTAGCTAAGCATCTGGCGGAAAAAATATATGTATTGTTTGAAAGTTAAATTGAAACCGGCAAGGGGACATGCCAGGGGAGGGGACTTTTTAGACTTTGTAAGAAATTTCAGAAAAACGTGTTTAAATTAGGCATTCAATCGTGATGTTACTTAATAAAGTATATTAAGATGATGCGATTCATTGCAAAAAATAGCAACATATAGAATAAAAAATCTGTTTTAAACGGATTGCCGTACAAATTACCTCTTATCGTAGAATCACCCATATATGAAATAAAACTTTTTTTCAGATTACAAAAATTTTCCGTCATAGAACGAAAAAAAGTCCTTTCGGCAATGCCAGGAGGAAGAGGTAGCTTTATATTCCTTACTTTTTAAAAACAAAAAATTCACGTTATATTATTTAAACATACGAAGTTGAAATTAGTGCAACACGATTATAGAATATTTAATACTTGCTTTTGTCAATATTAAATATGAATGGGAATTTCGGGAAATTAATCAACTTTGTACAAGCTGATTTTATTCAGAAAGTGATTTTTATTTGTTCGCGAAATCAGGCGATATAATAAAGTGCTTGTCATTTTAAAACAACATTGTGGGTGAAACTAACCAATAAGCTTGATCAGATCTTAATCATTCCTGTGCAAGATCAAATGCTTCAGAAAAAACCTAAATCTTTTTCTTTTTCTTTTTTTTATCCTTTGTACACCATTATAAATTAAAACTCTTGACAATTTTAAATGACCGCCATTTTGAAACAATATTGAGGAGGAAGTTGACCAATGAACACGGTAAAGACTGGTTCGTTGGTTTGTGCTTGTACACACTCAGTTATATCCAAATCAGGTCATAAACAATGTGCATGTTATCACGTGACAAAAATCAGATCACTTCAAAATGTCAGTCACACTAAAAATTCAAAATGCTGCAACTCAGCCATTGTTTCAGATGTAGACAAAGCAAAAACGCTCCGAATTCTTTGTATGAAGGTCAAACACATAAGGAAAAAATCTTTTTCAATTTCTATCTAATTTTTTATACCTCATTTTTAGGTAGCTTTCATTACAAAAAGTAAAAAGCCTATTGCAGCCGTCCGAAGGAAAGCACTTCCAGAAAATTTTGGTATATTTTCACCGATCATGATCACCAGACCCCAAAACCCCCCTCCTTTCAAATGTTGACACATATATATATATATACAGGGTGTCCCTAAACAAATGGTATATACGCTAGGGGGTGATAGAACACATCAAGACGAGTAATAGTAAATAGGAAACCAAGGGTCCCAAGCGTTTTCCAAAGGAGATAGCCGCCATGAAAGTTTGGGGTCCAAAATTTCCAATACACATAAAAAACGGAAAAATTGATCGATTTATTTGCGGTTTTCACTAAAATTATTCTTTATGTTCGTATTTTCTTGAAAATAAATTATAAAAATAAATTTCGAAAAATGCCGATAGAGGGCGCTTTAGACTTTTAAGTAATGAAAAACTATTTTTTGCCGTGATTTTTTGCATCTCACTAAATGGTTTCGTAAGCTTAGACTTAAACTTAAATTTTGAGCTCAAAATCTGAATAGTTGGAAGCGGTTAAGTAGCCAAACTTAACTGTGTTCAGAGGGTTTAAATTTCAAATGATTATAAAAAACGGAAAAATTGGTCGATTGATTTGCGGTTTTTACTAAAACTATTCTTTATGTCGGTATTTTATTGAAAATGAATTATAAAGATAAATTTCGAAAAATGCCGATAGAGGGCGCTTTAAACTTTGGAGTAATGAACAACTATTTTTTACGTTATTTTTTGCATCTGATTAAATGTTTTAGTAAATTTAGATTTAAGGCCCCTGTCCTCGCGAGCTAATGCTATTTCTATGGGAAAGCATTTTTCTAATATTTTCTTTCGCATTTTGACATTTTTGAATAATTTTTTTTTTTTTTTTGCATTGGATAGCTGAGGTGCATGTCGACAGCGCACCCTTTTTACTTTTTCGATTTTGGTTGCAGATATATTTTTTAAAAAGTTCTTTCAGTTTCGAAACCGGTTTTGAAAGTGAAACTAACTTTGTAAAAAATATCTGCAACCAAAATCGAAAAAGTATCTTAAACTTCAGAGTAACCAACAAAACCAACTTCAGAGTAACCAAGCGCAAACTGAAGTGCGTTCAGTAGTTGAAATTTACCCCCTCCCCCCTCCCTCGAACACAGTTCACTTTTGCGCTACTTAAACGCTCGCAACGACTCAGAATTTGATCTCAAATTTTAAATCTAACCATTTGAAAGCATTTAATGAGATTAAAAAAAAATAACTGTTAAAAATAGTTGTACGCTACTCCAATGTCTAAGGCGCCCTCTATTGGCATTTTGTGAAATTTATCTTTAAAATTTATTTTCAAGAAAGCATTGATTTAAAGAGTAGTTTTAGCAAAAACCGCAAACGAATCGACTAATTTTTCCGTTTTTTTTTTATAGTTTTCAGTTTCGGGTCGTTCAATAGAGGGTTTGAAATTTAAACCCTCTGAACACAGTTCAGTTTGTGCTACTTAACCACTCCCAACTATTCAGATTTTGAGCTCAAAATTTAAGTTTAAATCTAAGACTACGAAACCATTTAATGAGATGCAAAAAAAAAAAGAAAAAAAATAGTATTAGGATGGATTATTTCATTAATCCAAAGTCTAAAGCGCCCTCTATCGGCATTTTTTTAAATTTATCTTACTAATTCATTTTCAATAAAATACCGACATAAAGAATAGTTTTAGTGAAAACCGCAAATCAATCGACCAATTTTTCCGTTTTTTATAATCATTTGAAATTTAAACCCTCTGAACACAATTAAGTTTGTGCTACTTAACCGCTTCCAACTATTCAGATTTTGAGCTCAAAATTTAAGTTTAAGTCTGAACTTACGAAACCATTTAATGAGATGCAAAAACTCACAGCAAAAAATAGTTTTTCATTACTTCAAAGTCTAAAGCGCCCTCTATCGGCATTTTTCGAAATTTATCTTTATAATTTATTTTCAAGAAAATATCAACATAAAGAATAATTTTAGTGAAAACCGCAAATCAATCGACCAATTTTTCCGTTTTTTATGTGTATTTGAAATTTTGGACCCCAAACTTTAATGGCGGCTATCTCCTTTGGAAAACGTTTGGGACCCTTGGTTTCCTATATACTATTACTCGTCTTGATGTGTTCTATCACCCCCTACCGTATATACCATTTGTTTAGGGACACCCTGTATATATATATATATATATTACAAATTTTTTTTTTTCGCCAAAACTAACCTTTATACTATCTTAATTTTCTTATAATAATATTCCGTACTTACTTCAACTTATTAAATTAAAATCTTGTTTCTAGATCTAATCTGTTAATCTTTAAGGAAACGATATAAATTCTTAATTCGCCTTAAAAAACATTATTTCCAGAATGCGTAAATTTAAAAAGATGGCTCTAAATTAAAAATATTCTTAATTAAACTTTATTTCTTAATATTCCAAATAAAACTAATTTTTTCTATATTTTTATCAACCCTTTTTAAGAAAGTCTTATTAAATTTATTCCAAAACCATACCTTTCAATAAATATCATTATTTTATTTTATCTATTTATTTATTTTCCCTCAGTCAACATTTGATATTGTGCATATCAATAAATTCATTTCTTTTCTTTTTCTCTTAAAATTAATCGTCTATAAAAATCGTCTGCCTAAGAT
Source organism: Maratus speculifer (assembly GCA_964019185.1). Lineage (NCBI taxonomy): Eukaryota > Metazoa > Arthropoda > Arachnida > Araneae > Salticidae > Maratus > Maratus speculifer. The sequence continues at coordinate 186,163,155 of OZ025299.1, forward strand.
ATTTAAAATTCTGAGTCAATTATAAATTGGTTAAATAATATTTTTTTAAATAAAATTGTTGTCTGTCAAATATTAATCTCGACTCTGGGTATGAGTTATGTTTACATAAAAGAATGGTGGTTTGAGACTAAAGAATGTTCTAGAATTTTCTTTTTCGATTTAAAAAGGGAGAAAGCCTCGAGAGGTGGTAAGAAGAAGAATTCTTGGGTTCTCTCTTCCATGAGTACGGCTGGATGTAGTAAATGATGGAATTTTTTTTTTATGTTTTGGTAAAAGATCGTCTGCAAAAGGAGCTTTTCTCTCTATTATAGCTACAGTTTAATAAAATGAACTTGCAGCAGCCAAGGAGTGACTTATTGGATCTTCTACATTTATTTATTTTGTTTTTTTCTCGCTGGCCATGACTTCTGTGCGGAGAAAGGGAAACCTGGCGATGATGTTTCTGTCCCCCTAAGTTTAAAATGTCACAATCAATTCAAGAGTCCGACAGGATCGCTAATGCCTGTGCTGCCTTTTTCAGATTTTTAAAGAAACTTGCTATGGAACGAAGTGATAATAAAAACTGTGGATCGCTGAATAATTCGCCCGTCATTATTGGATGTGTTCTTAAACAAGAGCTGCCATATTCTCTTGTTTTCTGTAGTGGCTAAAACAGAAGAGTTGTTCCTGTAAAGTGTTTTGGGTCTGTGTGATTTTAAAGAATTAGTACTTGCTTTGAATATGCTTGTGTGTTCCATGACGATTGAGATCCATTCTTTCATAGTCGAGAAAAAGTAGTCCTCGTGATGATGAAAAAGAAGAAAATAATAATAATTACAAGACCATTTCTTGTAAATTGGTGAATAGACAGATATTTTTCGGGATAGTTGAGCCTAATAGGATTTCGGTGAGAATTTTTTCGTAGTGTTTTGATTATTACTATTTGTATACTTTTTATGTATTTATTTAAATTAATTATTCTCTGTTTGTCAGGTTTATTTATTTGATTATTTGTCTGTGAATCTTATTTACTTACCTATTTATGAGTATTATTATTATCATTATTATGTGTTGGAGATTAAATATTTTTGTTCTTAAAGATTTAATTGAGGAGTATGATGTTCTTAAGACAATTACTGTTGCATATTAAAGACTATAATGATATTTTTATGCACGTTTAAAGATGAGTTTGTAATAATAATGAAATATAAAAGAACTTAGAAGCTCAAGTTATTTAAAAAAGTACATTTTCTAATTTATTGATATTTGTTTGTTATCAAGAACTATTCTCAGAATGCAGTATTTTTATGATGATGTTCCTATTACTAGACATTTGAGCTAGAAAACTAAGTTAACATTTACGTTTTTTCCTTTATTTGTTAGAATTTCTGGTGACAGTGAGCTTTGGTTCTCGGATTCTTATAATTTATTTAAATTCAGTAAGAAAGATGGAACTGTACAAAGCTGTTGCTAAAGTTTTGACTGATAAATATGATTATTTTTTTCAATAAATTTTGTGATTTTAAGTAAGAAATTACCTATAATTAAAATTTTTGAATCTGTTTATGATCTATAAAATAATAGAATTAAAAGTTGATCCCAATTTAAGGCTATGATATTTACAATTTCTATTTTTATTAGATAAAATTTCTGGTTAAAGTTAGCAGCTAAATATAGTTATAATTTTCACGATAATTTTGATTCAGATTTTTAAAAGGGAGGGTAATAATTCTGCGTGAGGCAATCAAAATGTAAACATATCCTGTCGACAAAGCCCTCAAGATTGCGAAAGCGCGAACTCGTGAATTTCACCTTAAAAGTAAAAGACTCTATGATCGAAATTTTTTCGAATCCCCATTAAAAATACAAGACTGTAATTTATGAAGAATTTAAATACCCTAACACTCGAAAATTAGAACCTACTTTCTCTGGACCATATAAAATTATAAATAAACTTTCTGATGTAACTTATGAAATAGATAAATTTAATTATGAGACAGGACAGAATTCCGTTATTGTGCATGTTTCTAAATTAAGACCCTATTTTTCACCCGAAGATTTTAAACTGTTTCATGAGCAACCCAAAAAACAAACAAAACCTCAGATACAATCACAATCACTAGATCAAACTAAAGTCAAGACATTCATAGATCATAAATTTTAATTCTTATTCTTTAAATATTTTATCACCATAATTTTCAACATTAGCAGGCATGTTCTTGGTGGCCAACAAGAATATTACTTGTTTTTGGGAGTTTTGGGGATTAAATTGGGCTCCTTATGCAGGCATAAGGTGTACACTTTGATTGTAAAAGCTTTCAAATTGATGTTGATAAATTAATTTTAAGTGTATTTAAGTCTAACTATATTTACTCATTTATTTGACATTAGTATTCTTCTATTTATTCAGCAAATATTTATGTGATAATCTGATGATTCTACTCAAACCTATAACATAATATGTGATTTTCAGTGATTGTGAAAACTACAGATATTAAAAGTTTTTCAAAAAAGCAAACTATTTTTATTCTCATTTCTCAATTAAGAATGATAAATTTTATTCCTATTTGTTTTTTATTATTAAAGTTTATAAACCATGTGTAGATAAAACATTATTCTACATTTGGCATTTGAAAACTTATAACCAAATGTGACAATTTTGTAAAAGAGTATCAGAGAGGAATTATTGTAAAGAAATACTGGTTGAGAGTCCATTTTCTAAATAGTTAGATTTATTTTTATTTGAATTTTGGAATTATTTTTTTTATGTATACTTTCGGCTATCAAAAAATACTTTCTTATGCTATTAGAAGATAAGAAAATTATTTAGTTGCTATGTAATTATTTTTATCCTCAACCAATATTTTCCCTATCAATAATAAACAAATTGTGATATTTTCTTTTGATTATACTCTTGTTTTACTATTATTATTATGATTATGATTTCTATAACGAAGTTTAGTATTAATTATACTCTTATTGAGAAATATTAGGATATGGAGTCTTATTATGCTATTTATTATTATTGTTATTATTATTATTATTTAAATTTTTCTATATTATTTATTATTAATTTTTGAAGTGATAATATTTATTATTAGAAATTTGACATATTATTAAAAAATGCTGGAATCCAACAAAAAACATAAGATTAAAACCAAAGATTAAACAAGATTTGAGGATCTTTAAGTAAAAAGACTATTCACTGGACATTGAAAAGACTCTTTTATATATTCTTAAAAGACGTTTTTCACTGCAGGACTTTATTTAAAATAAACTACTGATTAAGTCAGTGAAATTCTATAAACTCCCATGAAGGAGATTTCTTATTGTTTTTATTATATTTTTAATATTTCTTGTTTATTAATATTTATAACTTATTTACTTTTATTGTATGTATTACCTCCTATGCACTTACAAATAGTAAGTGATATTGTAACATTATTGTATTTCTTTCATGGAAATACTCCTACCTAAATTTAATTCAATTTAATTTTCTCTTAACTATTTTTTAATCGCTAATATTTTTTATATTGCGTTAATTTTCTTTTCTTCCATCTCTTGGCTTCCTGAGTTTGACAGTTTTATTCCAAAATTTAACCTTTCTAAATTATTATATTTCTGTTATCTGAACTTGTAGTTTTATTTAACAATCAATTTCATACAAAGTTTTGGGAAGGGGGATAATATTACAAATTTTAAATTTTTTTCGCCAAAACTAACTTTTATACTATCTTAATTTTCTTATAATAATATTTCGTACTTACTTCAACTTATTAAATTAAAATCTTGCTTCTAGATCTAATCTGTTAATCTTTATGGAAACGATATAAATTCTTAATTCGCCTTAAAAAACATTATTTCTAGTATGCTTAAATTTAAAAAGATGTCTCTAAATTAACAATATTCTTAATTAAACTTTATTTCTTAATATCCCAAATAAAACTCTTTTTTTCTATGTTTTTATCAACCATTTTTAAGAAAGTCTTATTAAATTTATTCCAAAACCATACCTTTCAAAAAATATCATTATTTTATTTTATCTATTTATTTATTTTCTCTCAGTCAACATTTGATATTGTGCATATCAATAAATTCATTTCTTTTCTTTTTCTCTTAAAATTAATCGTCCATAAAAATCGTCTGCCTAAGATATTTCAAATTCTGAGTCGATTATAAATTGGTTAAATAATTTTTTTTAAATAAAATTGTTGTCTGGGGTATGAGTTATGTTTACATAAAAGAATGATGGTTTGAGACTAAAGAATGTTCTAGAATTTTCCTTTTAGATTTAAAAAGGAAAAAAGCCTCGAGAGGTGATAAGAAGAAGGATTCTTGGGTTCTCTTTTCCATGAGTACGACTGGATGTAGTAAATGATGGAATATATTTTTTTTGATGTTTCGGTAAAAGATCGTCTGCAAAAAGAGCTTTTCTCTCTATTATAGCTACAATTTAATAAAATGAACATGTAGCAGCCAAGGAATGACTTATTGGATCTTCTACATTTATTTATTTTGTTTTTTTTCTCGCTGGCCATGATTTCTGTGAGGAGAAAGGGAAACCTGGCGATGATGTTTCTGTCCCCCTAAGTTTAAAATGTCACAAATATATACAGGGTGTTTCGCTACCAGACCGACAAACTTTGAGGGGTGATAGTAGACATGAAGACAAATATAATTAAATAGGAAACCATGGGGCGCAAACGTCTTCCGTAGGAGCCAGGGGCCATTAAAGTTTAAGGTCCAAAACTTCAAACGATTATAAAAAACGGAAAAAAGGGTGGATTCGTTTGAGGTTTTCACTAAAATCATTCTTTATATCACGTTTTGTTTGTAAAAAAGTTTTAAACGTTACGTTCAAAAATTGTCGATAGAGGGCGCTTTAGACTTTAGAGTAACAAAAACTACTTTTTACCCTTATTTTGTGCACGGGGTTGAAATTATTTTAAAGTTTAGACTTTAACTTAAATTTTAAGCCCAAAATCGGAAACATTGTTATCGGGTAACTAGCGAAAATTTAACTGTGAACGGAGGAGGGGATTTTGAACGCTCATAAACATTTGACAAACTAATCTATTTTATTGCGGTTTGCCTGTAGGTCATTCCCATGATAATTATTTTATTCAAAATGATATTCAGCATTGGTGTCCTTATCTTTTGTTAGAGGGCGCTTCCGACACATCTCCGAAATTTCAATGGCATTACTCCTGGGTGTTTTACAACCAGACCAACATACTTCCAGGAAGTGTTAGGGATACAAAGATGACTCGGAATCATAATATAATGTAATGTCAAAAATATCTTTTTTACGAGTTAGGGTTAAAAGAAGCAGAGAAAAAAGCCACTTGATATTTCTGCAACACGTTCTGTCAGAACTTCTGGCAAAAGCACATGTTTCTCTTTCGTTGCGCCACTCTATAGCACGATGGGGCTCCTCCACATTTTACCAATGATGTCCGCAGACACCTCAACGCAACATGTGGACAGCGGTGGATAGGTAGTGGTGGCCCGGTTCGTTGGTCTGCCAGATCGTCGCACCTACTTCATTATATCAATTACTTTTTGTTACCTAACTTTATTTTATTACTGTATAATTGTTCTGTATTTTTTTAAATAAACATTGTTGGGTGGGGCTAGTTGAGCTCAAACTAATTTGTAGCCCCCCCCCCCCACCACCACCAGGCTCAATCTGAATATGAATCTGTATGGACTTCTGCTGGGATCAAATGAAAAGTTGAATGTATGAGACTCCTGTACCGTCAGTGGAAGACCTGTCAGCTCGAATTTCTGTAGCTGCCAGAAAGCTATCCTAGATGCCAGGAATCTTTCAAAGCGTAAGGAATTGCATGCGATGCTGCTGTCAAACATGCCCGACCACTTCTGGTCGTAATTTCAGATACCTTTTGAAGTAAAACCTTTAACTAAATTGCTTTCTACCACATTAACGTGTTGCTGTTTCACTACCTGTTCTGTTGCTTTTTCCTCTGCTTCTTTTAACCACAGCTCGCTAAAAAGGCATTTTCAATGTTACATTCCTATGAGATTCCGAGTCGCTTTGCATCCCTAACACTTCCTGGAAGTATGTTGGTCTGGTAATAAAACACACAGGAGTAATGCCATTGAAATGTCGGAGATGTGTCGGAAGCGCGCTCTATCAAAAAATGGATACACAAGAGCTGTATATCATTTGGAATAAAATAATTATCAAGGGAATGAACTACACGCAAACCGCAACAAAATCGATCAGTTTGTATAAAGTTTATGAATGTTTAAAATCCGCCTCTCTGTTCACAGTTAAACTTTTGCCAGTTATCCGGTCCCAATGTTTCCGATTTTGGGATTAAATTTTAAGTTAAAGTCTAAACTTTAAAATAATTTCAATCCCATGCACAAAATAACGGTAAAAAGTAGTTGTTCGTTACTCTAAAGTCTAAAGCGCCCTCTATCGACAATTTTAGAATGTAACCTTTATAATTTGTTTTTTAAAAATCGTGTTATAAAGAATGATTTTAGTGAAAATCGCAAACGAATCGACCCTTTTTTCCGTTTTTTATCATCATTTGAATTTTTGGACCTTAAACTTTAATGGCCCCTAGCTCCTATAGAAGACGTTTGCGTCCCATGGTTTCCTATTTAATAATGTTTGTCTTCATGTCTATTATCACCCCTGATAGTTTGTCGGTCTGGTAGCGAAACACCCTGTATATATATATATATATATATATATATATATATATATATATATCTGATTTTTGTCATGCCATAACTAACGTATTTATGAACCGATATGAATGAAACTTGGTATGTACATTAGGATGGGCCGAAAAAAACTTTTTTTCGATTTTCGATTATGGCGGGTGCGGAAAACTGGCCACTGGTGGCACTCAGTTCATACAAAAAATTTGAGATTTTTTGGACATATCCTTACCCTGCCGCAAACGGCTTGAAGTTTTGCAAAAATGTTCATTTTTGAACTTTTTTCGCAAAAAATTAAAAAATGTTAAATTAAATTTATTTTGGTTGTATTTACTTGAAAAGGCATATTTAATGTACCAAATGTTTAAATAAGATCTGATCATGCATTATTTAATATCTATGTGCATTATAACTTAGGCTATTTTTATAGCTTTTTCGCGCATAATAGGCAAAAGTTGTATTTGTTTGAATCGATCGTTAGTTTCTATATTATTTGTGCCCCTTGGTCTTCTTTATATTTTTTCTATGTGTCAAACGTCATATATTTGGTTGAAAAGACAGCAGTATACTTCAAAAACAAATCTGGAAGGTGAGAAAGTGGTGAAACAGGACTCTAAGCGCGCGCAATGATTTTTCGTAATACTCGGGGAGTGAAGGACGAAATAGTTGAGAGCCAAAATGCGATAAAGGATTCTTATTATTTATCCTTGCTCAGTTACCTGGGACATTTGTTCAGTGTTAACGTGAAACCCTTTTGTATTGATATGCAGTGCTTTTGGGGTCGTTTAATGTACCATTATAGTGTTTTGTGCGTTTTATTACAACGAGCTTAGAAATGGCTAGTATAAAGGGCCATGACATTGCAAAGACACGCGATAGCGTGAAAAGTAACTCTTTGGTTGCATCATGCATATTGAAAGAATTGCAATTGCCAACTTATGCTGATAATCATGCGCCACTATAACTAGTTGCTTCACCATGTAGAAGTTGTGACAGCAGAGAATACGAATCTCGTCATCGATAAAAACAAAGTCAGAAGAGAGAAATAGAAACTTGGAAAGAAGATACAGGTAGAAGAAGTTATTGAAAGTAGGAAAATTAAAAGCATAATATTTGATGGTAGGAAGGATAAAAGTATATTAAGAGGAAGAAAAATAACTAGCAGCACCATCGAGAGAAAGGCGAGGAACACATCACTGTGTTGTTTGAACCTGGTTAGGAATACTTGTGTCACTTGATACCTCGTTCCGTTACCTTGATACCTCGTCAGTTTAGAAAAGTCTAACTTTGGTGACTTGGAAGATTGTATAATGATTTTGCTATTTTTTTCCGTGACCGGAACAAGGTATCAAGTGACCCGAGTATTCCTAACCAGGTTCAAACAACACGGTGATGTGTTCCTCGCCTTTCCTTCGACAGTGCCGCTTGTTCTTTTTTTCCTCTGAATATACTTTTATCCTTTCTACCATCAAAAAATACGCTTTTAATTTTCCTTCTTTCAATAACTTCTTCTCCCTGTATCTTCTTTCCAAGTTTCTATTTCTCTCTTCTGACTTTGTTTTTATCGATGACGAGATTCGTATTCTCTGCTGTCACAACTTCTACATGGTGAAGCAACCAGTATTAGTTGCGCATGATTATCAGCATAAGTTGGCAATTGCAATTCTTTCAATATGCATGATGCCCCTAAAAAGTTATTTTTCACGCTATCGCGTGTCTTTGCATTGTTATGGCCCTTTATACTAGCCATTTCTAAGCTCGTCGTAATAAAACGCACAAAACACTATAATGGTACATTAAACGACCCAAAAAGCACTGTATATCACCACAAAAGGGTTTCACGTAAACACTGAACAAATGTCGCAGGTAACTGAGCAAGGATAAATAATAAGAATCCTTTATCGCATTTTGGCTCTCAACTATTTCGTCCTTCACTCCCTGAGTATTAGACGAGTCATTGCGCTCGTTTAGAGTCCTGTTTCACCACTTTCTCACCTTCCAGATTTGTTTTTGAAGTATACTGCTGTCTTTTCCCCAAATATATGACGTTTGACACATAGAAAAAATATAAAGAAGACCAAGGGGCACAAATAATATAGAAACTAACGATCGATTCAAACAAATACAACTTTTGCCTATTATAAGCAAAAAAGCTATAAAAATAGCCTAAGTTATAATACACATAGATATTAAATAATGCATGATCAGATATTATTTAAACGTTTGGTACATTAAATATGCCTTTTCAAGTAAATACAACCAAAATAAATTTAATTTAAAATTTTTTAATTTTTTTTTAAAAAAGTTCAAAAATGAACATTTTTGCAAAATTTCAAGCCGTTTGCGGCAGGGTAAGGAAATGTCCAAAAAATCTCAAATTTTTTGTATGGACGGAATGCCACCAGTGGCCACTTTTCCGCACCCGCCATAATCGAAAATCGAAAGAAAGTTTTTTTCGGCCCACCATAATGTACATAGTACATACAAATATCTCGACCGAGTTCGTTAGCCAGCATCATCCACCATCTTGTTTCAAAATGGCGACCATTTAAAAAATTTAAAAAATTTAAAATTAAATGCGAAAAAAATAAAAGTTGAAAAATATTTTGATTGTATGTGTTAGATCTTAAAATACCGATTCTAGAACACTTTTTATTTTGTCTATATCTTAAAAAAATGATTGAGTTATAGCACTTTGAATTTTTCTTATGGCTGACATTTTGAAACGATCTGATTTTTGTCACGTGATAACACGCGTATTTATAAATCAATTTGGATGTAACTTTGTGTGTACATAGTACATAATGAAGTCTAGACCGAGATCGTTAGCCAGTTCCATCCGCCATCTTATTTCAAAATGGCGGCCATTTAATTTTTTAATTAAAATTTAAAATTAGGTACAAAAATTAAGAAATTGAAAAAGATTTTTCTTTTATGCATTTGACCTTGATACAAAGATTTCAAAGCGTTTTTTGTTTCGTCTGTACCTTAAAAAATGGCTGACTTATAGCACCTTTAATTTCTAGTGTTGCTCACATTTTGAAATGATCTGGTTTTCATCACGTAATAACAGGCGTATTTATAAACCTATTTGGATGAAACTTGGTTCGTAAATAGTACATACCGATGCCTGAACCGAGTTCGTTGGCCAGTTAAAACCGCCGTCTTGTTTCAAAATGGCGGAATATTATTTTTTTTATTTAGATTTTAAAATTAGGTGCAAAAAAGTAAAAAATAGAAATAGATTTTTCTTTTGTGTTTTGACCTTGATACAAAGATTCCAGAGCATTTTTTGTTTCATCTATATCTTGAAAAATGGCTGAGTTTTAGCACTTTCAATTTCCAGTGTGATTGACATTTTGAAACGGTCTGAAATTTGTCACGCGATAATAGGCATACTTATAAACTGATTTCGATATAACTCCGTGTGTACATGGTACATACCAATGTCTTGACCGAGTTCACGAGCGAACTTCATCCGCCATCGTGTTTCAAAATGGCGGCCATTTAAGTTTGTAAAAAATCTTTTAAATGTATAATGATGTACAAACAAAAAATTAGAAATTGAAAAAAAGGTTCTTTCTGAACTATTTATCGTAATAATGAATTCCTGAGTATTTTTTTGCTTTGTCTTTACCTTGAAAAACGCCTGGGATATAGCAGTTTGAATTTCTAATGTGAGTGACATTTTAAAAAAATCAATTCGCCCGCGACAGAACTCGTATATATTAATCGATTTTGAAGTGAGTGTGCATGTTCACATGAATTAAGATTTCGACCAAGCTCATTGGTTTGTTTCATCTATCATGTTGCTTTAAAATGGATATCGTGGAATTTGGCGACCCTGTAAATCGCTTAAAATAAAACCAGGTTGAATAAAAGATGACTAATTTCTAAAAATTCCTATTAAAATTCAGTATTGACAAAAACTAGTATTCAATCTTATATAATCGTGTTCAACTAATTTGAGCTTCGTATATTTGCATAATATAACTTAATTTAAAATAAATAAATAAATATATGAAAGCTACCTCTTCCTCCCGTTACTGCCGAAAGGACTTTTTAATTTAAAATTTGAAAAAAAAATTCAAATGACCTCCATTTTTAAACAAGATGGCGGATGAAGTTGACCATTGAACTCGGTCGAGATATCTGTATGTATTATGTACACACAAACTTATATCCAAATCGGTTCATAAATACGTGTGTTATCACCCGACAAAAATCAGACTGTTTCAAAATGTCAGCCACACTAGAAATTCAAAGTGCTATAACTCAGACATTTTTATGATATAGACAGAGCAAAAAATGCTCTGGAATCTTTGTACCAAGGTCAAATACATAGAAGAAAATTATTTTTCAATTTCTAAATTTTTTGTACTTAATCTTAAATTTAAAATTTTTATAAAAAATTTAAAAGGCCGTCATTTTGAAACAATATGGCAGATGAAACTGGCCAGCGAACTTGATCAAGACATTAGTATTTACTATGCACACACCAAGTTTCATTCAAATCCGTTCATAAATACAATAGTTATAGCATGACAAAGATCAGATATATATATATATATATATATATATATATATGTGGATATCTATACTAATAAAATAACAAATCGCTCTGTTTGTCTCTGTATGTGTGTCTGCGATGGCTGGCGAAAACTGCGGCACGTACGAGGCTCAACTTTTTTGTGAAGATTATCCAAGGCCTCTTCTAATGTACCCGACTCTCCGAATTTTAAAATTCGAAAAATTAGTTGCGAAATTAATTAAAATCCATAAATTAGAAGAAAGGAAAAGTATTCATAATTCAATAAGAGCATAGATTTTTATGAAACCGCAGAATATTTCTTCGAAAACTCAAAGAAAAGGAAAAAGTTTAATGTAAATAGAGGCTTGCCATGGCGATGAATATACTAGGCTTTTCTTATAAAGGGCTGTATTTTAAATTTTTCTGGGCCTAAAAGCTCAAATATTAGACAGCAACATACAGAAAAAATTCCCCTTTCAGAAATTCTAAAAATTATTTTCATACTGCTGTAAATAGTTGAAAAATCCGTAAAAACCCATTTATAAAATCTCATTTTATTTCCATTCAAAGAAACAAATTTTCGAGTAAACTTTCTGATCGAGAGCAAGTGTTTTAGAACGCAGACAGCTGGGAGCCAGCGAGTAGAGGCATTTTTAGATGATGTGTAAATATTTTCGAATATTATATTTATAAATTTAATTTTTATTAATTCAGATGAAGAATTTTTCGCTGATTTCAAATATGTAAATTTCTTGACAATCGCTCAATCACAACCTTAGATATTAATTATTAAATCATTACTTGAAAGACTTGCGCTATTTAAAAGCAAGATTTTCTAAGCCACAAATTATTTTTATAGTACTACGATTATTTTGAATGCTGTCAATTTTTTTAAAAAATACACCATTTAGAGTTTTAAAGCTATGCATTTAGCAAAATCTTTCTACGCTGTGTAATAATATCTATTTTTATAGAAATCGATCCGCAAGATTATTTTTTTAAGTAGATTTTTGAAAATGGAAAAGAAATGCTGTAAGGCGAATTTTACTAAAATTTAAAAACCTCACAAAACGATTGATTTTGCGCTTTCAGATAAATTATATTACATAATAAATATTTTAAAGAGTAGGGAGAGTATAATTTTGGGGGAGGGGACGGTCAAATACTTATAATCGTACCGTTTTCCACCATTCCAAATGCGGACTTTCGACTAAGTTCTGGAATAAATATTACTTATTTAATATAAAACTTTCCGATAGTTTATAACACATAATATAAGAGTAGTGGACATCAAATTGTGGGGTAGGGAGTAACAATAATTTTTTTTAGGGTAGGACATGAAATATTTAAAACCGTACAATTTTAGATGCGGATTTTTCAGAGCTCTGGAATAAATAACACTTATTTAATATAAAATTTCAAAAATGTATTTACCCCTATTTTCGAATTCGATAATTTCATCAAATACCTTGCTTATGTCCGCCAACCTCAGGACTTTTAACGAAGTTCCATCCAGAAACAGTTTTGTTAAAAATAGACTTCGCCTCCCAGTAATGGTATGTGAAACTAACAGATTCGAGATTTTTTTTTTAAATATTTTGTCGTGCGTGCGCAGCACGCCTACTAAACAATACCGTGGGCAACGGGGATTCGGTTCGAGGTTCGTTCAGTTTGAGATCTGGTCTTTTTATGAGATTTTGCAGAATAAATTTCAGGTTCATTTAAGAATATTATTATGGGCCCGGACAACGTTTTTCTTTTCTTCTTCTTCTTCCTTCTTTTTTTGCAGCACTTCTGCTAAACGGTACCGTAGGCAGTGGGGATTCGGTTCGAGATTGGGTCTTTTTATGAGATTTTGCAGCACAAATTGCAGGTTTATTTTTAAATATTATTACAGACCCGGGCGGCTCAGCTAGTATATATATATATGTCAACATTTGAACGGAGAATAGTTTTGGAGTCTGAGGGTCATGATCGGTGAAAATATATCAAAATTTTCCGGAAATTTTTTCCTCCGGACGGCTGCGATAGGTAGCATTTTACTTTTTGTAATGAAAACTATCTAAAAACGGAAATTTCTTAAAGTCTCAGATATAAAATGTTAGCAGTGCCGTGAATGGGATATTTCTACGAATTGAAGAAAGTATTTCTGTTGAAGTATACTGAAGTATTAAATTGAAGTTTAATTTCATCAAACTTCATATTTTTTTAGAATTTGGCATAAATTGGTGCTGATTGGATTTTTGTATAAATCATTGTTCAATTGTTTTTGCTATGCTGTATTTTTCACAACTTTTGTGATAACTCTATCTCAAAAATTAATGCGCATGTTTAATGTACTATTTCACTGTGTACATTTCTGTATTGTGTAGTTAATGTGATTTGACTTATTTAACTTTGTTGACATGCATTTTCTTTTCCTTAGTTAACATTCAGAGGCGAACGTCCCATTCTACATTTGATGGTTTCATTGTTCAAGCTTTAGATAAAATGACTGGAAGATACATTGGAAGGTTTCTTGATGCTGATGGCCTTTATTTATTGGATGAATGTTCAGCTGTTATGAACAAAGACAATAAGCCAAAAACTTTTGTTAATCTGGCATGGGTAGCTCCATTCAATCAAAGAGGAGACGTTTTTTTCAGGTAAGAAAATGAAAACGTAATTGCGAAAATTCTGGTTTTCAGCAGGTCAAATAAATATATTTCAAATCAGAATTTTTTCTTAATAAATGAAACAAAATATATAAGACATAGTACACATATTTTTAAATATCTTGTTGTTCAAAACATTTTTATTCAACTTGAAATGTTGGTAACTATATGGTAAAAACCCTTCACTTGCTCTACTTTGATTTGTAACTATCTACTGCAACAAAATTTCGCTTGCAGCTATCTATAAAAACAGAAGAGAAGTCAATTAAATATTTTAACAAAATAGCAAAGGAATTAAAAACTAGTCGGATGTGGCAATGCCAATACTTTCTTCTTTCTCATACATGTTGAAACTTCAAAAGTGGCTACCACCCTAATAGCAAACCAATATTGGTCCAACGTTGCGCCAATATTTCATCTATTGGAAATATTGCTAATAAAACGTCAATATTGCTCCAATATTGGGATGTTTACATTTTGCCCTTATTTAGCCAATTTTTGCAGCCAATATTATGCCAATATTGGGGTTTTATTGGAAATATTGCCAATAAAACGCCAATATTGTACAAATGTTGGTGTTTCCAATGAAACCCCAATATTGGCATAATACTGGCGGCAAATATTGGCTAAATAAGGGCAAAATGTAAACATCCCAATAATGGAGCAATATTTTATGCCAATATCGTGCCAATGTGCCAGTATTTCTCCAAGGTGTAGCCAATATTGGTCCGATATTGTTTGGATACTGGGGCACAGTGCGAAAAATAAATGACAATCTATGCCCATCGTGAGGATTCTAAGGTATGGAATTCCGTGAACTAGTTCTTGAAAAAGGAATATTGTGGATATTGGGGAAAATGCAGCATGAAAGTTCCACCTATTTTACGATCTACACCAAAATATAATCAACGATGATACACTGGCCTCAAAAAGTTAAGGTTGGTTGGTTGGTTGGTTGATTAGGGTTTTATGGCGCAAAATCCCTTTAGGGACATGCTGCGCCAAGAACAAGGTGAGAACAAAAAGTTCAAAAAAACGTAATACAGCTTAAAATGTAAAAGTTAAAATGTAAAAATAGCATTAAAAGGCTGTCCTAGTATTTGTCATAATTAGAAAGTCAAGTTAGGATTAAAATCTGTCTCCAAATGTCAAAGTTAAAATCAAACAGTGTCTAAAAAGAAGCACAAAAATATATAAAAACAATTTAAAAGGGTAAAATCACTGAGGTCTATATTCTTCAAAAGTAACATTTTCATCATCATCACTCGAGTCGTAAGATGCCGACTCCATAGCCTCCTCCACGTACTGATTCATCTGCCTTGGATCTTTGAGATTAGCTGTAGATGGGCTATGACATGATTTTCTCTGTTTATTCTTCACAGTTTGCCACTGTGAAGAACCCCGAATAGTTTTATTCTCTTTTGTTTTCTGGGTAGGTTTTACAGTTAGATTAGTTTTGGGTTTGTGGGAATTTGATGCAGATGAATCAGGTGTTTTTCCATTGTCAGGTTTGGTTATATTTTTTGATTGGCTTGATTTCTGTGCTTGACTAGTCCAATATTCAATTTTCACAGGTTCTGATGACGGTTTCCAAAGCACTAATTTTGGCAACACTCTGGTAGCAGCAGTAGCGTGGGCATCACGGGTCTTTTTCTTTATAGGACTAGATGTTTTTTCAGGAGAACTGTTCTTAAAAGGAGCTTCAGTCTGGGTACTAATGTGTCTTACAGGTTTTGTTTGTTGCTTAAGTAAGCTAGAGTAAGAAACTCCAACAGATGGGGTTCTCGATTCTACAATTTTACGAGCTTCAGGGTAAGGAAGGTTTTGGGTTATTTTTATAGTAATGATCTCTTTTTCACGGTTCCAAATAGGACAGGAGCGAGAATATGATGTATGATCACCCTTGCAATTTGCGCAGCGTTCCTGTTTTTCACAAGTTTTACTGTCGTGGCCAACGTCTGCACAATGTGCACAGGTAACAGTGCCACGACATTGGCCATTAGTATTGGTATGGCCATAACGCTGGCATTTAAAACAACGGATCGGATTAGGGATATAAGGTCGGACTGGACAATTTAAATAGCCTGCTTTAATTCTAGTAGGTAAAATATGGCTATTGAAGGTTAATATTATATGTTTAGTAGGAATTATCTGACCATTTCTACGGATAGTGATACGGCGGACATCTACGACATTTTGATCCTTTAAGTTAGTTAGAAGTTCTTCTTTTGGGGAAAATAACAGATCTGGTTCAGATATTACACCACGACAAGAATTTAAGGTTGGATGTGCTTTAACAGATACAGAAAAGGTGCCTATTGTATTACTATTGGACAAAAATTGTGACTGGTTGGCTGTAGAAACTTCAACCAGTAAATCCCCAGACTGTAATTTTTTGAGGGAATGGCCATCACCAAGAACAGATTGAAAGGTTTTAGCAATAACAAATGGTGAAGTTTTTTTGAAAGAGCTATCAGAGAGGCTATCATTGCGTTTAATTACGAAAAATCGAGTAAAAAAGGAATTCTTTGACATTTGTTGCTCTCCACATGGGAGAGAGATAGATGAAAGAGAAGTTTTTCCATCCATATTAAGTGAAAAAGGAATTCGGACCCCGGCCGCACCACCCACTCCCGAGCCCAACAAGGGGATGAACATTCGTGCACCAGTGCTAACCAGGGTCTATACGGTCACAAGACAATCCTATGTCAGTCTCCACCCTTAACGAGATGACTAGTAATTGCTCGCTCACTTGATCCCTAAAGCCAGTGACAAAAGTCAGCTGACCAGCCGATTGATGCATACGGGACCAATATGTACCTCCCGTCTACCTGAAGCAGAGGCCAAAGCAGTGTGTTGGTTTCCCTCAACTACCAGGATCCCCCTTTCCAGGGACACGGGTCGCCACGCACGGCCAACACGTGGGTGGTTTACAATTCTCCATGAGTCGATATACAGGATGTATCGGCCCATGCAGAATTGCCCTCACCTCCGAAGAGGAAACCACAATGAGAGTGAAACAAAGAGGAAAGGAAGACCAGAAGAGTAAGAGGAAAAGGAAAGGAGAAAGATCACTCAGGTGCCCCGGGGTTGTGAAGCCCGTGAATACCTAAAGAAGGTATCCCCCTGGGGGGCAAAAAAAAAAGTTAAGGTACAACCAGTTTTTGCGTCTAGTTTGCAAATGAATGAGTATAAAAACAACAAATTTGGAGGAAATGTACGCTAAACTGTTATCTTTTAAATGCGAAATAAAAATTTACTTAAGTTAAACGTGTGTGAAATTACAATAAAACAACACTCATTGTGAAAAAATGATCGCTGGTGTCAAAAATGAATTACGCGCAAGCTTATTATAGCATGAATTCTGATCCGAGTGCGACCGATTCTAGTTCACGAATGATATCAAAAGTTGACATACCAAGAAAGGAGATGCTCTGAACTAGACTATTGGTGGGAGGATCGATTTCTCTAATTACTTGGATCAATGCGCATCGAACTTCACAGAATATCTAGCAGTAGATGTCACAACTCCTATCACATATTTTCTTCTTGGCCATCTATGCTCACCTGCTTATCTAATAGTTAGGGATTAGAAAAGCGCGTCATGAGGGCACTCGGGATCTTTTGTCTAGTACCAAACGGTTCCAAGTTCCACATTTAATGCAATCATAAAGCCAAATCCAATGAAGTTTAGATTAATTTACTTATTACTTTTCACATTTTGTAAAACATTTTTACAGTTCTTCACTTAGAGTAGCGAAAATTTTATGACTTTAAAGTCTGTGATTCACGTTTTGCAAAAACACCTGAGTAGTTAAATTAACGCAAATGCAGTAAAATAAAATAAAATTGCGTAAATGTTATAAAAATTTAAAGCTAAAACACAATTATTTTTTGCATTAAACAATGAAAGTAAGATTATTCTATGAACATGAAAATATTGGCATGAACATATTGACATGAACATATTGACATTAATATATTGACTATAAACATGAACATACGTGAATTCTATAGACATTCTATAAAATGAATTAAGTTGCATTATGACCTATGGGTAAAATTATTTGCAATATATTTTAAAGATACTACACTATTTCAAACATAATTAAATTGATATGTATCACTGAGGTGCTCTAGAGATGTTCTCTATAGATGATACTATATGATGTGCGTAGTATGTTTAGTTCATTTACAGGGACATAGAAAGGAATTCAGATACAGTAATGTCTATGAAGATAAGAACTTGAAGTGAGTTTTCGATTGTGGTATATACTTTTAAGCGTAACTAAATTTTAGTAGGTTACATTATGTCTATATTCTCTACACATACATCGAGGACTGTAAAAAAGAATACGTAATCACTACCACCAATGGCACGAAGAGCTGAAAGTGCGTTTTTAACGCATTATTGATTTTCTAGCTGAACTCTATTCTACTAAAAGACCTATATAAATTAAAAGTTCTTATAAAGATATGCGCAAGGTACAAGCCATTTCAATTTAGGACAAAATACAAAAAAGAAGCCTCACACTCATAATCTCAGAAGTTTTTCAATTGAACACATGTTAAAATTGAGAAAAAGTAATATACTTGTATATATTTGTTTTGCCTCAAATTCTTTCTAGTCCGAGATACAGGCCACCAAAAACGGAGACCCACGCATCATTTCTCACTTGCGATTTTCGACGAAATTTTTAAAGAGCTCTGTCTCTGAAACAGTGCAAGATATTTTGTTGCTTTTTTTATTTTAAAGATTTTTTTTTCTGTTTAAAACAATATAATCTATTTTGAATTTCATGTAATTAACTTTTCTCGCTGCAGTTTTCAGAATTGTTTTTTAATGAGAAGAATTTTTTAAAGTGCCAATTCCAAATATTTTGATTATTTTTTGTAGTTGATCAATACCATTGAGTACTGCATTCCCTGTAGAAGATGATTTCCACTTTTGAGTTTGACAGATTATAGGAACAATGTAAAATTCTGCCATATATTTCACCAGTTTGCGTTACGACATTTGATCTCATGAAATCAAAATCTAGTTTATTCTGGCATGGTATTTTAATTCTTAATAAATATAAGAAACAGATGGCTTTATAAGTGCTTACAGAAGCTTATAACAATCAAAAAGATATTAAAACTTGCAAAATATAGGTGCAACTTCCAAAACATACCACTTCCTGTGTATTCTTCTTAGAATTCAATCTCTAAAATTCAAAAATAAAAAGCTCAAAATTCATAAATGATAGAAGGAAATTTACTTCATTAGGCAAAAATTTTGAAGCCGAATTTCTTTTAACAATGTCAAATCTTCACCTCAAAATACAAAAACTTCTAAAAATTGCAAAAAAAAATCACAACACACTATGCGTCCAAAGAAAGAAAATTGATATAAAAAATTGAAAAGAAGATAATATTCACCATATTACATTGAAAGAATTAAATCGTATTCCATTTATTAATGCGGAAAAATTGCTTCAAAATGTAAAAAAGCGCTTGAAAACGTATAAAATTAAATTTAAAAAATCTAATCAAAAAATCCAAAATCGGGTTTCAAGATACAAAACTATGTGTATAGAGATATCTTCTTGCCAAATTCTGTTACTCTCAGCCGTCAGTTGTCTCTTCGGAAATGACAAACATTCTCTTTTACACTCACACACAAATTCTTTTCTTTATTATTATAGATTCTGAAATTATACCAGAAATTCCTCTTAAAACTTTTTACTCTACATAATAACAGATGTTTCCTGTTTTGTAACCCCGTAATTCTCGCTCCCGTAATATTCACGGGCTGCGATCTTCACGACTATTAGTCAAAATTGCTTGATTCCCACTTGTTTTATAAAATAGTGTAATTATCTTTATTCTGGTATCATTTTGCTTGTCATTAAATAAGGTGAATATTTATTTTTCAAAAAAGTGAAGCCAGTAATCAATCTGAATTTTTAAACCATGATTTAATGCGATCGTTAAGGAGTTAAAGTAACAATTCGTTAATTGGAATTTCTGGTATGGATTCGTGATTTCGAAATAAAACTAAATTCTCGAAATTGCCGAAAGAATGATGCAAATGAATTAAGTTGAGAAAATTTTAAAAACTTGAGCTAAATATTTTTTTCTCAACAGTGCTAACATTACTTGTCAATTTTCTGTCTGTTTATGCACTCATTTTTTTCTTTCGTTTTCTTTTTTAGGGGAACAGTGATTGAACGACGGAACAAGTATTTTGAAAATCTCCTCTCACGTCTTGAACCTTCAAGAACAACTAGATTATTCAAGATGAGATTGCAAGCTTTTAAAACTTAGAATATCTTCTATCTTAATATTCTCATCATCTATTTAAATGTTCATTCATAATTCCATCTATTTTATTGGTGGCCAGCTTCATTTGAATGAGGGTGGCACATTTAGAAGGAGAAAAAGGCACTGGATATTTACCTTCACAAGACGTATAACATAAACAAGACGTATTACCAATGATATTATATATCATTGCAATAATTTCAATAAATGGTATGGCATTCTTTTAGTGATTTAGAATGGATTCAGTTTTAAATATTTTCTCTGATCAAAAAAATAGGTACATTGTAAATTTCAATACCTGTAACCTGTGATAAACGCACACGCACTATTATGAAAATTGTACAATACGTACCACATTTAAAGTAACCAAAATATGTCCTCATTTTCTGAGGACAGTGTCAATTTTTAAATCTGACGAGATAACTGATCTGGATCAGTTGATCATCTGGTCAATTTAACATAGTTACAATCAATGTGTCCTCACCTTACTTTTCCAAAGCTACATAACTGTAGTTTTCAGAATGAGCATAGTCCTCAAGAAATAAGAACACATTTTCTATTTTAAACCATTACACGTTGTACTTTATTTATACCGTATGTAACTTCTAGATCAATTTTAAATGAGACACAGCAATCTATACCATGATACAACAATATTACCAAACTAATAGCCAAATTATTACAATGAACGTCTGTCGTTAATGATTTTTTTTCTATATTTGAATAGGTTTTTTTTTTTGTGTGTGTGTATTTTTTTATTTTCCGAACAGTTAACTGCTGCTTACTATAGGAAAGGGCGAACATTGCAAAAAAAAAAAAAAAAAAAAAAAAAAAAAAAAAAAAAAAAACAGGTTGCCACACTGCAGCTTTAGTCACATGATGCTCTTTACTACATGCAAATCCTGGAAAAGTAAAAATATATGTGCACAAAAAGAACATCACATGACTCAAGCGGTCCGCAGGGCGATGGTCGCAAAACATCGTACAGCAGCCTGTCTTTTTCATTAGCCTTGATGAAATCACAACCTCCTGAATACAAAGCTTGGTCATAGACACTAAAAGGGCGGGTACCAAAGGTGGATTTTACTTTAAGCATGTACAATCCCCTAAATGTAGATACCAGTATTTTTTCATTAATAAAATATACATTCAAAAAACATCAAAATATATATTAAAAATATCTTAATTATTTAAAAGACGTAAGATATTAATAAAAAACATTAAAATATTGACATGCTTCGATTGATTCACTCAATCATCATCAGGATAAATAAAAATCACAAGTACAATTTACGTAAAACACTAGTGTGAAATAGCATTCTCTTTAATAAAGCGGAGATACAATGCCTTCCATATTTTTCAATGCTTCTCGTTGCTCCATCTATAGTCCTTTTCCCAAAGATTTCCATCCATTCTACCTAAATATTTGGAAAACGGAATTACAGTGTATTATTACAAATTTTTAATCCCTTTTATATATATATAGATATATACCTCAACCGGTTTCCTTGTAAATAGTTGTAAATAAAATTCTGATCTATAAATCAATTTATTTTCATCGAATTAGATGTTGATATTATCTTTGTTACTAAATCTTCAGAAGACCGTATTCCATCTATTATATTTTACATCTGCAACATGTTCCTTAAATGTAATATTGAACTTCCTTCGGGTTATATCTATATAATAATTTTTAACTCCCATCTCCCTAATAAATAGAATAATATAGACTTCTGACAAGCTACATTTATATACCGGATAATTTTTCGTGTTTAAAATCGTCTTTAATTTCGAAAGAGACCTCACGATTAAATTTAAACCAAATACTTTTAAAGATATTTTTGTAAACTCGAAAAAATCTGGATAATAATTCGTAACAACCCCTTTCATATTAAATTTACTATCCATTTTATTTCCCTTAACATCTGTACTCATTTTATTAATAAAGTTCCGAGTTAATTTATTAACCAACTTTATGTGATACCTATTATTAATAACGATAAGTTTAATTTTATCTAACTCACCTCCCAAATTTTCTTCGGAAGATATTATAAAGGCTCTATTAATCAGGAATCTAAATGCACTTAGCTTAATAGAAGATGGACTCCATGCGTCAAAGGTACTTAAATTAGCTATTGGTTTTCCATAAACTAAATGAAATAATTTATTCCCATTCCTCTTTATTTCTACATGTAAAAAAAAATGTAATCTCCCATTTGTGTTACATTCAAATGTGTAGTTGTTATTATTATCTACTTCATTTAACAATTGCATGAATATCATTAATTTATCAATACCCCTGCCATCACCACTACTAAACAACGAAAATATCACCCTCATACCGTAACCATAACCACACCAAATGTAATAATTTAAATATGCTAAAAAATTTATTTAAAGGGGCATAATTTCGACTCAGCAAGAATGCTTGACACTGAGGAGCCCACTGGTGCTTCACATGATTGTTCATGAATTACATTGTCAAAAATAAAAAGTTACTGCTAATTATTATGTTCATACCACTCTCCCATGTGTTTTTCATGGGTACATCAGCCGTACCAGTGGCTAAGGGGTTCTGCTCTCGAAGCTGGTAGACTGGAGGTACTGGATTCGCACCCATTTGAGTCCGTCGGCCGTACCGTGCGGAGTTTTTGTGGTTTTCTTCGAACCCTGCATAAACACGGGTTAGGTCTCTTAGAAAGACCTCCACGGAGTGCACCTTCCTCTCTAGGGCCTATATCCTTAGTGCAGATAATCGGCCGTCATAAATAACACCAATACCATCATGGGTACATCCAATTCTTCTAAATTTTAAATAAAACGCTCGATCCTCTGAGCACCTCTACTGTATCGATAAACGGAAGAAGATGTTAATAATGGGAATTCTAAAACCTGTAACACCAACAGAAATTTAACTCAAAACAAAAGAAGAATATGCGGAAGACGTATTCGAAAACATACATAAAGAAATTTCAAGGGAAAAAGCAAAATCATATAAATTAATGGTGGACTTGGATGACGCTATGTCAATTAGGCTACTCAAAAAAAGAACAATTTTGGTTGGCTTTTTGTCGGGTCAAATTAAACCCTATTCACCAATCTTAAGATGCAGCAACTGACAATACTATGAGCATACTCCGGAAAATGTAGAACAAACACAACATGCGCATATTTTACTAAATATCACGAATCTAAAAATTGCCCAATTCAAAAAGAAAGAAGAAAACATAAATGCATAAACTACAGAAACACAATATTCCTAGATGGAAGAGCGTGTGACTACAATCATGCAGAAAACTCATCAAGATGTCAAGTGTATCAAAATATAATGCAACAAAGAAACCTTATAATAAATCAAGCTCAAGCAAATTCCCTTCGATAATCTCAAATAAAGATTACTCCTTTAAAAGTTCAAAATCAACATCTTCGCTAGAAATTACAAATAGTTTGAAAGAAATAAAAATTGCTGAACTGAACTTACAAAAAATACGTTCTGCGACAGTTTCACTGTTCGCCTTTTTACTTGGAAATAATTACACAGCTGCATGCATACAGACTGTGCCATAACTTCTAATAGACCACATGGGATTCCAAAATCAACACTGTGCTACTCATCTCTTTCGAAAAATTGTTTCATCGTAATACTAGACTCGAGAGTATAACATCTACAAATCCAACAAAATGACCACTTAATGTTTGTAAATATTTTAACAACACCGGGCTATATAACATTGGGTACACAGTATACGGCACCATCGCAGGCATAAAAGAAGATTTACAGGCCTGCTCAAGTAGAAGGGGAATGACCAATAAATTGTTGTTGTTGAGTTATCTGAATGCCCATAGTCAGCTTTGGGGGTATGGAAATGATGACGATAGAGGTCGTCATGTGATCAGTCAAATGAGTACACGGTGTTTGCTGGTTGTTAATAACACGCACAGTACCCCGACCTTTGAAGTTAAACATTGACAGGATCGTTAGATTTAGCGCTATCATCTTTTCAACTCTTTCAATATATAAAAGATTGGGAAGTTGAAGATAGCATGGATTATGGAGATCACAGATTGGGAGCAACGATTCTTTCCCTGCAAATACCAGATTTACCAAAATGTAAATACAGAACAAAAGGAATATAACTAACAAAATTTAATAATGCAATTAAGAAAAACATAGAAAAAAGAAACTTAAATTTCAAAAGAATAAGTACAACGGAAGATTTTGAAGAAAGATATGCATTGTTCATATCACTGGTAAAAGAAAATTGTGAAATTCACTTCAAGAAAAGAAAAACTTCGTTCAAACCATCAATCTCGTGGTGGAATAAAAATTTCAGAAAACAAAGGGACTATGTTACAGCTCTAACAAAAGTTACGAAAATTTCGGAAGCAATACCAAAATACTACATAAAATTCAAAGCTGAAAGAACGAAATACAGAAAATTGATTCAAGAAGGGAAGTCTGAAGCTTGGAAAAGTTTTTGTCGAAACACAAAAGAACCTTACGGAATGTTGAAAATGATCGCTTTTCAAGACAGGAAACATAGGCAGGAAACTTACGCACTTTCAAACTCAACCCATCAAATTCAAACAAAACAAACATTTTTTCAAGATATAACAAATGAAATATTTGGACCATCATAGGAAACCTAACCATATATATTCAAACCAAACTCCACAGTACTAAAAAAATTATTACAGGAAATAAAACAAGCAGTATATGCCTTCAGCAAAAACAAAGCTCCCGGTCCAGATGAAATAGACCACTTAATACTCAGAAATCTATTCAAGACGCAGCCAAAATTAATACAAGAAATGCACAACTCATTATTAACTCTGAATTATTTTCCTGAAGATTGGAAAATCGGTGAAGCTGTTTTCTTTCTAAAACCAGGCAAACCAGCAAATGAAGCGGCATCTTATAGACTGATAACCCTACTTTCAGTATTTGGAAAGGTCTACGAAAAAATACTTTTAAAAAGAAAAAATTACTATCTGCATACAACAAATAAAACCTTTACATCCCAGCATGGCTTCCAGGAAAATAGATCAACGGAAACAGCAATAAGAGAACTTTTCTCGCAAATAGATTTACTTAAGCAAGAAGATGTATGTATTTCCCTCTTGTCAATAGACTTTAAGAATGCATTCGACAACTTGCCGTATGATATTACAATACAATTTTGCAGACGATATATTGGTGTTGTATGGAAGAAAAAGAAAATTGCTAGAAGAGATGGCCAAGGAGGCTTTGCAAATAGTGAGTGATTGGACAGACTTAAACCAAATGAACATCTCATATGGAAAATGCAAGGCATTAAATCTCAGAAAACCTAAATATCTAAAAAGAATTTCAATTTTTAAAATAAATAATTACAGATTGAAATCTGAAAATGCGCTCCCATACCTTGGTTTAATACTAGCATAGCTGCCAACATTTACGCATTTCTCCTACCACTAAAAAATTATAGCAAATGTGTCATGTTTAATCATCGAAATCTTAAGATTAAACAAATGGAAAATCTTTGTACAATTTTAGTGTTAGCAAAAATGCGTAAAAGTTGGCAGCTATGTACTAGATAAAACACTGTCATTTTTGCCTCAATTAAGAAATAAAAGAACAGAGCTGAATTGTGTGATCCTGAATCTATTAAAATTTACATCCAAAAAAGGAGTAATAAATAAAAAGTATCTTAAAAATCTGGTATATAACAATCTTTGAAAAAAAGATAACATAAAGAGCAGCGGTCTGGTACGACCACTTACAGAAATCTCATGGGCTTCGCTTACTGTCCTCAATAAAGACCCAGTTTCTTCTTGTGTCGGTCGCATATAGAAAAACGGCCACCCTCGCACTTTGTGCCTTAACAGGAATCCCTCCATTGCATCTCAGAGTAATTCAGATTGCTACATCGAGAAAAGTACTAAGATTGGGGACACCAGTAGAGAAATTCAGATCAGAATTCTATCAAGGCAAATACCCAAATTCACCAGTATGTCCTTACAAAAATTACCTACACAAGGCAAAAAAAAAACCTCCAAATGGAAATACAAATCTACACAGACGTCTCCAAAATGGAAGATGGGACAGAGTAGCTTTTTGTGCATATGAAAACTCAATTTTGTGCCATACTTTTCAAACAAAATTAAGGATAGAAAACACCGTATTCCAGGCGGATATGCTGGAAATGCTAGTAGTAATGTACTTCGAGCAGTGCAACTGATGGAAAAAAGCAAATACGGAAGTGCAATAATATACTCAGATAGCCTCTCGAGCATACAAGCCATTGAAGACAGTACAACAAAAATAGCACTGGTCCAGAACATAATTCAATTACTACAGAATACAAATAAAAAGATAATACTAAAATGGATAAAAGAACACTCCGGAATAGCAGGAAACGATGCAGCGGATCAAAAGCATAAGAAGCAATCATATTTCCTAACTTACCAGAAGCATTTCTACCTTTTTCACCATCTCATATCAAACGACAACTAAAATTACAAATAACAACAGGAATGGCAGAAAGTTTGGTATTCTGATCATAGAGGAAGTTTTACATATTCACTTCTACCTATTGTCTCAGAAGAGAGATTACTGTCACACAGAAACCTCTTTCTGTTTGCAACAAATCACGGGCCTTTTGCAGATTATCTGGTAAAATTCGGAAAAGCTGACTCGGCTACTGCACGTGGGGAAAACGAGAAACCTCGCTGCACTACGTAACGGAATGCACACTAACATCCACATATACCACCTCAGAATCTCTAGAACTATAAGGTTCTCTTCATGGTTCAAAATAATCAGAAAACAACTAGCAATAGGGTAACATCCCCAGTAATTGGCACATTAAGAATTTGCCTTTAAACTTACTTCAATTTTCATTACAAAGAAATAAGATATTTACTTGAAAATATTTTTAAATCAAAGAATGCATATCTGTGCATCTATTTTGCCCACTAAAAGCAAAAAAAGAAAAAAAAAGAAAAAGTATTTTTATAAAAATATATTTATTATAAGTTGCTGAAATCACCAGTAATTGTCACCTAGAGCACCAATGTATGACACCTTGTGATCCAATAATTGGCACATGTTTATATTAAAAAAAACTTTACATTTTGCATTGGTTTTAATCGCTTTAAATGAATTTACTGTAGATGAAGATGCCATATTTCAGGTTTTTGAGAGTAAGAAATCAGCATATTAGTCTGAAATGTGACCACTTTAAAACAATACAATATGCTTATATTAATACCCAGTAATTATCATGCTGTCCCCAGTAATTGACATAATGAAGCTTTAATAGATTCCAATTACTAATAATATTTCATATTTTCAAATAAAAACAAATGATAAACAAAATTAGTCTATAACTTTAAAAGTACTTCCAAAATAAGTGGTTTAATCTCAAATTCCTTGCGAATTCCTTGTATTTGGAATAGGTGCCAATTACTTAGAACTAGCAAAATTGAAGCACCATTAATTGGCATCTATCATTAATTCAGAAATCCAAATATTTGTGTCGAAAATACTTTTACACAATTAAAGTAACCCTTTTTAACTAAACAAAACTGTTGTCGATTAAAATTTAAAATATATTATAAATCAGATAATAATGAATTGAAAAGCATGCCTTCCTTAAGCCAAAGAAGAAGCGTTTGCAACAAAAATGGCTAATTTGATACAAGCCATAACTGTTTCTCTTTCCTAGGCACTATTGTCATCTAGTAGTATAAATCAAAGTTATAATCTTTAACGTAAATGAGAATATAACTGGTATATGGTCTTGCATTTTTAAAAGACTGGATATAAATCCTATTTTAGGACATGTTGTAGGATGTGCCAATCACTGGTGCATGCCAATTACTGGGGATGTTACCCTATTACAAAAAATTATAAACTGCGTAACACTGATTGAAAACAATCAAGGACTTTACCAAATACCTCCACGGGACCTAATATATGATAATGATGATGAGCTATGGAACTAAGCAAACAAATTTTTATATAAAAACAGTTACAGAACTGATTTTATTGTTAAAGAAAATTTATATGTTATACGTCTGTAAAGCGCTCAGTTCGTCTATTTTATGTTGTTTCCTATACTTATTTCATTATCTCAATTACTAGGGGCGATCAAATGAAAAGGTACGAAACGCCCTAACTATCAAACCGGTTGAAATTTGAATATGCCGCTTTGAAATAAAGTAGTGAGACATCAAGAGATGCGATTGGAGTATCCAGCGTAGTTGTGAACATGCGTAGGCGCTTGTGCATGAAGGGGGAGAGAAACAGACAGCAGATGAGTTCCGTCCAATTGACGCGGCAGTGCCTGTGAGGCCATCATGGCTTTCCCATTGCAAAATCCGATGATTAAAGAACAGCGAGGTGTTATCAGATTTCTCACTGCGTCAGACTTTGATCAGACACCTCGCTGCGCTTTAATCATCGAATTTTGCAATGGGAAAGCCATGATGGCCTCACAGGCACTGCCGCGTCAATTGGACGGAACTCACTTGCTCTCTGCTTCTCTCCCCCTTCATGTACAAGCGCCTACGCATGTTCACAACAACGCTGGATACTCCAATCGCATCTCTCGATGTCTCACTACTTTATTCCAAAGCGGCATATTCAAATTTCAACCGGTTTGGTAATTAGAGCGTTTCGTACCTTTTCATTTGATCGCCCCTAGTACTTTTTGTTACTTACCTTTATTATTCTATATTTGTTCTGTATTTTTTTAATAAACATTGTTAGGTGGAGCTGGTTGAGCTCAAGACAATTGGTACGCCTCCCCACCAGGCTGAATCTGAATCTGTATCAATAAACGAATAAAGTGATTCAATGTCTAAACTTGCTAAATGAGCAATCATCGGAAATTTCAATCTTTTTTAATTTTCTCAATGAAATCAAAAATGGAATCCACAGTGAATGTGGAATGAGGTAACAAACGTTTCAGTAATGCTACATATATGCACTTATCATTTATCTAATAAGTGCATCTAATTGTTACTCACTAAATCTTATTTAATAGATTACGTTTGTAACATTGCCAAACGTCATCCACTAAATAAGATTTGTGCCAAAACGATGGAAATAATTGGAAAAATGGTCCTATTTCATGAAGATTAACCTCAAGTTAAATAAGTTAGCAATTATTCCAAGATTAATTTGTAGATTGAAGGATCACAAAAACAATTGACCTTTTCGTTCGATAGTTACTAAATGTCAAGGTCTTACTTATTACTTAAAGCAGCGGTTACCAATCTTTATTAGAGCGCGACCCAAATTTAAGTAAAAAAAAAAACCACGAGCCGCCTAATATTAGTATGTATTTAATATCAGTACAGAAATCATTGTATGCTTTTAATAATCCTTCGGCTATCCTTCCTACGAAAAAGGCAAATTTTCGTAAGAAGGATGCACTATCAACAAAATCGAAAATTGTTAATCCTAATAAGTGGAATAATAGTTAAAACAACACGTATATTACAAAGATAATGAAAAAAATGTCTAATTATTATCAAAACACAATTTTACAATCTGTAAGATTTCTGACAGTGGTGTTTACTGATGACGGCATCTATAGGGTTAAAACTGGTTATTTTTAACATTAAATTTCTTTCTACCCAAAGTTTGTTTCTACACTTGTTTTTCAAAAACAGAAAAATACAAAAAGAACGTCCACATATGTATGTGTATTTTTAACAAAATCAAGAACTTCAAAACTAATTTATATATTTCTGGTTATTGTACTCGTATATTCATCCAGAAGGTAATTAAGGATTTTTCCTTGAAAACTGCTATCAAAGATAATTTGCAAGACAGGTCAGATAAGAAATCTTCTTCAGGTTTCGAGAATTTTGGAATTTTCAAAAATTTTTCTTGAAAAGAATATCTAATCCACAAGCTCGAAAGCGGGGAGCCAGGATTGCCATACGACTGAAGGTCTGCTGCCGTATCTCACGACGAGGTCATAATACCAACTGAATGTAAATTTTTAATGTAAAATTTGTCTTATTTAATCGGAGCTTTTTCTCGATTTACTGTCGATTACAAATTTTACGATTACAAATTTCTGTTTTTCGAAAACTGGTGACAAAACATTAAAAATTTCGTAAAAGGCTCCCGTCACGAAAGGGTTAAATGAACTAAAGAGTTATACCAAATTTATATTTGAATGTGAGATAAGTGGAAAATTTAGTTCAAGAGCGGGAAGCACAAAAGCCTAAGGTATTGATCATAAGAAAAAAACCTTTATTTTATGGAAGAGTAGTAATAGGAGAATCTAATGAAGTCTGCCGGAAGTGAAGTAAGTGGCGCATAAGACAAATATTAACACCATCAGTGGTTTATTCGTTGGTTTATCATTGTGTTTGTCCTAAAATCAAAGGTAGGAAATGATTGTGAGTCATGAATTGGCTTCGGTCGCGCTAGTATTCAGGGAACAGTCGAGGAAATAGCACGGTCAACTAAATGCAAAAGACGATCTGATTGGTGTCAAGTAGGTATGAATCTGTCCTATTGGAAGAAAATCGGGGATTGGTTGACGGGAATTTTTTGTTTGTAAACATGCTCTTTCCTTACTCTACGCTGTCAGAAAAATTCGTCGATATACACTAAGTTATCCTCATTTTTTCACAAATAATTTCCGTACTCCCAGAAAACGTATTTGATCTGTGAATTCATTCCGAAGGTCGAAAAATGAGGGAGAGATTCCGTTTTTTTCTAGCACGCATGCGTATTGGGTCTGTTAGTAATAAATTCGAATTTGTTTTTAAAATGAAAAACAAAATAAACAAATTATAATGTCTAATTTAGTTTTATAAAGACAAAAATGTTTTCGAATTTAAAAATAAATAACAATTACTTTCTTTATTTATTCAAAAGTTCTCACAATTTGTTATCCAAAGTTGGATAAAATCTTATCGAATAAAAATATAATACCCAAACTTTTCCTTTAGCAATCTACGTAATATATTTAAAATTTACATTTTTATAGTACATTAATGCTAAACGTAAAAAAAAAAAAACAGCCACAGTTTCATGAAAGATGAAATCTTTCCGAAACTAACTTCAAAATTAAAAGCTTTGTAACGAAACAGACCAATCACACCCATATGAAATGAATGGTTCTACTTTAAAGCACTTCTTTAACGTACAACGGTAGCGTCGAGGTAGCGCGTTCGGCTGCCAATGCTGGGATCGTGAGTTCGATCCTCAGCGGTGCCGGTTTGATATTTTCAAGAATTTTTTTCAAATGACGGATATTTTACCTCTTTTGTCGGAGGAAAAAATAAACGGATAATCGTCAATCTACAGACAATTTCTGGCAGCAGTGCTGCCAGTACTTTTTCTGTAAAAAGACGGAAGTTTTTTTGAGAGTGTAGTACAAAAAAAATCTTTATTAGACATCGATGACATGTGCAGCGTGTGCAATCTCAGGTGGAGAGTTCTGTCAAAAAATATCACAACCCACATGAGAAAAGTTGACGATACTTACCTGGCCGAATTTGCGCTTAGAAGAGTTAAATGAGTAAACAAACAGTAACTTGGCGATAGTGACACATTTGTTAATTCCGGATAATCGTAGAGTCGTTACTTTTACTGTCGGAAACTCTTTCATGCAATCAAATTTTACTGCGCTTATTTCATAAATTTCGAGATAAAACGAGATATAATCCGTTGAATTTCAATGAAAGAAAATGCTTTTGACTGGGCTGTTTGATTGATTTTAGAATAAACGTACAAAAATTTTTGCAAATAAGGAAGACATATTGGTAGATTTAAATTCCAAACAAATATTATTTTAATCTAAAGCTACAAAAGTGCTATTTTGTTAAAAGTCAGCTTTCTAAATTATCAAAAAATTAAACTTTAATCGTATGCATAATCAGTTAAATATATAGTATATACATAATCAGTTATTATGACGAACTTTTCAATAGAAGTTCTTATGCTTGGTATTGCAGGTTGAAAAACAGCAAAATTTATTCCGCCTTGACATGATCAGAGAATTTTTTCACATAAAATCTAAGCTTCATATTATTTTCACCTTTTCAAATTTTAACTAAGCACCTCTCATATCCGTATTCAGCATTTAAAACTAGTTGGATGTGCCAATCCCTAAACTTTCTTCTATCTCATACGTACATTTTAATATTTCAAAAACAAGGTACACTAGTTAATAGTATTATTAATTCAATACTATACCAACTTTGATTTTCATCTTAAATTTCTTTTACACTCAATTAATCGGAGTAAAAAGCAGTTAATGTGAATCGTGATGTTTATTAAAATCAATAGTTTTCCCTTAGTCTGTTGTCATCATCTGTTTGAAAATAGCCGACTTAGTAGGTCATGCGTTCCCGTCTCTGCACGAGCCAATAGACAATAGAACCACGAAGAATCTAGAAAATGATACAAAAAGAGCAACCACAATGCTCCTTTCCCACACAATATTTCCAAATTCAAGTAAGATCTGCTGGTTATAGCCAAAAACATACACAAAAAATTGGTTCAATTCTGTACATAACTTTATACACTTTTCGATGATATAATAATAAAAATAGCACGGAAATCCCTTTTACAGCGTCCCCTTCCGGCAGATTTTTTCAAATTCAGGGAGGACCTACTTGCCATACCCAAAAATAATCATACACAAAAAATTTAGCTCAGTTCTATGCATAAATTCATACATTTTATGATGGTACAATGATGAAAATGACACAGACATCGCAATTAGAGCGCCCCCTTCTCGTGGATTTTTTTCAAATTTAGGGAGGGCCTGCTTGACCATAGCCAAATTCTTACACAAAATATTTAGTTCAATTTTAGGGATAACTTCTTACACTTTTCGGTGGTACAATATAAAAAATGGCACAAAAATCGCTATTACAGTACCTTTTTCCGGCAGATTTTTTTCAAATTCGAGAAGGACCTATTAGCCATAGCCAAACGCTTACACAAAAAAATCGGTTCAGTTTTTTGCATAACTGTATGAAATTGTCAATGATACAATATTGAAAATGGCACAAAAATCGCTATTACAGCGCTCCCTTTAAGCGGAATTTTTTTCAAATGCAAGGAATGACCACTAACTATATCCAAACACTTACACAAAAAATTGGTTCAATTCTATGCATAACTTCATCCATTTTTCGATAGTACAATATGGAAAATGACACAAAAATCGATATTACAGCAACTCTTTTCGACAGAATATGTCGAAATTGAAGGAGAACATGTTTGCCACTGCCAAAAACATATACAAAAATTTGGTTCAATTCTATGCATATTTTCAGACAATTTTCGATAGTACAATGGTAATACGGACACACGGACAGACAAACATTTTATAAAAACATGTTTTTTGGAATCTCCGACCCATTAAACGTGTAAATCCTTCGAAAACTGGAAATAAAAAAAAATTCGATTACGATACTTTCTTCTATTAAAGATAGAAGAAGATAAAAATGGAATTTTAATTTGATAATTTTAAAATGATTTAAATTAATTTTATAATGATTACAAATATATTTGATTGATGATATAGGCAGCTTACAGGTATGTTTGACAGCTACATCTTTGCATGTGAATGGTCGCACTCTTGACTTGAGATTCTAATCTCAGTATCTGAAAGTATAAATTGCCGTAATTTGTGTCTTTTATGCATTTGTGATAAAATATTTAGAGTTATCTACACTTGCCGCCAAAACACTGCGTACAGATATATTTAAAGTCCATGCTAAAACTACTATCGTAATCTCGCTTGGGAAAATTAACATACTTTTCACTGATTTTGCAAGATTACCTGACTTTAAAAGACAAAAAAACTCTTACCGTAACATAAAAAAACAAGAATGACCGCCAAATAATTGCCAACCATCCCGCCAAAAGGCAGCGTACACTTATAAAATAGAGCTTTTCAAGACCTTTTATTATGAGATAATTGCGCTAATTTTAGTTTTTTCAAGTAATTGCAGGCTTTTACTACGATTTATATAGAGTTTGAGACTTTGAATGCATGTATATTTCCATGGCAGGCAATAGAAAGGAAATCGAAACTGCTGAAAGACAGATCATCGAAGATTTTTGAAAAAGGGAAAAAACTCTTAGTTTAATTGGTTAAACTGTTAATAGGAAGCATTCAGTGAATCAAAAAATGATCATGAACTACAAATCAATAGGACTTTTAAAATGCAATCCAAGATACGACCTGTGTGCACTGTCGCCTCAAGAATCAAACTTTGTAATACACTCTGTAAAAATAAATCCAGGACTATCAACTTCGCAGATAGCGTTTCTGGACGATTCCAAAAAATATGAGTTTAACCACAATCCGAAGAGAACTGAGAAGGTATGACTATCATGGCCAAGTTGCACGGAAGATGCCATTCATCTCTCGGGTGAACGGAGCAAAAAGAATGGCTTTTGCTAAAAAACATCTAAATAAAACACATGAGTTTTGAAAACAGATAATGTATTCAGCTGAAAGTAAATTTTGTATTTTCGGCATCAACGAAAGAAAATATAGCTGGGGGAAATCCGGTACAGAGCTAAAAAACAGAATCTTTTTCTGACTGCCATACATGGAGGAGGAGTCGTTATGGTTTAGGTGTGCATGGGAAGTAATGGGGTTGGTAATCTTGAGTCTATTAAATCAATAATGAACAAAATTGATTATTTGAACATATTAAAGAAAATTCTCATGGCAAGTGCCGAAAAGCTTAGAGTAAGTGACGATTTTTACTTTTGGTAGGACAATGACCCCCAAGCATACAGCGTACATTGTGAAAATATGGCTTCTCTACCATGTGCCAAACCAACTCCGTTGACTACCCCAGTCCCCAGAATGAAACCCAATAGAGCGTTTGTGGGTTTTACTAAAGCAGAGAATCGGGGACACGCAATAACATCCAAAGAAATGCTGAAATATGTCATGGTAGATGAGTGGAACAAAATAATCACACAAGAGACATCAAAGCTAGTTGAATCCATGCCAAATAGGCTGAGAGAGATACTGTAATTTCGGGTGTATAAGCCGCGGATCAAACAATTCTTTTTCGACCCAGAATTTTTTAAGAAAGAAATGTAACTACTTAGATCTACGTAAATATTTGTCTTCAATCACTGAATAAGATTTCTGGGTCCAAAAAGAATTGTTTGATCCGCGGCTTATACACCCGAAATTACGGTAATAAAAAGAAAGAGATACCCTACAATATATTAGCTTTTGATTACAATACACTGTCGCAAAGATTTTGCCCAGTGTACGCAGACTTTTGGTGCATACGATTTGTGTCGTTCTTAAGTTAGGAATTTTTGTATTATTTTAGGCAACGATCAAAATATTGTTGTTTGTACTTTTTGAATTTATGAAGTTATAGGGATCACTAAAAATTGTTTCCATTCAGTAAGACTCTCCATTTACTTAGTAATCGTTGCATGAACACGAAAGATGATCGTCTGTACGCAGACTTTCGGCGGCAAGTGTAAGTAAATGATCGTTTTCTTTTAAATATTAATTAAAGGTCACTTACTTAAGAATTTCTCCTGATGTCTAACACTCATTATCAGTAGAATGAAAGAAGTGTGATATTTTAACAATTTTATGAGGAAAATGTGTGTTTTCAAAAGCCGTACGTCATATTCCGTTCAAAATATTTTGAGGCAAAGTGACTCTAATGGAATTTTGCGCCACTAAACCCTATATAACAAACTGATCGTTCAAAATTCAACCGTACAAACAATGAAAGCGATCCAACTGTCATCATTTTGAAGAAATTTCATAAAAAGCTTTTAAAATTAAAATATAAAAATGGGAATATTTTTAAAAACAGCTAGTATGGGCATATCTACAAATGAACAGCTTTTGTTAAAATACTTATTAAAATTTGTTCAGCAGAAAACTCAGGTCCAATGACTAAAAAATAGCGTTGTGTTTTAAATATGTAGATTATTTATATTTTTTTCATTGTAAGTAAGCACTCATGTATTTCGGGTTAAGTATAATTTTGAAAATTATATTATTCTGATAAAATAATGGTACAATGTCTTAAAGAATAACAATAAAATTTCACTAGCTGAGAGACGGGAATCTGACATTATTTTAAACCTAGAATTATTATCAAGATCACCTTTGTTTATTTGTCCAATTTGGCGAAGCTTATCCATCCAGGTGATAATCGCCAATTTCTATAATAAAAAATGCTTTTTTTTTTTTTGACAATGACTTTCGATCTGATCATTCACACTTATGTCACTAGTTTTCTATAAAAACTGGCTACATTTCTGTAAAATATAGTGTTTTATCAGAGAGCGATTTCAATTACGTTACTTTCAAAATTGAAGTATTTCAACCTGTAAAGAATTTCAATCTTTGGAGTGAAAATGACACACGTCTACAAAAATATTTCAGTT
Organism: Maratus speculifer; assembly: GCA_964019185.1. Taxonomy (NCBI): domain Eukaryota; kingdom Metazoa; phylum Arthropoda; class Arachnida; order Araneae; family Salticidae; genus Maratus; species Maratus speculifer. The sequence continues at coordinate 186,199,741 of OZ025299.1, forward strand.
TTAAGAATTTAAATACATTCTTTTTTGTATATAAAATTATTTTATTTGCATCCGCTTAAGCATTTGACTCATAGCATTCGATATTGAACAGTATGTAAAGAAAAGTTTGCATATGACGTCACTATCGCGGAATATTGCAGACACCAAACAAAAAGCGATGTCTAAGGAGGTTTATATATAACTCGGGATCAAAGTAGTTAGTGAATACAAGCGCAAAAAGCGGACGCAGTGGGAGAGTAGGAACAGCTTCAAATGACGTCATTTATGTCTGTTCGAGGTTAATGAGAAAAACATGCTACCGCAGTGCATTCAACGTACCTTTTTTACGGACCGCTAGAGTCACGTGATGCTTGAATGCACCAATGAAGGTGCACGAAAAGAGCATCACGTCACACTAGCGATCTGTAAAAAAAAGACACGTGGGTTGTATTGCGGCAGCCTGTCTTTTTCATTAGCCTCGTGTCTACTCACGAAAAACACATGTTTACAAACTAACATTTCCTTCAATCAATGTACCATTAGTTTTTATTTCCTATCATTGCAGGAATCTTCTTGGTTTTGTAGGCCAATCATCTCATAGACCTGTAAAAGTAGACTAATCAAATTGACAGAATTCATGTGTACAATATAGGAGTCATAAAGAATGGACAGATGTTCTTTTGCTGATTCACAGTAATTCAATCCACAATACCATCAGCTGCTCTTTACTTATAGCAATATATTTATAGCTTATTTGGCTATTTTAACGTCATATTCTTAAAAAATTCTTTTATTAACACAAAATTAATCTGAAATAAATTAATATTCCTTACATATTCAGATCTGTGACGTATTCTATCATTTCAATGGTAAAATAAAAAATAAGTGAATTCTTTAAGAACGTAATGCTTTCATTTTCCAATGTTTTCCAACCAGTTGGTTTTTATAGTCTCGAACTCAAAGGAAGAAAAGGGCCATAAAACATTTTGTTTGAATGTTCTATCACAACGTATAACCTCACTTTCGAATAACACATTTTTTCCTGCAATAGACTGCTCTTTAAGGCAGCCTTCTGCTTTTTAATGCAAATAAAAATCTATATTAACTAAAAAATATAAATTTTTGTATGTCAACAACAAAGTCTAAACCAAAACATACCAAGGTTTGTAAAAATAATTCATATTTAATACTTTTTGAATTATAAACATTGCGTTATGATATCTTAAATTCACACCTCAATTGTCCAATAACCATAGTTAATAAATCATAGAGCTTGATCGCCACACCGGCGAAAAGAACCAGTGAAAATAATGTTACTTTGTCGGAACAGCAATAAATTTAACAGTGAGTTATTTTCATAGAAAAAATATTAAAACTCTGTAGATTATTTTTCGTTCAGTTTTTCATATAAAATATTTATTAAGACAAAATATTACCTAAACTCGTTAAACCGGAATGAAAAAAAATCTTTCGAATGATATGAGAATTCAAAAGTATCAACTCAGATTGTCACGTGAAAAAAAGAGATATTTACAATGGAAATCCGAAACTAGACTTTTTTGCACCCGAGGTAAGCATGGATTTTAGCACTTCCACATGCTTATACTATAACATCCGTAGAATCTTCCATGTTATAGTATATTCGAAGACTGGACTATTTTAATAATACCGTCCTAAACATAAATGTGAGAAAACCCGACAAACAAAATCTTCTTTTGGCGCTCGGGGCACATGCCCCCTCCGTCCGCCCCCCCCCCCCTGTTTCGACCCTGATGGAAATAATATTTTTTTGTTATTTATTAACAGGTAATTGATTTAAACACTTGATACAGCTCTCTGTTCAATGCAGACAAACATTTAAAAAAAATTTTTAATGTTGTATAAGTTTGAAAATCAATAGCGAGTGACGCGAAATTCAAAGAAAAAGTTCCCGCATTATTTAGATCTATTACTCATAATTTCATCATTCTTGTAGAAAAATTAAAAGATGCGAATTTTTCAAATGTTTAACATTATTTTCCTCTTTGAAATGCATAACTTGCATTTCACTCCACATTTTTTTTTTAATAGCAAATTTTGTGTGATTTTTATGACGAAATTTAAGTAATCAAATAAAGCTAATGTTTTTGTCCCAAAATACTTGTATTCAAACAAAAAAATGGTTAAAACTGTTGTGGTACCATATGTACCGCTAGGCATTAATGGGTTAATAATTTCTAATGGAAGGAATACCAGTGTTGTCCTGAACAGTTATTATCTATATCCTCGATTCCAAAGGAAAAATGGGCGGAATTCATGAGAGGTCACATAATGGAGTAAAACCCACAAGCACAAATTGGTAAATATGACATCTATATTATGTAAAGTGTATCCATATACCATATCCATCATTCTTCTAAGGGATTCCATGTTACATGATATCTATGTAGACATTACTATCAGATGTCTCTCCAAATACATCCATATAGCGTTTGTTTGACATCCAGATCCGACATAATATCTATGTAAAACGGATGTCTATGTCCATATAGATCATGTCCTAGACGAAATATCTATGTACTATTTATGAATATATGCATCATAACTATGTAATATGCATGTATTGTATAAACATACCTATGTAATATGTTCATATACAAATACGTCATATCTATGCAATATATATATATATATATATATATAACGTATACATTCTTTCATTATTACGCAAAGGTATATAAGCCTCCAGAGAATTAATCAAAGAAAAAATTTCTTAAAACTGGATTATATCTGTAGAATTATATTAATTTAAATAATGTTATTATTGCAGTGAAACCTGGAGCTTAGAGAACGGATATATCAGTTCGCGGCGGACAGAAAGTTAAGATATAGCTAAATTAAAACCTCGTGGCAGAAACATAGCGACATTGTCGCAGAAATGGAACGGATCCTTGCAGAAATTGTTCGTCCTCGAGCTTCTAAATGCAGCTGATAGAAAAATCATTTTTTGAAGTTTAATTATGGATAGATGTAATCGCTTTTTTTCTTCCAATCCCTCCCCCCCCCCCCCCAATAATTTGATAGAGTTATGGTTTTCAAATCTATGGTGCATATTGGTACAAATTGCAGCAATTTACCGTCGTACTCAAACATTAAATATTAAGAAAAGTATTGAAACAATTTATCTGTTCTAATAAAAGAAAGTTTAGCTTTGCCTGTTCATGTGTCCGTCTTCGATGACTAGCGAAATCTACCGCACGGTAGATTTATTATTATTATTATTATTATTATTATTATTATTATTATTATTATTATTATTATTATTATTATTATTTAGATCTGTTAACGAATTCCGGTTACAATCTTCACTGTAGTAAAATCTACCCCTGGAAATTTGGATGAGGGTAGTCCAATATGTTTTATGCATATGAGGATCTATTTTTTTTTTTCGAAAATTACCCAAGATATTAGCTAAAAACTCATCAAAAAAGCAATCTTTTCTCCCAAAATAACAAAAGCGTACAAATATCTTGACCTGATTTCACAGCAGAATTCAAAGAAATTAAGAATTTTCATTAATCAGCGAAAATTCAGAAAACTAATTAGAGCATAGGTAGAAAAATATTTTACATTAGTGCATAATTCTTTTGTAGAAATCGTACGATATTTTTTCATATTTTAGCAAGTATGCTTTAATACAAAATCTAAAAAAGAATGAAATGGGGACGTGATTGTTTAATAAATTAATCTTTTTGTCGATCGGTCGTCTCCCTATATCATTTCCGAAAATAAAGAAAAGGAATTAAGAATTTTTATTATCAACAAAAAAGTAAGAAAACTAAATAAGATATCAGTCTAAAATTTTCCGAGCATAAGCAGAAAATATTTTACATCAGTATATTTTCAGAGTGCTTTCCTCATTATGTTTTCCTGCTCCCAGTCCTCCATGTTTTCCTATCTTTCGGTGTAGAAAAACACAATGCCAAACCTATAAGGCAACCTCTAAAATTGAGTTTTCAGGGGGCTTCCACCAAGATATGACTTGGCAGACCGATTGAATTTTAATATGCGAATCAAGATATAACTAATCCTAGAATTTCATCCGAGAACTCAATGAGGTGATTGTCTGTGCTGCCGTTTCCCGGTATCTGGAGTCAGTTAGTTAACAGATAGAGATGTGACTCAAGAGAACTTGAGAGACTTTTGAGGTTATGGAAGATCTTATACTGGAGGCAATAGTCGTTCACATTGCGGCAAATTTCGCTTCAGTAGCGTCGCATAGCACCCTTGATGACCTGTCGAAAGCTTGGCTGAGAATATCTTGTTACTTTCTTTTATCTTTACAAGAAGAAAGTATTGGATTCGTGAAGATTTTTGAATTCTAGTTTCCGACGGATTTATACATTTTAGGGGTCAAAGAATCCGAAAAATATGTTTTTACAAAATGTCTATGTGTGGGTCTGTGTGTCTGTACGTGACACAAAGTTTGTGGATGCTCTATCTCAAGAACTAAACACTCCCTGATATATATTGGTGTTGATAAGTTTTTTGTGTAAATCGCTCAACATATAGCCCTGCTATGCAGCCTTTTCCAAGATTTCCGCAATATCTTAATATCCAGAATTAATGCCCGGATTTTTATCAAACTTTATATTCAGACAGCCCTTGACATAAACTGACGTTTTTTTACATATCGGTGAAAATCTCTGAACAGATGGCGCTGCTATTCTGCCTTTTTTGTGATTTTCGCAATTGCTCTATCTCAAAAATTAATGCACGGATTTTTAAGTTAGTTCTTGATATGAATTTATGTTTTTTTACGTTTTGGTGAAAATTGCTCAAGAGATGGCGCCGCTATGCAACATTTTGTGCGATTGCTGCAATATCTCGATTTCAAGAATTAATGCACGGATTTTCATCAAACTTTAGTTAGTTCTTTATATGACTTAATTGTGTTTACATTTTGGTGTAAATCGCCTAACATTTGTTGCTGCTATGTTGAATTTTTCACAATTTCCGCAATAGTACATATCTGAAGAAGTAATGCACGAGTTTTCATCTACCTCAGGATTCAGTTAGACGTTGACATTAGTTTCTGCTGATTAATTTTTGGTGCTAATTGCCCTAAATTTGGCGCTGTTATGCTGCATTTTGCAGAATTTACATGCCTTTAGAGACAGTAATGTCTCAAGAACTATCGCACGGAATTTCATATCTTTAGAATCCCCATGATGAGCCTAGATTGCCGTTTAATTTTTGTACTGCGATAGTGAATTTTGAAGTATTAACATAGTATTAAGATAGAAGAAAGTTTTGGGATTGCCACATCCGACTAGTATTTTATCCAGTGTTCCTCTGAAACTAACTGATAAGCCGACTTCAGAAAAAATTTCCACTGTTAAGTATAATACACCTCGTAAAGGAGGTGTTTCAAGGAACAAAGGAAGGAAGTACTGTATGTAGTTGTGTAGTGCATAATGACCCAAAGTTTGGAAAATAATAAGTTGGATTTATTTATTTGAATAACATACATCCGACTTGTGTGCTCGACATGAAAGCCTGCTTATAAGTCATCGTCAATATACAAGGACGAGATAGCACAAGGAAATTTACAATACAAGAGAAATACAACCAGGAGCTCCACACAAAAAGTGTGTGCAATGGAGCCAGCAGGAATCGAACCCACAACCTCCTGGTTAGCAAAGCGGTGTCTTACCCACTCGGCCACGGAGGCCCATAAACTTCAATGGCCAGTTGCAGATTTGAGCTAACCACTTAGCCAATGTAAGTCCAGTTGTACAGAGTACACTGTTAAAAAATATCGTGAAAAATTACCTCTGTTTTTAAAGACTCTCTATTTTCTGGCCACTGAGAACGCTCCATAAACACCAATACACTGTTAAACATTTGACCCTTATGCTGCATCATCCCTCCATCGCTTTTATAGAAAACGATTACTTCAGCCTATTATGGAGCATTCTCATGAGTCAAAAGAGAGATATTCTATAAAAGCGGGAGAGTGACGATGCAGCAAAAGGGTCAAATTTTTTACAGTGCAGAGCATTCCCATTGATCAGAAAATAGCTAACTTTTAAAACCAAAAATAATTTTTTACGATATTTTTAACGGCAAGGATGCGAAGAAGGATGGAGCTGAACCAAAATAACTATAGGAAATTACCACAATCGAAAAGTTCTTTGATGCTAAGAGTGGAGCAAGAAAGAAGGTCCAGGGAACAGATTGAAAGGTGAATTAAAGAGCTAGCCCCATTGGGATCCACGTGAAACGGAATGGTGGAATTCATTAAACAGAAGGAGTTATCAGACAGCCACTCCACAAAATACGAGCTGGTCCGAGAAGACACCGAGGATCCCCAGAGACGATGGTGACGATTAAAATCTCACAGGATGAGAGAAAGGCCAGAGAGACCTTCGACAAACCTTCAAGAGATAGGCAACCACAACTCAGAAATGGAATAGATGATATTAAGGTGAGTAGAATCAAAGAAAATGCGAATGCTCAAAATGTCGTTTATCAAGGCAATGTTATCAAAGCATAACTGTGTAGACCATGCAAAGTTTGTAGCCAAGGCCAGACCACCGTCTGGGCGACCGATCCTATCATGCCAATAGACCACTTTGTTTGATACCGAAAAAGGATTATCAGGAGAAAAGGAAGGTCTCCTAAAGAAACAAAATATCCACCGACGAAAAGGGCGAGCACTTTAGCTAAGAAAACTTGTTGGATATGCTACGCAATTCCACTGAATTATACCGATAGAGATTTAAAATGATAAAAACAGAAGAGAAAATCCCCTAAAACACTGAATAAAAAGCATTTAACTTCTCCTAGCAGTAACACGTGTTCAACCCATAAATGAAAGCGATAAAGAAGGAAAAAGAAAATGACACCGACTTTTATTTTTATTAATTTTTTTATCCATCCTTACCATTTTTGTATTCTCGTTTACGCTCTAGGGACTGTTCCCTTATTTTATCTTGACAGTTCATTCTAAGGTTGCTAAGAGCGGTGATAGTTTCCATACTTTTTCTGAGTGTTTGGCGGAGTAATCTGTTAAGATTTTTAACATATTTTTTGTTATGTATTCAATGATTTTTTTTTTTTTTTTTTTTTTTTTTTGTATCGCATAATAAAACCTGATTTTGCACACTACCGTAATTTCGGGTGTATAAGTCGCAGATCAAACAATTCTTTTTCGACCCAGAAATTTTTAGGAAACAAACATAACTAGCTAGATCGTCGTAAATATTTGTCTTCAATCACTAAAGAAAATTTCTGGGTCCAAAAAGAATTGTTTGATCCGCGGCTTATACACCCGAAATTACGGTAGCTACATTGCACGTACGATCTAGGATTGAACTTCTGAGAGAATTTAAAACAGGCATCGACCAAGAAAATAAAATTCCTACTTTTAAAAGAAGAAATTTCGTTTTTTCGATCTTGGCAGCATGAGAGATTTATTTTTATTTCAGACTGGACAGCCCTGTGGTCACGATGAAAAATGTGTTTGGACTCCGAACTTTGTAAAAAAATACTGAAACACTCACCCGCATTCTTAGCAGCCATATGAAGAAGCGATTCCGTTGAAGCTGAAGAACGAGGTATATTAATACAGTTACTATAACAGGTCAAGGTGTTGCCATCAACTTCAACCATATCGACGCTTACAGCAGTTGAATGAACAAATATTTCGTCGTTTAAAATATTAGAAATAGAGCTCGCCATGTTATGACCCGAAGCCCATAATAACATGACAATATAAAAATATACAGAAGTTACTGACAATTAAGGTGCTCAAAACAACCACCAATTCAAATAAAAGCAATTTCACTAATAATAAAAAGAATATTGTCCAGTTAAACTGATGGCATTGAGCTCACAGGCTATTGACACTAATTGCATATTACAGCCTTATTGTCTCGTTATTCCCACCTTTATGCGAAACCATTGAAAACACAAAACTAATTGGGAATACGCCTTATCAGGATGAACCTAAATCCAAAATTCGTAGCAAATCGGGTAATTCTGCATAAAAACACATTTATCTAATTAAGGGGAAGTTAATACCCCGCTCCCTTCCTTTATATCTAGCAGTTAAACCCCAAAAACAATTCAGTTATTCGTTTTATCAGGAAAACCTATATTCAAAAATTGAAGCAAATCGGATAATTAAGCATAAAAACCCATTTATCTAATTTAAGGGGAGCTAATAGCTCGTCCTCCCTTTGTACTTAACAAAAGAATCCTCAAAACTAATCAGGGTTGCACCTTAGGTGAATGAACCTATATCCAAAAATTGAAGCAAATCAGTAAATTCTACATAAAAACCAATTATCTAGTTTAAGGGGAGAAATCACCCGTTTGCTCCTTTATACTTAATAAAAGAACCCTTAACACTTATAAGGATTGTGCCTTATCAGAATGAACCTCTATCCAAAAACTGAAGCAAATCGACAAATTTTACGTGAAAAACCCACTTGCCTCAAATAAGAGGATACCCCCATTCCCCTCCTTTATGCATAACCAAAAAACACCCAAAAAGAATCTTTGAGGCACCTTATCAGAGTGATCCAATATTGAAAATTTGAATGAAATCTGATAATTCTACATGATAAATACATTTACCTAAATTACGAGGGTATAGCCTCCGTTCCTCCCTTATATTTATCCAACGAACAACCAACACTAATCGGGGAAGCGTTCTTATCAGGATAAATCTATATCCAAAATTTGAAGCAAACCGGATATTTTTATCATGAGTTATCTCGTTACGTACATACATAAATACATACAGAACCTGCGGGCACATAAGTTCTCAGGCTTTGATAGTCTGTCAGCTTAAAATCAAAATATCAACCTTACTTTCAGCAACAACAACCTAGGACTGCCATAGAAGCAATTATAAGAAAAATAAACACGGATTAATGCTGGTTGTTATGAAGTCACTGGCCCCCCACTTGTATCAGAAGGAAGCACCTCGTCCAGCCAGCAACCACCACTCCAAAAATTAAAAAATATTGCGCTGTTAAACTGATGACATTGAGCTAACAGATTATTCACACTAACTGTATATTACAGCTTTTTTTCCGGGAGTTTAACTTCCCCATTTCCCCTTTTATACTTAATCACTGAACCCCCCCCCCAAAAAAAAAAACTATGCAGGGATTCGATTTATCAGAAAAAACCTACATCCAAAATTTGAAGTAAATCGGATAATTCTGCATAAAAATCCTTTTATCTAATTTAAGGGAGTAATCGCCCGTCTCCCCTTTTATACATAACAAAAGAACCCCAAAACTAATCAGTGTGGCATTTTAGCAGTATGAACCTACACCCAAAAATTTAAATAAATCTGTTAAATCTTCATGAAAAACCTAGTTACCTAAATTAAGCACGGTAGCCCCCAATCCTCCCTTTTTACTTAACCAATGAATCCGCAAAATAAATCAGAGAAGCTTCTTATCAGAATGAATCTATATCCAAAAATTGAAGCAAATTGGTATATTTTGCGTGTGAAACTGATTTACCTAAATCAAGGGTGTTACCCCCGTTCTCCCCTTTATACTTTGCCAATTACTTTATACTTAGCTCAAAATTAATCATGGAGGGACCTCATCTGAATGACCCTATCTCTAAAATTTGAATGAAATCTAATAATTCTGGATGAAGAACACATTTATCTAAATTAAGTTGATGCTGTCGCAAGAAAAAGTGTATCGGAAGTACGACATTTAACACTAATTATCTCCATGTATGTTAGTCTACAAACCAGTTATCATAACGAGGGACATAGGCCCGGAGAGGGGGCGCCCTCCATGGGGATCTTTCTAATTGAACCTAATTTACGCAAGGAAATCAAAGGTTTAAAAAAACACAAAAACTCGGCACGTGATGCGAAAATCGCGACGATACAGGGATTAAAAATAACCTGAAAATTTACTCCGGATTAAAGAATATTTATTTTTTGACCATTGAAAACGCTCTACAGGCATTTATGTACTGTTCTCATTTGTCAGAAAATCGATAGTCTTTAAAAACAGTGGCTACAATCCCTGTGGTTTGGCTGCAAGATCGTTCCATTTTGTATATGTACTACCAAAGCAGTATAAAAAGAAAAAAACTGGTAATTTTTCACGATATCTTTGACAGTGTTGTTTATGTTTCACAATAGACATAATATTTATCTCTATAATGTGTTGACCAATATTATGTTGACATATAAACGTTTGATAGATTTCATGTACTGAAAATGTACATCGTTGTATTCTGAAGGTAAAGAGCACAAAATAGAGAAAATATTTACATATACAACTGTGTTGCGTGGGAAAGTAGCGGTTCATATACACTACAAATCCGATCTCATAGAGGATGAGATGGAGAGAGAGAGAGAGAAGTAGCGGTTAGGACATTTATTTACTTACACTGTAAAAAATTTTATCCTTTTGCTGCATCGTCACTCCACCGCTTTTATAGAAAACGATTACTTCAGCAATTCGATAAAATTCGATATAAAGGTAAATATATGACTGTTAAAAATCTGCAGTATTTGGTGTATACTCACTCCGCCGCTTGTATATAATATCTCTATTTCGACCACTGAGAATGCTCCATAATAGAGTCAAGTAACCGTTTTCTATATAAGCTGAGGAGTGCGTATGCAGCAAATGCAGCAGTTTTTAGCAGTGTAAACACAAATGTTCTACACATAATTCTTTTCAAGGCACGGTCCTGAATGCTATTCCAAGCAGACGAATTTTTGTTGCCGCGAACCCGAAGGAAGAATATTGGTTCTAGATTATCGATTTTCCGACAGATTAAAACGCTGCTTAAATGCCTATGGAGCGTTCGTATTAGTCAGAAAACAGATAGCCTTTATAAACAGAAGTAATTTTCCATGATATTTTTAACAGTATAACTATCACGCACTGTTAAAAATATCTTGAAAATCTCCCTCTGTTTTTAAAGGCTATCTATTTCCTGATTTATCTATTTTAGAATGATCTAAAAACGCCTATGGAATGCTTTCATTAGTCAGAAAATAGACAGCCTTAAAAAACATAGATTTTTTTCAAGATATTTTTAACAGTGTGGACATCCATGGCAAATATGATTGTGACTTAAAATTGCCAATAGAGGTGCTGATCGCGGAATCCAGTACTGGAAAATGGTCCTGTTAACTCATGTTAAAGTGTCATGCTTTTGGGTTTTTTTCTGTAAATGGTTTAAAAGTTTCAGATGTTCAAATTCAGGCAATTTTTACTTTGTCATATACACTCTAAAAAATATGACTATTTTGCTGCATCGTCACTATACCGCTTTTATAGAAAACGACTACTTCAGGCTATCATAGAGCATTCTCTTTGGCCAAAAGAGTTCTAGAAAAGCGGGGAAGTGACGATGCAGCAAAATAGTCATATTTTTTACAGTGTAACACAGAAAGCAAATGTCACATGAAATCTGAAATTGTTTAAAAAAAATAACCATTCTGAACAAATTTAAAATGCATGTAATGCAGTATACTTCTATGAGATTTCCCTAAAACGAGAAATTATATTTTTGCCCCAGCAGATGACGCAATTCGAGTGTTTCAGTCTTCACTAGGGCTGAGATCCAGGTAGAATTTTTGCTGTTTAGTAAAATGAAATTGACTAATCAGAAGTCCGCATTTTTTGCGAACTTTTGGCTGTTTGCAGAAATGCAGACTTTTTATTGGTCAATCTCGTTTCACTGAACAGCAACAAATCAGTCTGGATTTACCTGTATTCGAAAGAAACCTTCCGATTTTATAGATTACAAGGATTTTGGAATACGAAACCGTCATTAAATGTTAACTGTATGCGGTAATAAAAGAATGAATAACGAGATTCTTACAAGATAGTCACGTTTTAGCATTATTGGCTTAACCTGCGTTTTCATTGGCTGTTTCCAGTCACGCATCATACACTGTAAAAAATATGACTATTTTGCCGCATCTTCACTCCCCTGCTGTTGTAGAATGTCACTCTTTTGGCCAATGAGCCATGATAGCCTAAAATAGTCGTTTTCTATAAAAGCGGTGGAGTGACGATGCAGCAAAATAGTCATATTTTTTACATTGTAGATGTTGTCGTCGTTTTGGCATGTTTAGATTTGGTGCAATTCTCACTCAGTTTCAGTTTTCGAAAGTTTGTTTTGTGTAACTAATTTAAATATTGTTAATAAAATAATGCAATATTGAAAACACTGGAATGTAATCATTTTAACTATTAATTAAAATAGTTTTTAAAGAAATTTCTTAAAGGTGTCTGTTACGGGTACTTCTACCCTATAAATATTGCTGTATAAAAATGAATAATATATTAATGTTCTACAATTACAGTATTATTTATTTTAAATTATATATTCAGATTATTATGGTTCATTTGGGAGCACACGTTTCACAGTATGATATGAAAAAGAAAAATCATGCATTTACTATTTTTTTAAACAATGCTTTATGTATTGAAAATATGGAAACGATCGCAATATTTTATATAAAAATGTTTATTAAATAAGGTTAATTTGCATGAAAAATAAAAGCATGATTTAATACTAAATTTATAAAATAATTAATTAACATTACTAATTAACATTTACCTTTAATCAATGTTTGTTTGCAATTATAAAAATGAAACAGAAAATGCGCTACACCTAAATCACCAAGATGTCGACGCAGCCTCTATGATGTACGTCTGATAACAGCCAATGAGAGTACTGCTAGAGCCAATAATGCTAAAATCTGACTATCTTTTAAAATCTTGCGAATGAATAAGATTGTCAGCTTTCAGTTAACTGGTTAACTGTGGGTCTGTTCAAGATGCTGCACACGACGTACGCCAGCTCAGGGAACAGTAACATGGAGTGGGTCTTTAACGTGAATAGAATACATTCTGTGCGTTCAGGAACAGATCATGGATATGATGAATTATGGTGCTAATTATAAAGACAATCTGTTGCAAATGAAAGGTAGCTAGATGACTGAATAGTTAGAGCATTGAAATCTAAACTACGCTGGCTGTTAAAAATATAAAAAATGACCTCTGTTTTTAAAGACTATTTATTTCTGGATCAATGAGAACGCTCCACAGGCCTTTATGTACCGTTCTCATTGGTCAGAAAATAGATAGTCTTTAAAAACAAAAGCAATTTTTCACGATATTTTTAACAGTGTAGAGGTGTGGATTCGGATCCTTTGCTCCCCAAATTTTGTTGATTGCTTTATATTTTTCATTATATATAACACATTTTTGATAAAGATAAAGTGATATATGTGTATATCTATATAGATAGACATGCATATATACACTTGCCATCAAAATTAAAGGATAATGAGTAAAATATGCTCACTTACTTAATTCTTCAACCAGTAGTCGATTCATCAATTATATACATTAAATAAATACTATTGAATACTAAATTGCACTTCCGCGCATACGTTAGCATCGTAAATATGCAAAATAGCTAATTGTCAATGTATGCACAATGGACACAAGTTGGAATCCTGCTCTGTGGTGTTGTTTAAAGTGAATGCGGCGTCTGAGAATGATCAGTATTCATTAGTTATGGCTCGAAGGCATCGTTTAAAAGAAGTTCAAATGTGGGGAATAGTTGGTAGAATCGAGGGAGGTCAAACACAAATGATGTCGCACAAGAATTGATTATTCCTCAAAGTGCCATACCAAGGCAACACTAGATCCCGGGCCCTCTCATTCCTTATCATGACGTCGCAAAGAGTGGCTGGTCGCTACCAACGACACACAGCGATTGGTACAAAATTTTGGACTGTCTTTTTTGTACCAATCACTGATAGCGGCCAGCTACCTTTTTTGACGTCATGATAAAGAATGAGCAAGCCCGGTATCTAGTGTAGCTCTGGCCATACCATGTGCTTCGAGCCGCTTTTTAAACACTTGGTACATTGAAAGACAACCTGGTCAAATGAGACCAGGAGCAACAATTGCATCCAAAGACCATTTTCTGTCATTTTTGGTTCGAAGAAACCGCGAAGTGACTTCAAAAGGTTTGGTTTCAGATCTTCAGGCTGCCACAGGAGCTCTAATTAGCCGTTCAACAACTGGACAAGAGCTTTACAAAGATGTACTGTATGCGAAAAAGCATTCGTTTGTGTCCCGCTCATTTCATCCTCCAAAGGGGCCCTTTAAAACGTTGACATCGTCATTGGAGCCAATAAGAATGTGCTCGAATGGGATATTTCACAGACAAGGAAAGGAAAGTTGCGTGTTCCTTCCCCTCTTTAGATCAAAACGCTTCTAGAATGAGTATTCAAAGTATATCTGGACTTGTCAGTAAACAAGTCTAGAACCCAATCTTCTTGGATCCATTGAACACGACGACAGCATTAGTTTAATCGGGTCCCTTTGGATATTTTAGTGAATAAGACACAAACAATTGTTTTTTTTCGCATACAGTCAACTCTTGTTAAGCCTCGTAGAGATGTAGAACGGTTAATTCAAGTTCCTGTGGGAGAATGAAAGTCTGAAATCAAATTTCTTGTGTTCGCTTCGTGCTTTCTACGAGCCGAAAATGACCGAAAAAGGCATTCGGATATAGAGTCTGCTCTTGGTCTCCTTTAACTAAGTGGTCTATCAACAGATCAATTGCTTAAAATGTGATTCGAAGCTCTTGATATGACACTTTAAATGGTATTCAAATATTGGGCAACCTTCATTTGTGTTTGATTATCTTCGATTCTACCAATTATTTGCCACTTATGACCTTCACTTAAATGATGCCTTTGAGCTATAACTAATAAATAATGATTATTCTCAGACACCACATTTGCTTTAAACAACAGTACCGATCAAAATTCCAACGTCCATTGTGCAACACATTGCCAATCACCTAATTTGTATATTTCCGACCCTAACTATGCGCAAAAGAGCAATTTTGTATTCAAAAGTATTTAATTAACATAAATAATTACAGCATTAGGACTGGTTGAAATGTTAATTTAGTAATCATATGTTCCCTCATTATTCTTTAATGTTGCCCCTCATTAGTCTTTAATGTCTATGCTCTCTCTATGTGTGTATACACACACATAGTTTTTCCGAGGTCCCTCGCACGAATTAGTTGCTATATTTGGGGGTGGGCCACAGGGGAGGGGGATATTATTAGATATTACGACATGGTTGCAAAGTTAACCAAAATGTATTTTGGTTTTTGAGAAAATAAAGGCCGAAATTGCAAAATTAACACTTCATTTTCTAAATAATTTTATTAAATTTGGTGCCCTCAGCAACAGTAGGCCCAAGGCCACAGCCTAGTTTCCCTGTGCTGTAATTAGGCCCTGATTAAGCGTTCCACTATGTTAATTAAATCCACTATACTTAATTAAATTACTACTAGGACAGTGAGGAAAATCCGTATCAAAAATGGTTCTGATGCAATTATTGATAAATGTGCAGCTAGGAGATCATGTTAGCAACATCAACATGCCGTGCTACGTAAAAGACGGGTTCATTTCCTTAAGTACTTAAGGAAAGTTACACATTAAGTCACATTAAGTACTCATTAAGTCACAAAGGAACCTGTTTAACGCCAGAAAATCACTGAAAATTAATGAAATTTAAATTGTTATAAATCAGTATATTTTGTCGGTATTTTTTTTTCTTTTATTTATTATTTTTTAATTTTCTGACTTTGATAGGACCTACTCCATGGCAGAAAGTGCGCGCATTCAGAAGTGCGCACGCGCGGCGCGAGCTGCACTTCTGAACAGACTCTGGCCGTGTTCAAAAGCGGCTTTTTTTGTGCGCGCGCGCTCAGAAGATTCTGCTTGGAGTAGGTACTATCGAAGAAGAGAATTTTAAACTTATTCAATTATTGTATTATTTTTATGGTTCAGAATTGGTAAATACAAATACCATATCTCTTTATCCTTTCAAAATCTGATTTTCGTAACAGAAATACATACCTGTGACCACTCAAATAAAATTAAAAGTATTCCGGAAAAGTATCACGTGACCTATTTCATGTAATTAAGCCCGATTAGCATTTAAAAAATGACAATCAACCCTGCTCAAACCTTGACGCGCGCGACGCAAAAAAAATGATGGGCGATTTGATCACGTGATTGTGCGTTTTGTGCTTATCTGTTATTGGTTGCACGTTGTTTGTTGTCAAAGTTGGTAGGTTGACTGATACAATTTAATAATTGGTGATTTAATTTTTTTAATAATTTAATTTTATTTATTTAAAAATCATTTATCAGTTGCTTTATACTTTTCGTATTAAATAATAGAATACTGTTGATTCTCTTGTTGTAATTAATAGAATGCTGTTGATAAACCAAGGTTGAGATATCCACCTCCCAAAACATTGACAAATGTTGTTACACTTTGCAAATTTAAAACTTTTATGTCAAATTTAATTAAAATTTTAATAAAAACTGCAATACATTTTCTATTTTTGATAGAATTTGCAAAAGTTACAACTCTAATTGGGAATATTATTAATTTTTTTACAAATAAGAATTGTATTACATTTTCAAAGTGCGTTAACTTGGCAAAATTATAAAACGAGTTGGCGAATATAAAAATTTGACTTGACAATATTAAGGTTTTCTCCCCCACCAATAAAAAGTCTTAGCGATGGCCCTGTATCCACATATTACAAGACTGATTTGTAATCTACAATACTGGATTCAGAGGCGTAGCTACAGATATTTTTTGGGGGGGGAGAATTTAAAAATTTCCCAACTTGAAAAATATTGTTCTAATTTCCAATTAAAATTATACAATGCAATGTGCTTATAATGATAACAATACTTATGCATTAAAAATAATTTCTTTTCCAAAAAAAAAAAAAAAAAAAAAAAAAACTAGATTTATTGCTATTTTTTTAGCATGAAAATAAAGATCAGAAGAAAAAGAGATAAAGATTATACTTTTACCACAAAGGTTAAAGAAACAATTTCAAATAATGCAATAAATGTAAGATTCAAAGTTAGAGACATTGCATACATTCAAAAAAAATTATATAAATATATGAAATATGAAACAAAAAATGTTACATAAAGATAAATTGTAACGATTGCTAATGAACACTTACATTGTAATTTTTTTCATTTAACACTGATCCTTCTGTTCTTCAAAGAAGCCCACCTAATGATCACATCGTCCAGTTTAAGTAAGTCCGCTATTTTATTTTCACATTTCAAAAGCATTAAGCTATCCAGTCTGTCATCGCTCATGGTAGTTCGTAATTCATTTTTTATAATTTTTAGCTGACTAAATGTCCTTTCATTTGACGCAACACCATAAGCTGCTGTGAATGTTAAAATGCACAGTTTGAAGGCTTGACCTAAATAATTTTTGAATTTTTTGGCATGAACGAAAAGTCCGTTAAGAGAGTCAACATTATTGTTTGAACACAAGTCAAAAAGTATTTCCATTTGACTCTGCAAGTCGTGTATGTCAGGTTTATCAGATCCAGGAGGAAACATGTTAATAACTTTTTCTAGATTACTTATGCTCAAATTTGCTTTGGTGAATGGTAGCTTAAAAATCGAATGTATCGGTTCAATAGTATCTTTGATATATAAAACATTGTCATTGAAACCCATTATTAATGTGTCCAAAACTTCTTTGAATTCTTTCCTGTAAAAAGTATTTAAATCTATGTCCATTGCTGTTCTATTGTTTTCATCAATTTTTTTAGGTGGAACCCTTTTTCTATGGTGTTTTCGGAAGTCTGATTCAACATCTATCCCCATTTTTTCAGCGAATACAATTGAACTTTTTATAAGATTATTCATTCCAGTGGAATCATCACTAATTGCTTGTAAGCTTTGGACAGTACTTTTTATTATCGCAATGCAGTCAATGACGTTAAAATCAGGTGTCTCCAGAATTTCAGTTAAAATTTTTATTTTGCTTAAGATGTTTTTCATGAAAAAAAATGATGCAATAAAATCAAAAGTTTTCATTTTTTTATAAATTCCAAATGCTTTTGTTCTAGTAGAGGAATCAAAAGTCTTTTCATTGAAAATATTTTCTAATAGTTCTATTACCATTTCAAACGATTGAGTTAAGGCTTTGACCGATTCAGCTCTTGCGGTCCATCTGGTTTTTGATAGATTTTTAAGTTGAATTACTTTATCAATGTTCTCTACACTTGACTGATAATGCTTAAATCTTTTTGTACTTGATGTGAAAAAGACATAGAGCTCTTCAAGGATGTTAAACAAATCTTGAATTAATATGCTAACGTTGCAAGCATGTTCTAGAGCAGTATTAGTGCGGTGATCTTGACAAGGTATGTAAGGAACACTGTGACCGACAATCTCAGATATATGTTTTTGTACACCATTGAACCTCCCGGACATATTTTGAGCAAAATCATAAGACTGGAATGCAAGCTTCGAATAATCAATTTCTATTTCATTTAAGCACTGTAAAATTAAATCTGCCATTCCCTTTCCAGTTTTGTCACTACATTCAATTGTTTTGACCAATCTTTCCCTAATTTCACCTTCATTACTTACACTTCGGATAACAATAGACATTATATCTTTGTGTGACAGATCTGGAGTTGTGTCGGCCAAAACTGCAAAACATAAACTATTTTTTATTTCAGAAGTGATTACCTGACGAATTTCAGATGCTATTAAATTTATCATTTCATTTTGAGATTCTGGACTCATATATGTAACATGATATGGTCTCAATTTTTTATCTTCAAACCAACATTTCATTGTAGTATTGTGCCTTGAGATAAGCTGTATCACTTCGCAAAAATTTCCTTTATTAATATCATCGGTGTTTGACTCTCGAAATGCTAATCCTTGCTTTCCGAATGTTTTACAAGTATCCATTAAAATTTTGATAACTTCTCTGTTGTGCATTCGAACTTTTTCTTCCTGAATTAAAACTTGCCTTTTTGATTTGTCAATTAAGACATCAATATGTTTTTTCTTTACAAGAAAATTACAAAAATCATATAGAGCAGACTTATGAGCTTGAGATGAGAAATGTTGTTGGAGCTTCCCTAATTTATCTTTTCCGCAACTTTTCATTTTACCCCATACTTTTACTCCGGTTGAAGTCCAAGCATCTTCTCTTTTTTCACGACCTATACCAACAGGAAAAAGACAACATACAAAGCAAAAAGCAGCATGCTTTGCTGTACTGTACTCTAAATATTCAAATTCTGTATACCAGTGGGGATTAAACCGGTTTTTTCCATCAGAAGGAAAACATGCTAATTTAGGTTGATGTGGACCTAACTGAATTAAATAATTTTTCTGATTTTCATTTAAAGTATCTGGACGTAGACCAGGATCATGATTTACTATTTCAGAGGCACTTCCACTGTCTTCAATTGAAAATTCTAACTCATTATTCAGTTTATTCAATACTCTGCACCCCTCTTCAAGAACTATATCACAGGTTTCTTTAATTGAAGAGATAAAGTTAACAATCTCAGTTATTGCCAATTTCTCGTTAACTATGTCAGATTCATTATATTGAGAAAAAATAGTTTTGCTCTCAGTTAATTTTTCGAGAATAAAAGAAAATTTTCCCATAAAAGACACCCAGTCCGACTTATTTTCATTTTCTTCTTTAGTTTGGTTTTCATTTGTGAAACTTGCAGTCTCGTTTTGAAATTCATTATCCATTTCAGATTGGTTTTGAGTTTTGGAATTCGTAGCCTCATGTAGAAATTCACTTTCTTTTGAAAAATCCAAATTACACTGTTGAAGAAGTTGATCTTCGCTCTCGGTGTTGTTTATAGGAAAAGAAAAATCTTTTATTTCTTCAGACTTTTTATTTAAGTTCAACACATCAGTATTGCAACTTATGCTGATTATTTCTTCATTTGACGGACTGCTATCATATTTATATATTTGTTCCGATTTCACATCGTCCACTTTTTTCCTTTTACGTACTGAAGCATCGAATGGATTTTTAGGGGCTCCAATTTCCTGCACAGAAACTCTATTCCCATTATGATTGTTTTTTTCATGCTGAGATTTATAGTCATTATTAAATACTGCTTTACAATTACAACATTGAACTTTATATCGCTTTGGTTTCATATTTTATAAACCGATAAAAATATAGCAGTTTTTTTATCCGCACACAAACAAAGTAAAAAGGAACACATTTATCAGAATCAATAATTTTTTGAAATCACATTTGCTTTTATGATTATTTTTTCTTGACGACAAAGGGTTACCAGTATTTTTTCTGGCGAAAACTCATTGGATATTGTTGCCCAGTTACGTAATATAGCAGGTGTAGCTACTATTATAGAAATTAGGACTCCAGCTTTTCTTTTTTTTTTTTTTTTCTTTTGGCGCCTGAATAAATATTTTTAATATTTTTTTTTTTTTTCAAAGTTACTTATTCCAAGTTCTTTTAATACTATTTGAGATTAGCATAAAACGGAAATACAAATTGCATTTTTGTTTTACAATATTAGAATAGATTGCTATTTTGAAATAAAATTTACAGATTTTTAAGCTTAGATTGACTCGACGACTAAAGCCGTTGTATAAATTCTCCGGCGACGCGACGACGACGGGTTAAATATGAAAAGATGTGAATATTTTCTTGTTTTATTTTCATTTTGACAGTAGAATATGTTATAATTGGAATTATTAATTTTATTTTTAAAGATCTATTGCGATTTCTTTTCTTTCGTCAACCATCATTAGTTTGTTTAAAAATTCCCTTTTTTGTTTACTGTCTTTGCTATACATGTCTTTTCCGGCTGGAATTTCCAGATCAGAGCACGGTCCCGACTACATATAAGCTATTTTGGCCCAGCACGGCCCGATTTGAAAATTAAAACTTTGGCTCGAGCCGGATCTATATTTTCACAGTTCAGGGGCCGGCCTGAACAAAAATCTTTGAAAACAGGAACAGCTTGCGTAAAAAACAATTAAACCAGGCCCGATCCGCGGGCCAATTTGATAGCTACAAAAAATTCGGATTTTTCTTAACGTACAATTAAGATTCTTCTAAAGAATGCTGATAAAAAGAATCTAAAATAATTGTTTTCTTGCGCATTTCTCAATTCACTTTTGTTCGGAAACGCATAAAATTGGCAGATGTTCTTATTTAGAAAAAATGTTATCGAATGGCGCTTTCTTTTTTCTTGGAATGAAAGCAACATATATTTCAGAAAAGGCTGTCAAATATTAGTTTTTGATTCGATTTTCAAAACGTCATAGCAAGTAAAGAAGAGAAAACTGTCGTTGTGTAACAATAATCGCCTGTAATTGGATAAGTAATTTATTTATCGAAAAATGGAAAACGCTATTCAATTCGAAATCGTTTCAATCCAATCACTTCAGGCCTGTCAATGTTATGCATTTTCTTTTAAAAATGAGTCAGAAAATGTTTCAGAAAGTTTTGTGTTATTCAACAGGGAATTTGAGAACCACCTCAAGATACATTTCCGATGATTCCCCTTACCAAAAGTTCGTTATCATTATTACTTATTTTGCAAAGCAAAACTGTCTGCCCGACACATGCCAAGAGCAACCAAGTCCAGTTCCGTCCCGACTCAACTATGCAGAAAAAAATAATCCTTACCTCGGCCTAACCCGAGTCCAGGAGAGCCATTTGGGAAGGACAGGGGAGACATCCCCTCCCCACAAGAAAACAGACATTTTTGATCGCAGCCTCTATTACAAAAAAAAAAAAAAAAAAAAAAACTTCCGGAAGAAAATGTGAGAGATTAATGAAGATGTTTGTTATTATATGACTATGAACAAGGTAATAAACAATCTGGAAAGCCATTTTGGGGGACCTGGCGATGTGAGGGGAATCCCCCCGCCAACTGTAGGGTGTTTGATGTTGCACAGTGTCCTCCTTTCATACTCCTGACGTAAAAATTGCTTGAAAATTTCCCGCCAAAGATAAAAATCTGTCTAAAGTGAAAGTTTTCATCAGTCCTTTGCGACTTCATATTCGACATTTTTACTTTTTTTTGCATCTATGATTTGATAATTTTTCTGGTTTGAGGATTAAAAAGGGGGAGGGGTAATAAAACTGACGGTGCTCCTGCCCGAGTCTGCAAAAAAAGCTAAGCTCAGGCTCAAACATGATTAACTATCCGATGACGTTCTCTACATTTTGGACAAAATATATTTTTGCAATAGTGTTGTTAAAATAAAATCGGCTCATGCAGCACATTTATACGCATTCTTGTGAAACTCATATTTATTGAAAATAATTCAAATTTTATGAGCTTCTTTTAAATTTTTATATCAGAATGGTGGAAGCACTCTGTTTGAAAGTTTGCCTGCTCGGTCCACGGGCCATGCCAGTACCTTGGACCAAGCCCAGGCCCGGACAGACTTCTAGTATATGAGCCATTATGGATTTTCATACGAAAGTAACATAAAAGTCACGGACTATAATTTGAAATTTTTCAGAAATGAAAGTTTTGGAGGAAACAAAGGAGTGGAGAAAGCTGTTTAGAGTCAGATATTGATACACAGGAGCAGAGACATTTAGGTCTAATAAGTGTATGATGTTTTCATAGAACAGAGAAATACAATGACAAATTGAGTCTGGTTGATTTCTTTTGATAATTTAACTTGTTTGCTAAACCATTGTCACCGAAAGAATAAAAAGTTCATATATTTCTTGTAATTATTAAAAAAAAAGAAAGTCTTTCAAAAATCTAAATTTTCCCAACTCTAAGCTCAAATTTCCCAACTTCACATATATTGGGGGGGGAGGCTCCCCCCCCATACCCCCCCATGGCGACGCCCCTGACTGGATTGATTTCAATGGAATTTGCATTGTTAGTTAGATAATTTTTCAGAAGAAGTTTTAGTATGTATATATTTCTTATTTAATGATTGTATATTTTAATACCGTGTGGATAACAGGCCAAAATATGTCATAAAATATGAAAAACAAACGACATCCGAAATTATGTTAGTATAAGCAAAACACTTATTTATACTTTTAATAGAAAAATTATAAACATTCTAATCATACTTTATTCATTATAAAACTAGAAGGCAAACTCCAAATATTTCACTTCTTTAAAATATATGTATGCAGATATTCTTAATTTAAAAAAATGTATATCTTTTACATTTTGCTTTTATAATATTTTCCATTTTGATTTTAACACCGTAATATATCCACGCATGCATTATATTTGCATCCTAATCTCAATAAAAAATTACTTCTAAAATTTTCAAAAAAAAAAAAAAAAAAAAAAGAACATTAATAATTATTTTATGCGTATACGGATATTTTCGCAGAAAACATTTTTTTTTCATTTTCTTAATATATATATAAATCACTTTGGAACGATATTAATATCGTTCTAATTATCCTTTTAATATTCTAAATTTGGAATATTAAAACTTTCTCCGCAAAAATCTCATTTTCTCATATTTAAATAAGTATTTTATTATTATAATAGAAATACATGTGCTTCTGTATTATTAATATAAAATTTACCTTTAATAAAAATGTCTTATTTATTAATAAAAAGCAACCAAAAAAAAAAAAAAAAAAAAAACACAAACCAACTTTTGGCCCGCGCAGGTATCGAACCCGTATCGTCTGGGTTCAAGCTCAGCATCCTGACCGTTCGGCCAGCCAGCTCACTTTCATTTGTAACAGATTATCTTTATAATTAGCACTACAAGTAATTACATCCTTGATCTGTTCTCCATCTGTTACTGAGCGAACAGTTACAGTAATTGGTGGCACAGTAGCGAGGACTGAACGCACATCCCACCAAGTATGAGTATCCATTCCATGTCCGTGGCTCCTAGCGTGCGCGTGCAGCGCGCGTAACAGCTGAACACGGCCTCTGAGTGAGTTGTTCAGATTTTTTAGTTTTCGTCAGATTTTGGGTTTTGGTTTATTGAAAACACTCCTCCTTTCGAAAATATCCAGACAATCCAGCCTAGCGTTTGTATTCTGTAAACACGAGACTTCACAGATGTGAGAAAGAGCGAAGCTGTCAAAATAAAATTATTTAATGCATATTTACAATTGCTAAATACCCATTGCATTGTTATGTGTAATTTTAAAATGTTTGTGTGGGGTTTAGACATTTATTTTGTTTTAACTTGAGCGAAATAATTGCTTCATCTGAAATGGAATTTCTTTTATATTTTATTTGATGTATTTTTTCTGGTGTTATTTTAACTTCATCAAGCCGTTAAGGATATTTAGTGTAAAGATATGTTAATATATGCTTTCAAATCCTGAAAAAAAGTTTTTGGATTTCAGAATTAGTCACAGGGGAAATATGTTACTCATATGTCATGGCCAGAAACATACGAACTGTTGGGAATTCTCTGGTAAGTTAACACATTCTTTTGTTATAAATTACATAACTTTATCTACAGTTTTATTTTCATATTTTAAATAATTGTCATATTCTTGGTTTTATGACTAGGATTTGCGCCGTAAACGAAATTCACCATTTTGAAGTGAAATACAATTTAAGAAATCTATTATATTAGCAATTATTGTATGATTTGTACCTACACATTACATTTTTATATTTCGTTTGATTTACTTGTATTAATAAAAATACTCACATGTTTGCTTCATGCCTTTCCATATGGAAGGCAAATGATTAGTGTTTAATTTGCTGTAATTGTTAAGATATTTTATGTTTTAGAAATCGGCTTTCATTTGTGTGAAAGATTTATCATATTACAAAATTATACAATGATTATGTAAAGATTATTTTGCTGGCATTTTTTCTGTTGATTGATTCTTTAGCAAATGTGTTAAAATGATAGAAATGTAATAAATTGCAGTCATCTTTTACATTCTTTAGTAGTATGTGCTGAATTAAATAACTATCTTACTAAGCAAGACCTGAAAAATTTACTTTTTATCACTATGCAAATTTTTACTTTGAAAATTTTTTCAATAATACTTATCTCAATTTTGTAAGCATTTAACACTTTTTTTTAACATCGCTGCAATTACAGAAATAATATGTGTTAAATTTATTATAAAGTAAACTGCTTAGGAATTTGTAAATCATTTTAAATTTCTATTTAACTGCTGATTAAAATCGTTGACATCCTACCACCACAATAGTGAAGTAGTCTGTTTTTTCTTCGGATACATTTTTAAAACTAAAGTGGAAATTGCTAAAAGTCTACACAACGATCTTTAATGTCAGTTCATTTTTATTTTTTCCTGTTATTCAAATCTTACGAATAAAATGTATAAATCAAGTAAACTGTAAATTCATAACTTCATTGAAATGTAATATTTGAGTATTAAATGAAAAATGTTTCTTATTTTACATTTTCTGTATGTGAAATGCCGGTGGCAAAAAGACTGAGTGCGACTAATAATATTTTGAAAAAAGGCATGTCTACTCTTAGGTTAAATCTATATGCACTTATAACTGAAATAATTAAAATTTTTAAGTGACTAAGAAATATCCCACAGATGGGGTAATTCTTAGTAACTTCTGGAGTAATTATTGGTCAGCATCCTAAACTGGCTAACCTGAAATAAAACTGCTTTACTTTATGATTTTGATCTGGATTAATAGGGCATCTTTATAAAGAAAGTTTCATTGAATAATTTAAGTAAAATGTACCTCATCTTTATTATGCATATTTAATTATGATTTACTTAACTTTTATTTTTCATTTGACCTTTATTATCATTTTCATTTGACCTTTATTATCATTTTCATTTATTACTTAATTATTTTAATAGTTTATTATATTGCAATCATTTATTATAATTTTTATTGCAATATTACACTCAAAAAACTGTTTTTTAAATGTAAACAAAGTTGAATGACCGGAAATGTGTAGAATTCTAAAATCTGCACAGCCTCTGATGCGAATGCAGTTTACTCTCCTTCTTGGCGCGATTTTCAAAAATCACCAAATTGGCGCGTTTTTGCGTCTTGTCTCCCGGAGCTTCTTTCTCCAAGGTCCGCCACACACCACAGAGACATGCGTCAAAAATCGTGCAACATGACGCAGTCAAACCGGTTTTTTCTTTGATATCAGGGTGAAATTGTCTCATGTCGCACGTTTTTTCGTTCAATGTTTCACTACTGTGTGGCGGGCCCAAGAGACATTACGCAAAAACGCACTTTCCAAGATGGCGGCAATCAAAATAAACAAAAAGCTCATAAAATACAAATCTAAAACCAAAAAAAGAAGGAGAATTTTTACTTACCCGGAGCCGCTGTTTTGCACCGGATAGACTGGTCAATCATATACTTTTTCCCGCAAACTTTTAACAGCTTAAAGTATCCATTTGAATCAGGGTTGGCAAGTTTCTTCCGCAGTGGAAAAAACCGGCCGGAATAAATAGGTTTCTTCCGAGTGGAAGAAATGGAAAAAACTGTCTTTCTTTAAGAATTTACCATGTATTTTCAATTTTGTAAGATATAATAAATATCTTCTTCCTATAATCTAATATAAATTAATTTCACTGGACCAAAACAAATTTAATTAAGCATATATGCTAAATTAATAATTGCATCTGTTTTATAGCCAAAATCACACAACACTTATCTAGAGATCTTCAACTATTGACTAAATGAAAAGAAATTTTATCCAAAATACACAAAATCAGTTAAATGTTATCCATTTATATTTCACCAACATATTTTTTTTATTATATAATAGAGATTCTTTACTAATGGTAGAATGAAACCCATTTAAATAAGAGCTTTTAATTTACATCAATTTTATTAATGTAAATAATGTATAATAATTACTATGTTAAATAGAAATCAATCAAAAATACGGTTTTGTTTTTGGCTCAAAATCCGAGAGTTTTGCCAAAAACGAGGGTGAAAATTCGGCCAGATCGAAACACTTAGTACTCCAAAAATCTTGTTTCTTCCTTCGGAAATTTTCAATTTTAGTTATTGATTTGAACTGCATCAGCTCAAATGAATGTATTGCAATGAACTTTATTGTTTATAATTATCAGTCATGATTTATCAATCATCTCATAGAAAATTTTTAGTTTAAACTGCATTAGATTTCAAATATTCTATGAGAAAGTTCTAGAATTACAAATGATCAATTACAAGAAACATTATAGAAGAAAAATAAAGATGTATATACCTAAAACTAAAATATTTTTTAATTGAATGAAATTGGTATAGTAAGAAAATCTGTGTCATGTATGATAATTATGTATTATTGTGTACGAAAAAATGTTTTTGAATTATTAACAGTTTTACATAATTAATAAATACTATACACAATTAATTTCAATTATGTATATTTATGTATGTATTAATTAGTTTAAAACATACAATTTAATTACTTAATTTTTTTTTTTTTTTTTTTTTTTTTGGATGATGTTATTTTTGGCCAAAAAGTAGAAAGATCACCTAAATTCAGTTTTGGCTTTAAAAACTTGTTTCAATCTATCCTCAGTAATAAAAAAAAATCATTAAAATCTTTATTTTTCTTAGTATAATGTAACATGGTATAGCAAAAAAGTTTTTTACCAGTAGGATGCTGGAATCAATTTCTCAACTTAAATTGGATAAAAGCAAAAAATGAAGATTTTTTTTTTTTTTCTAGTCCTACACTTCAGGATATCTTAAAAGCATTTTGACATACCTATAGATGTTTTTAGAACACTAATCTTTTAAAATCAGCATTAAAATATTCATGCTAGATGAAAAATGTAAAAAATTACAAAATTATTCATTTACTGTGTTGCACAGTTTAAAATAATGCACATTTACATGAAAATAATATTTTTTTTAAAAAAAGAAACACTTTTTTGGTAGTTTCTTTTTATTTTTTTAATAAATGGATCAATTAATTAAAAAATCCATTCCATAATAAAAAATTCCAACCTCTACAGTAATAAAAATCCATCAATTGAAAATATCTGCTGAACCTGGAGTTTTTTATTAAAAAAAAATAACTTATCTTTGCAAAAATAATATTTTTAATAATAATTAAATTTTCCAATTTAGATTTCATGTAATTATACTTTAATTCTTTTACATAGTTAATATACTTTAACTTTGAGCATTTGTTTTGGTTTCTGGTGGTTTCTTCCATTTCTTCCGGTTTTTTCCATTTCTTCTAGTTTCTTCCAGTTTTTTCCAGTTTCTTCCACTGTCCTAGAAGAAATAGGTTTCTTCCGGAAGAAACCCAACCCTGATTTGATATTTGAATACTTTACTTCCTCATTCAAACAATCAACAACATTCTTTCTGAAATCAACAACTTCCATAGTAGTTACTGAGCGGTATCTAACTAAATATAAAATGAGGAAAATGCAAAAAAATAAACTCACTCGTTGAATGCAAGACGCAACTCCAAAAAACAATGCTACCGGAAGCAAGTTCTAAGCAGGAATAACGATATTCAAAAATTTAAACGCTCTCTTTCAAGAAGTTCTTTTTCGTCCAATCGGAAAACATTTAACAAAAAGGAGCGTCCAATCAGGAAACGGCTTAGAAATCGGTAGAATACGTAAACCAAAGCACTCCTTAGGGTTACCATATTGAAGATCCGAGAGGAGAAAATGAAAATGCAGGGTTGCCGTATCGAAACATTTATCACTAAAAAAAAAAGTCGCTTATCTTAGACTGCCAGTTTTGAAGAATGCCATCCTGGATAATTCCTGTTTGCATTGACAAATAATAACTGAGATACACAGTGATGGTCACAGTTTCTACAATTTAAACAAATATAAAGTACCATAAAATACAGTTAATCTGGCCCCCTCCAAATGTGACGAAAAATCATAAAATAATCAGAGGGGGGGCACTTACACAGGATTTTTCTGCGATTGTTTCACAAAATTTGCATTTTTTGTGATATTTGCCGAAATTTTTTGCGGGAATTTTTTTGTGATATTTGACAAATTTGTAAAGTTTTTTGCAATACTGGAAAAAATCTGCTTTTTTTTTTTTTTTTTTACACAATTCTTTGTGGGTATGAGTGTTTCTTTCATGATTCGTTGATGAAATGTGTGTTTTTTCGAAATTTTTTAATAGAATTCACATTTTTTTTTTTTTTTTACAATTTTTGTCTTTTTTGACAGAATTCACGATTTCTTGACTGTTTATTTATAGATAAATAAACTGCAGTTTTTCTTACAATTTTTTGACAAAATGTACGTTCTTTTTGGCCATCCTTTGAGAAATTCACGATTTTTTTGTGGTCTTTTAACCTTTTTTTTTTTTTTTTTACAGCTTTTTTGATGTAAATCACATTTTTTAAATGATCCTTTGAGCTTTGATTGCATTTTTTTAAGATCTGACATAATTCACGTTTTTACTGCAATCTTTTGACAAAATGCGAGTTTTTTGGCAATACTTTGGTGAAATTCATGATCCTTTTAAGAAATTTGCAGTTATTTTTCTTGATTCTTTGGTGAAATTAGCATTTCAGTGATCATTAGATAAAATTTCCTTTTTTTTAATGATTTTTTGTTGTAATCCATTTTTTTAGCGATTTGGGGGGGGGGGGGGGCGTTTGATCAGATAGGGCAGAGTAACAGGATTTTACAGTATGTGCTTAAAATAAAACCAGTTGCAACAGCCAATCTCTAAAAATGAAGATTCGATAGTCAATGCGATTGAGTGTCTGTCTTTAGTGGAAGAGAGAAAAAACTCAGACAGAGAGTTTGGTGGTCTGAGATAATCTTAAGTACCCTGTGTGAATAGGATATTAGTGTGTCTTATCCTCAGAACACTTACTTTTTATTTTTTTATAGTTACTGTTAAGGACTTTTATGGTTTAAAAAAGAGTTGTAAGACAATAGTGTTTAGGATGTACAGTTTTAATAGATAAAATACCCAATAAAAATTTGTAAACATTATTATTAAGCACTGACCAGGAATTATACCATAATTATGAGCTTAGTTTAGCTTGCTCGTATAAAAGTGTTTAACATAGTAGAGGAAAGTTTTATAATCATTTTAAAAAATTGCAATTGTCACAGTTGAAAGAAAAAACAAAGTTAAATATTTAAAACTTTAATAATGACACAAATCCGTGTAAATATGTAAAAATGAAAATCGATGTTTTGCAGAAATTTGAAATTAAATTGCTTTCAAGAATGGACAGGTTTCATCAATTTCTTATAAACAGAATATGTATAAAATTGGAGGAATAACCATGTTTAAAATCAATAGGTTTAATATAACTAAATTCAGCACTAAGTAACTGAGGAAGAAAGTAGAAACAACTGTCAGAGATTTTAGTAAATATCACAAAATTAGATTAAGAGGATTGATTAGAAAATCTGTTGGTCATATGAAAGAAATTACCATTAAAAAGAAGAGTCTTTTGCGACAGTCAAACACTAGTGAGAAGGGTGGTAAGCTCATTGATTTCAAAATAACATAAATTGAATTCATAGATCTTGAGGCAATCTAAAGCCCCCTCAACCAGAATATTAGTAAGTAATGAAATAACATAAAAAGAAACCACCATGTGGCCTTATGGCATAAACTATAAACTTCTTTAAATTCAAGGAATTTTTAACAATGAAGCAATTATTATTCGAAAGTGGAGGAAAACCAGAAACTAAATATTTTGCAAACTTATATAAAAAAAGCTGTACCAATTGCTACAAAGAATAGGTCTAAAAGGAATTGCTGTGCTTTTATTTCTGCATTTTTAAATGTTGATTTCCCAGTTTTGCCTTTTTCCAAGCCATTTAACTTAAGTGCAAATGTTTTGCTAACTGATCTCAGAGTTCATACTGGATAACTTAGGAGCATTGGCACATTTAGCCTGCACATCCTGGGCAGGGCCGTAGCTAGAAGTGTACGATAGGGGAGGCTCAGGGGAATATAGGGGGGGGGGCTCAAGGGAATGTAGGGGAGGGGGGGGCTTATATTTTTTTGTTCTCTCTCTAATGCAGAAAGATAAATTAGTGCATATTCACATTTTAGGTACTTTGTTTCTCATTAAACTGTTGTAATAACTTCATTTTATGCTAAGAAAAGTATATGATGATGAAAATTTTGAATGTGTAACTTGTGCAAAATTAAACATCCTGTTAGCTTCATATGTACCAATAGGATGAGGGAGTGTTGAAACACGTATTTTAGATACAATTTAGTAACCCTGCAAAACTGTGAAAGGGTCTCAAAACTAAATTAGATTTTTGAACAGAATTTCATTTGAATTTTCGGAACATTTAGTGACCTTAGAAGTTTTTCCAGGGGGGGCTCAAAATATTTTAGGGGGGCTGAGCCGCCCATAGCGCCCCCTTAGCTACGACCCTGATCCTGGGTTTGATTCCTGTCTCGGACATATTTATGCCCAGTTAGAAAAATTCAACTGGTATGTATTAAGTATCAAAATTCAAGGGATTTTCATAAGATGTTATAAGTTATTTTTGTATGAAAATATTAGGTTATTGTCTCTAATATAATTTCAGATGACTATTTAGAGGTTTAATTGACAATGAAGAGAAATAGGATATTTTAAATAATATGTGAGGAACAGAAGATGTATTTTTCCTCGTTGACAGTGTGCATACATTCTAAATGTGAATATTCTGTATATAAGTGATGTTCTGTTGGAATAAATACTGCACTAGATTTATCAGTATTTGTAGTTTTAATTTATGATGGTACATTTTTGTTCTGTTTTAAAGGTTTTAGGCTATGCATCCTAAATATCTGATGAGTGTGTATACCTGTACAGCATGTTATTCTGGATTTGTGATTTTATGAAAGGAACAAATGAACAACAGTCAGCAATCAATGGCAAAATTTAACAATGCTCATCGCTTAATTTGTGGAATTTTAATTTTACTTGTAGTTGACATCATCTGGGTTGCATCATCAGAATTAACTGAAGTAAGTTGTTCATTCTCTGATTATTTTTAATTTTGGAATTTTTCAATTTATATTTTAGTATCTGTAATGAGCCAGAAAGCATCTTTTTTAAGTTTTGAACCAACACATTTTTGCATATTGTATGTCAAAGTTCATTTGCTTGGTCCTGTATAGAATATAAGAGAACATAGATGTACTATGCCTTTGTAGAGATCTTCACAGGCTGAAATTTTCAGGCTCAGGCCCTTTAAATATATTTAAAATTATATTTTTGCAGTGTGCGTCTCTGCCCAGCTGTGTGAAAATTGATCAAATCAGGCTCAATGCAGCCGAACCTGATTCAGTTTCTACAAAAAAAAAAAAAAAAAAAAAAAAAAATTAAGATTTTTATAACAAATACTGCCTACATATCTTTATTTAAAATACAAATATTAAAAAAAAATCATATATGCAGAGTTGCCAACCTCTGGCTTTTGTTAATTCATGAAAACATACTTTGAACCAGAAAATTTATTCAATTAGAAGTGTCTTGTATTAACTCAGAGGGTCATTTGAAATCTACTTAATTTCGTTGATTCAATGAATTTCTGGTTAGACGTATAATTGTTTGATTTTTAGAAAGCCGGAGGTCGGCATGTCTGTATATGTAGAAAAAAAAAATTATGTCTAGCCTGATTCTGTCTGGCCCGAATCAGCTGAAAAAGTAAGCCCAGTCTCAGAAACCATATTCATGTTCTATGCTGGATATGTTATATTTCTCTATTGGTATTGTCAAACTAGCATCAGCTTGTATGACACATTTATACTTTTCTCAGCCCAGTCATGGCATTTGAAAATAGTTTAATTTTATCTGTTTAATCGTTTAAAAATGTTATATTGATCCAGTTGGTATGGTTAATTTTTTTATCAGACTGGCTGGCATATTTAATTTTTAAAAAATATATATTTGTTCATGATGTTGACTCTAGCAGCAATTTAGATAAATAAAAGAAAAATTTGTCCTTTTTTTTTTTTTCTTAAATTCTAACATGCAAAAGATCATAATTTTCTTTTATTCCCTATTTAACTGAATTCTGTATGTAAAATGTCATTTTTTTCAGGTATGTTTGAATTTTGTATTGTTGAAATAAATAAAATTATAAAGGTTCTTACATTTTTAATCAAGTTTCAAAATAAATATAACCTAAATATTTTCTTTAAAAAAATTATTAATATTTTTTCTTTTATTTTTAAGTTTAAAATGTTTCGACTAAAATTAGTAAGCATTTAAAAATTATATATTGAATAATTAGTTTTGAATTGAAACTGATTTTTTTTTTTTTTTTTTTTTTTTTATAATGAATAACAGTTATAATATTCATGAAAAAAAAAAAGACATTAAAGCTGATGTTAATCAAATTGATAAAAATTTCTTAAAAGCACCATAAAATATAATAAAATATACTAGGCGTTTTAAAAGAACCGAGTCTTTCTTTGTCAGGTGTGCAAAGAAAATGTGTGTTTACTATGGAAGCAGTGGCATGACAGAGTTGTGCTGCTGTTTAGCCCCTGGCAAAAAAAGTCAGTTCTTTTGAAAGACCTCACGTGTTTTAATATATTTTATGATGTTTTTAAGAAGTTTGTATCAATTCAGTGTAATATTCATCCCTGATCGACTTCATTATAAGCTGACTTGTTTGTATTACAAATATATATTCTGTCGGACGTTCCTCTCAGCCTGCACAACTTTGAAGAAAGTCTGTGGTAGTTATAGCTGCCACCACCGATATTATTAGGTGATATTGGTCACCCACTGTGAGGATTGTGTAAATGAACACTGACGCTGTCAATTAACTGAATTAACAGTTTATTTAGAATATATGTACACGCTAAATACGCGATTTACAATTATATACAATTACAACTTGGATATAGGTGATCCGGTTCAACATTAAATTAAATACAGTAAAGGTTGGCTGTGTACTGTTCAAATTACACCTTCTCCCTCACACTCAATGTACGTTAGATTCACTTTATTGGAGATCAATTTCGAATCTCCCAACGCATGTATATTTGGCCTATGCTATCCAGCCCAGAGCACAACACCAGGACGTCTGTGTCCCTTGTTCTCCAGGTATGAACTGCTTACGCTCTACAACACAGAGCACTCTCTACAAGGACCTCTGTCCTACACACTCTCTAGGTACGAACCCCAGATACAAACTGTCCAAATCTGAGACAAGATTTGCATCACTGCTTTCCCAATGTCAACCCCCTTTGGAGCTTATTCATTGGACACATTCCACATTCCTTTCTTGATTAGTGACATGTTGCTTGTTTGCTCATCTTCCTCATACATCCCTGACGGATGAACATGCCTCTCAGCAATCTCCTCTTTCTCACTCACCACCTGTACAGGATTACCTGTCAATTCTCCCTTTAACAAAGAAAGAATGTCACCTTGATAATTCTAGTACACAGCCAGTACAATACACAAAATATTAAGATAGAGAAATAACGGAAATTCCAATCTTCAGCAGAGGTGGTCTCAGAACCTGACACCCCCCACCTTAGTAGAAAATATGTCTTTTAGGGGCTAATTTTCCCCAAACATATAGTAATATTGCAGAAGAGTTCAATAGTCTCTTTACAGATTTCTTCATTATGCTTATTAGTTATTACATAGGTATTTCCAGGTGTCTGAACATTGTTTACTGACATCTCTTCTGAACCTTGTACTAGTATTAATATTACATAAACAATACACGTACTAATACACTATTATAAACACAAAATTCAAAAATATTTACACATACACAGAAAAAAAATTAAACGTGTGATGACATCCCTTTAAGGTTGTCCACTACTGGGTCGTTGATGCTGATGGGCTAATAACTGGTTGTTCTTCCCTGCTTTTTCTATGTAGCCTAGAAATTGTGTCAGCATTCAAATGTTGAGCTCCTGGACGATGAGAAATACTCAGGTTCCAGCGTTGCAAGGCAAGAGCCCATCTAGTGAGCTTGGGGGACCTTGGAGTTGTTTCAGTGTGAAATTTTAATGGATTGTGATCTGTAATGATCTCAATTTGAGATCCATAGGTCCACTTTTCAAACTTCCGCAAGCCGAAGAGAACACTCCAAGCCTCTTTCTCTATACTCGGCCAAGCACGCTGAGCCCCTGACAATTTCTGACTGGCAAAAGCTATAGGTTTAATCTGACCCTTTTCATCTTTTTGAGTAAGACAACATCCTACTGCCAGGTCGGAAGCGTCTGTCTGGAGCTAATATTCCCGGCCTACGATAGGTGTAGCCAAACTCATCACTTTACATAACCCATCTTTAAGAGTATTAAATGTTTTTTCTGCCCTTTTATCCCATGGTACAGTATTTTTAACCTTCCCTTTAGTTAATTCGGTTAAAGGTATAGCTATTTCAGCATAATTTGGAATATAAGATCAGTAAAATCCCATAAATCCCAAAACAGATCTAACTTCTTTTTTTAGTTTTTGGTCTCTTAAAATCCTTTATTGCTCCTATTTTCTCCTCATCAGGTGCATGCGTTCACCCCCAATTACATAATCTAAAAACTTAGTCAATTTCTCTCCAAATTTACATTTATCCAGCCTAATCGTAAAATTTCTATTTTTAAGTTCTTCAATGACAGCCCTAACATGCTCACAATGCTCTTCCCAGGTGTCAGAGAAAATGATGACATCATCAATATATGCTTCCGCATATCTCCGATGACCTTGAAGAACCTCATTCATACCTTTCTGAAACGTAGCAGCCACCCTTGATAATCCAAAAGGCATGGTACATCACTGATAAGTTCCGTTATGCGTTGTAAAAGCTGTCAAATGTTTACACCCCTCAGCCATTTTAATCTGCCAATAACCCCTCAATAAATCAATCGATGATAAATATTTAGCCACTCCTGCGGTATACATGATTTCTTGTGAATCTCATCGGAAAGATTGGAACCTGAGTCACTGAATTTAAAGCTTGATAATCTATACAAAGTCTAACAGTTGCGTCTTTTTTTGCCACGCAAACAATTGAATGATTAATTTCAGCATTTGACACTTCGATTAAATTTAGTTCTAGTAACTCCTGTATTTGCCTATCCACTTCCTCTTTGTAAGCTACCAGTACGCTATACAGACTTGTATAAAACCAAAAACTTTCTGCGCACACAATATTGGGCCAAAAACTTTCTGCAAATTAATTTAGTGTTGGGTGTAATTCGCGTTTTTTGCGCGATTTATGAATGTAATTTGCGTTTTTTAAGCAATTTATGGACGTAATTCGCGATTTTTATGCGATTCATGAACGTAATTCGCATTTGTTACGTGATTTACGGTCGTAATTCGCTATTTTTATGCGCTTCATAGATGTAATTTGCTTTTTTGAGCTTTTATGGCGACGAAATTCGTGATTTTTGAGCGATTTATGGTCGTAATTTGTCTTTTTTATGCGATTTATGAACGAATTTGCGTTTGTTATGCGATTTATGAACACATTTCGTGTTTTTTTACACGATTTATGAACGTAATTCACATTTTTTGTGCAATTTATGAACGTAATTCGCGTTTTTTTACACGCTTCATGGGCGTTATTCGCGTTTTTTACGCGATTTATGAACGTAATTCGCGTTTGTTACCCGATTTATGGACGTAATTCGTTTATTTTTATGCGATTCATGGACGTAATTTGCGATTTATGTGCTTTCTACCGACGAAAGTCTCATTTTTTAGTGATTTATGGACGCAATCCGTGTTTTTTATGCGATTTATGTACGTAATTCGCGTTTTTTACATGATTTAGGGACGTAATTCGCGTTTCTATGCACTTTATGAACGTAATTCGCGTCTTTTTACAAGATTAATGGGCGTATTTCGCGTTTTTTACGCGATTCATGCACGAAATTCACGTTTTTTACGAGACTCATGCTCGAAATTTGCGTTTTTTACGCAATTCATGGATGGAATTTCCTTTTTTAGCATGGCTTTTGAATGAAATTCATGCTTTTCGCGTGGTATTTTGTCGAAGTATGTGTTTTTTACACGATTCTTTGTTGAAATGCACGTTTTTACGCGATTCTTTGTCGAAATGCATGTTTATTACGCGATTCTTTGTTGAAATTCGCGATTTTTTTTGTGTTTTTGAACGATATTCGCGTTAACAGTAAATAATTCGTTCCTAAAATTTAGGGAATATATATATGGGTGATTCTCAAAATAGGGGACTATTTCAAAAATGAAATCTTAAAAAAATTACTGTTCGCAAAATTTCTGAAAAAAATAGGTGTTGTTATTATAGTATTAGGTATACTTTCCATCTAGTCAGCAGAGCTAAATATTTAAAAATTAACTTAAAAAATAATTAGTATTTTTTGAGCCATGCTAATGACAAAACAAATTGCATGGAATAAATATATTATAAAATTTTTATTTTCTTCCTGTTTAAATATTTTTTTTTCTATATTTATTAGCCTTCCTTTTCAGCAAATGGTTTCCATTTTTACATATATATATATATAAGGAGAATAAAAACATTACCAAAGAGTAAACTTTATTACATGGAGCAACATTCTGACATTAACAATGTAAGAAGCTGTCTTAGTGATTTTCCTACAGATTTAATGCATATTTTAGGGATAATAAATGTAATACCTAAATTTATACGTAAAATTAAACTTTATAAAGGATACAATATAAGCACTGGTTACATTTATGTACATAGGAGTCTTTAGCATGGACAGAAAAACCTTGCTAAAGACACTGATATCTGTCCATGCTAATGACAAATTTTAATTTAAATAAGATTATGAGCCATAATATAATCACAATGCAATAGTCCTTTCTGGGGCTTTTTAAAACACAAAAGTTCTATGCAAATAACGAGTAATTCTTAAGTGCAAATATTGAATAATATTAAGAAAAACATATCTAAACATAAAAACATGACAGAAAACCTCTCAATTTTTTTTTGTATGCCGAAAGACATAAATTGTCCCCTATTTTGAGAATCACCCATATATATATATATATATTGGTACTGAAAGAAGTTACAAAAATAAAAATTGTTTCTTTCTTAAAATTTTCTGCTAACTTCATAAAATTTTCTGCGCACGGCGTGCGCGCGTGCGTCTATATTATACGACTCTGACGCTATATAACTTTGGCTTTTTCCTTGCCACCCCCGGTGTAAGATCAATACGATATTCTCCTACTTCCGCTGGTCGTACAGGACCCATAAACACCTCTTTATTCTCCCTCAAAATGTATTTTATAGCTTTCACTTGACTATTAGGTAACCCTTTTATTTCGAACTTCTCTATATCTCGTTCTATCTCTTGATCCCGGTTAAAAATAGGAATTTTCCCAACTTCTCTAAATTCCTCATCACCTTCAAAAACAATATTAACTATATTACATTTAGCAATAAATTCTCTTATTTTATTTTAGAGTACATGCTTCCTATTCCCGTCGGCTAACTCAACTATAAACGAATGCTGGTTTCGTTTTTCGACGATAATTGCCGGCCCTTGCCACCTAGAATATAACTTATTAGTTGAATCGGGGATTAACAGTATTACTTTATCGCCTACTTCAAACGTTTTT
This sequence comes from Maratus speculifer, assembly GCA_964019185.1. Lineage (NCBI taxonomy): Eukaryota > Metazoa > Arthropoda > Arachnida > Araneae > Salticidae > Maratus > Maratus speculifer. Next base: position 186,238,127 of record OZ025299.1, read on the forward strand.
TCTTTTGACCTTAAGTTATGATACGCCATTCTATTTTGTTGCACCTCAGACGATAATTTTGCCTTATTTGCAGCTCTTTCTAAGCGTCCCCTAAGTTTATTCAAATACTCATGAATTGGTGTAGTATCTAGCTGCGCTCCCTTATTTTCATCCTCCCCAGGATGACTTAAGAATCGATAAAGGACCTTCTGGCGCTCTACCATATAATAACTGGAAATGTGCGATTCCCGTCGTAGAATCTGGGACTTCCCTTTACGCCCATAATGCATTGCAAATGGTATTTGTTCATGCCAACTTTTCCCTTCTTCCCTAATAGTATGATGTAACATACGTTTAAGAGGCTGATTAAATCGTTCCACAAGCCCGTTAGACTGTGGATACTGTGGGGTCGAAAATCTTGGACTAGCGCCTAACCTTTTCTCAAATTCTTTCGTTAAGTCGGCAGTGAAATTGCTTCCGTTATCACAGGCAATTATATTTGGAATTCCTGTCCTCGTAAATATTTGAAGTAACGCATCACATGCGGTTTTAGCCGTTAAATTTATTAAAGGGTTCTCATTTGCCCATCTGGTATGTTGATCAATTAAAGTTAGTATATACTGATGCCCTTGTGAACTTTTAGGATCAATAGGCCCAATTAAATCAACATTAACTACCTGAAATGGACGTTCCGGCCGTGATACTGGGGAAATAGGAGCTCTATCATTCACTTTAACCCCTCTAGTCAATTGGCACTCTAAACGTGACTCACAAAATTGTTTAGTTTCTTTCGCCATCTCCTCCCAATAAAACGAATACCTGATTCTCTGTAACGTTTTCTTGGCTGCATGATGCCCTCCAAATACCGAACTATGCACTAATTTTAAGATTTCTTCCCTTCTTACCTAAGGGTACTACTAATTGCGCTATAGTTTCGCCTAACAATTTCTCTTTATGATATAATAAGCCATTTACAATATAATAATCCCCTTTATCCATTTTAGCTAATTCCCAAGCTTTCTCTAACTCTTTACATTCCAATTGGTATTTCTTAAATATATCTGAGTTGCTAACAGTAGATTTATTATTTTTCTCCAATTCCGTTTTTTCTGTATTCTGACTTTCTAAATCTTGCGATCTCACTTCTATTGCGTAAACATTACAATTGTCATTACTCATACCTTCCTTTTCACTCGAGTTATCAATAATAATTTCCGAATTTTCTATTTTTTGGGCCTCTAGCAATGACGCCTCGCGGTTGACACCTGACAACTCATTAATCACCTCGGGATATAAAATTACTTGCTCATTAATATTATCAGTCACTGCGCAAAATACTTCCTGATGAATTATTATAGTTTGTCCGAATTGCGGAATAGCTAATGGTAATTTAACCAGTGGTGATTTAACTGCTTCACCAAATAACCTTTGTAAATAAATACTACCCACTCCTTTCAATTTCTCTTCCGATACCAAATCTTTCTGAACAACACTAATTTCACATCCAGAATCAACCAATCCCTTTGCTTTTTGCCCATTTACACTAACTTCAATTTTCTCAAGTTTATTTAATTTCTCACCAATAACATTAGTTCTCTGTTCGGCCTTTGCCGATATTCTCGCCACAATAGCTCCATTAGGTAACTCTTTGTTTTCTTTTACCACAATCTTATGTACGCCCGCCTTCTAGTCTCGCCCTTTGTTACCACTATTATTTCCTTCATTGCCCACTTTATTACAAAAACATTGGTAATGACCTCTCAAACCACATTTAAAGCATTTAGGTGCTGAAGCATCACTAGGTTTCTTAAAATCTATTTTCCTATCCAAAAAAGAATTAGTCTCATTACTCCCGTTTTGCCTCCAATTACCACTAATTTTGCTATCCTCCCTCGGTCGCATTTTTTCGTTGTTTACGTACCTATCTTTACCTTTAAAACTTTTATACGTAACGGCGTAAGACTTGTGTTTAGCGTCAAAATAATTGTCACATTCTTTAGCAATTTTAGAAGCTTCTAACCATTTACCTTGGTGAGTTAACCCAATATATGATGCAGTATCCTCATCTAATGTACTTACTAACTTATCAGTAACTATTAACTGGTTGACCTTTTCATAAGAGTCAGCACCTCTAATCTTACAGTAATTTTCCCATGTCGCTGTTAAACGCGATACAAATAATACATGAGTTTCGTTCTGGTTTCTCTCAGCCTTCTTAAAATTTTCCAAACACGCCTTCGGTGTCTGCTCATGTTTTCTTAGGACTAACTCCTTTAACTCCTCATAATTCTCCATTTGTTCCCTAGTAGTATAAACCAACAAATTATCTGCCTTATCTCCTAACATATTAAGTAGAATTTTGGCCTGCTGGTTTTCCGGTACATTTTTAGTTTTGAATGCCCTTTCTAAACTGTTGAAAAATAAATTCCATCCCTCAGTCCCTTCTGATACTTTGATAGACAGAGTTTTAACACTTTTGATCAATTTTTCAATGTTACTTTCATTACTAGATTCCCTAAACCCATTAAAGTTATTTGCCGATCCTTGAACCCTTAGTCTCTCCATTTCTAATTCATGTTCCATGCTTAATTTTTCTATCCTCTCTTCTCTTTCTAACCTTTCCTGTTTTTCTAACTTTTCGCGTTCTAATTTTTCCTGTTTTTCTTCACGCTCTAATCGTTCTGCAACAATAGCGTCAGATAATTCCTTAATAAAATCCTCGTCATACTCATCACTGTCCATTATCTTTTTCTTAAGCTGAATTCTCGTATCATCTTCCACAAATTCAACACCCAATTCTTCAGCTATCCCCTGAAGATCCACTTTTTTTAGTTTCAATAAAAAAGCCATACTTTCTCTGATTGTTATTGCAACCCTACAGTACAATAATATTTAAACCTACCAAATTAATATTTCCTAAATTTCTAACTTAGTACAGTTATATCGCCACTTATCATACTACTTAATACCCTTCAGATAATCAATGTATTTCACTTCTGCTTAACCTACTGAATAATCTAATTTTCCTCAACCATTGATATCACACAATTTACTTCCAATAAAACAAAAGGTAAAACAATAATTCGATTTGATTACTATGCAATATAGATTCCAATTTATACACTTAGATAACAACATACAATTTACATAATAATACTGATACTTTTAAATTGAATAAAAGTATTGATGTCAATCAAAAAAAATCCACATAAAGAAAAATTGTATAACATGCACTTATAAATTTCTACAATTATCCTCACTAAAATATTTCCAAATTCAATACTGGTTCTCACACTTAAAACAAATATACTGAAAATCTTCACTTTTATTTTTCCTCACTATGGCCCTTTTTTGAGCTTTTTTTTTTCTCACTGTGGCCCTCTTTTGAGCCTTTTTTTTTTTCACTATGGCCCTCTTTTGAGCCTTTTTTTTCACTATGGCCCTCTTTTGAGCCTTTTTTTTTTCTTTCACTACTACTGGCCAATTAAAATTTTAAGCAAATGTTGTTATACACTCTTCAAACTAAAACAGTATTGCTTCATTTAAATATTACTTTAATAATAATTTAAATTTAAATAAATTTAATTATTCCTTCCAACTACTATTAACACAATTAGTAAAAAAAAAAAATATATATAAAAGTCAATACTAGCTCAAGTTATTATGACCTTTCCTTAAAACAATAGCAAATATGGTCATTAATACTTTATAGGTAGGAAGTATTGATAAAACTCATAAATAATCTAGACAATTTACTTAAATTACTATTAATTATACAACAACAAATTTTGGTTCGAGATGTCAGCAGAAGGAAATGATCAAAACACCTTACCTTATACTTTATTTGCTGGGATACTTTTCTATTCACAGGTAGTTCCACGATGTAGCGATAATATAGCACAACACTTAGTTCAGTTCTCTCTAATACTGATACGGCACAGGCACAACACTTTAGCACACACTCGATGATACGGCATTTCCACTCAAGAATGCCACTTGGTACTCCGGCACTAACACACTGCAACATGGCTCGCTGGTCACTGGTCTCAGGCGATTCTATCCTGATGCTGCGATCAATTTGTCGGACGTTCCTCTCAGCCCGCACAACTTTGAAGAAAGTCCGTGGGAGTTATAGCTGCCACCACCAATATTATTAGGTGATATCGGTCACCCACTGTGAGGATTATGCAAATGAACACTGACGCTGTCAATTAACTGAATTAACAGTTTATTTAAAATATATGTACACACTAAATATGCTATTTACAATTATATACAATTACAACTTGGATATAGGTGATCCGGTTCAACATTAAATTAAATACAGTAAAGGTTGGCTGTGTACTGTTCAAATTACACCTTCTCCCTCACACTCAATGCACGTTAGATTCACTTTATCGGAGATCAATTTCGAATCTCCCAACACATGTATACATGGCCTATGCTATCCGGCCCAGAGCACAACACCAGGACGTCTGTGTCCCTTGCTCTCCAGATACGAACTGCTTATGCTCTACAACACAGAGCTCTCTCTACAAGGACCTCTGTCCTACACACTCTCTAGGTACGAACCCCAGATACGAACTGCCCAAATCTGAGACAAGTCTTGCTTTTCTCAAATCACTGCTTTCCCAATGTCAACCCCCTTTGGAGCTTATTCATTGGACACATTCCACATTCCTTTCTTGATTAGAGACATGTTGCTTGTTTGCTCATCATCCACATACATCCCTGATGGATGAACACGCCTCTCAGCAATCTCCTCTTTATCACTGTAATCCTGTACAGGTAGTGACCTGTACAGGATTACCTGTCAATTCTCCCTTCAACAAAGAAAGAATGTCACCTTGAAAATTCTAGTACACAGCCAGTACAATACACAAAATATTAAGATAGAGAAATAACGGAAATTCCAATCTTCAGCAGAGGTGGTCTCAGAACCTGACATAGTCTTTCAGCTTCTTTTTACTATCTTGATTTTAGTAAACTTTAATATCTCAAAGTTAGCTTAAAACTGAACTTCCTTTTCACTTCTTTGTTTTATGAGTTACAATGATGTCTCTACATAGACTAAATTATTTAAATTTTACTTAAGTGAGATACATAAAATTGAGAGATGCTGCAAGATACAGCTGAAACTCAATGACAATAGTGTTGCCAACAAATTAAGAAAATTTTGAGGCCTTAAGAAGACTCTTAATAAAAATTTTCATCTTAAACAGGATCCTTCTCAAAATATTTCATCTGAAAACAGGTCCCTCAAAAATCTTCATCACAAAACAAAACCTTTCATGAATTTTCTCCTCTTTTAAGCTGAATATTTCACAAATTTAATCATTTAAAAATAAAATCTGACCTAAAATAACAGAATTTGTCAAAGAGTATATTACTTAGCTTTTTTATATCTATAAAAGCTTCTGTGTAATGAATAGATACACTGTAGCTTGAATATAATATTTTCAATTTACTGAAATTCTGACATAAGACACATTGATCAGTATTCCTTAGATAGGAAAAACTTTTCACAAATTTTCAAAAACAGGACTTTATGAGAAAAATCTGAGCAGATTCCTGGCTACTCAAATGACTCGTATATCCGACCATGGCAGCCTGTTTATTTTTCAATAATTTCTTATATATATTGTTAGTCTAATTCAAAGTTATTAAATTATATTGAAATTGCAAAGTCATTTTTATTTATACTACCTCTTGTGTAATCTGTATTTCAGTTTAAACATATTTCTTAAACTATAATTTATTTTATTAAACATCATTATATTTAGAGAAGTGTTTGATAATTTCTGAGATTTATAAATAATAGTTGTTATAATATGCATTTAAAAAATCAGTAGAATGACATTGATAGGATTTATTCTTAACCTTTTTGTAGCACACCTCATTCTTTGATCATCCATTACACACCAGATTAATTTGACTTGAGCTAATTGTCATCAGGCTATAATTGCACCAGTTTACACCAATACTTAGATTTTATTATGTTTTTACAGCTTTTGAAATCTACTTTAAGTTTCTTTTTTTCATTAATTTTAACCCAGGAATCCTTTTCAACAGAGAAAATTTTATTTAAATAGGACTATTTTTTAAAAAAAGTGTCAATGTTGCTTAAAAGTTATCCAAAAATTCTGTTTTTTGGTAAAAAATCTCAAACTGTATTCTAAAGTTCAATTGTGATACTAAAAAATTAATATATTAGAGTTTCATATAGTTATGCAAAAAGTATAAATATTGATACATACAAGAAAAATTATTAAATTAAAATGTGTTCTCAAGTTTAAAAAAATGTTATTAAAAAATTCTATATGTTGAGTTATAATCAGGATGTCTATGAAAATTATACAAAGTGAAGAAAAAAAGATCTTATCCCCCATAGTCTAAAGCAGTGGTTCACAACATGGGCGTATGTCCCACTGGGGGGAAATTACAAATTTCTTACTCACCCATTTGCTATCATTTTCTTAAAAAGGAAATAAAAATGGAATATGCGCAGACATTGAAAAAAAAAAAAAAAAAAAAATTCCAATCAAAGTTTAAAATAGAATTTAGATCAGAATAATTTTTCAAATAATCTTTTCAAAGTTTTTTTTTTTTTTAATATGAAAAATTTCTATAATTTTTCATAATGTCTTCGATTATTTATTAAATGAACTTCCTATTTATATTTGCTCTGCTATATGTCTCATGAAGAATCTTTTGGATGTAAAACTACTCAAATGTATGTATAAATCTGACTGCCTTAACCATATTGCACCCAAAAATATATGAAATATTAAAAAGAGGTTTTACCAACTTTATAAAACTAGGAGACTCAGCTCCCTGCTTGTGAACGCTCACCAACCCCTGTGAATTGCTATGCAATTACAGATTGCTTGCTGCTGTTTTATTCAACTCTAGCCAGAATGAGCGCTATCATAAATCCTTATAACATATAAAATTTACAAATATTTTTAATTTATACAAAAATAATGGAAAACTTTGTTGAAAATGTAAAGAAATATGCAGTTAGGTGGTGCTGCAAATGGGCATGAATAATTTAAACTGCATGAAATTTACCAATTTATAAAATGCAAAATAATAATCTTGAAGTAAAAATGCCTTGGAAATAGAATATTTAAAACCTTAGTGACAGCACAAGGAAAAAGAGTATTGTAGCTTTTTGACTGTATTAGAGTTTTCTTTTTCTGCCTGATGGCAGCAGATTTATGAAATGTGGAACAATAAAATGGGTATGATGTAGTATTTTTTTGGCTGTTGCATTTTGGCTAATTCAATAAATGTTTTTGGGGCAAAAAAAGCTGACAGTTGACTATTTGGCTAGCCCTAGATTAATTCCTATTAAATGCATATATAAATCTGACTGTCTTGACCATATGGACCTAAAAGTATATGAAATATCTAAAAGAGGTTTTACCAGCTTTATAAAACTAGGGGGCTTAGCCCTCTGCTCGCTAACACTCACCAACCTCTGAGAATTACTATGCAATTCACATTGGGATTGCTACGCAATCACAGCTCGGTTGGCTTGCTTGCCGCTGTTTCTTTTGACTCTAGCCAGAATGAGCACTATCATAAATCATTAACATATGAAATTTACAAATATTTTTGATTTATACTAAGATAATGGAAAACTTTGTTGAAAATGTAAGAAAATATGCAATTAGGTCGTACTGCAAATGGTCATAAATCATTTTAACTGCATGAAATTTACCAATTTATAAAATGCAAAATAATAATTTTGAAATAAAAATGTCTTGGAAATAGAATGTTTAAAACCTTAGTGAAAAGACAATAAAAATATTTTTAATTGGACTGTTAAGTGATCTGAGCAAAGCAACATACGAAATTTACAAATATTTTTAATGTATAAAAAAATAATAGAACACTTTGTTGAAAATGTAGATAAAAGAGCATCTAGGTGGTCCTGCCGATGGGCATAAATCATTTTAACTCATTAAAAATTTACAAATATTTGTAATGTATAAAAAGTAATGCAAAATTTAGTTGAAAATGTAAATAAAAATGCATTTAGGTGATGCTGCTAATGGGCATAAATCATTTAACTCTATGAAATTTTCAAATTTATAAAATGTGAAATAATAATGTCTTGGAAATAGAATTAATTTAAAACCTTAGTGAGAACACAAAAATATTTTAATTGGATCGCTATGTGATCTGAGCAAGCGACATTCGAAACACAGCGAAGCTGGTCAAGGCATGCTCTTTTTTAACTTCGAGGATGTGATTCTTCCAATGTCTCATTGCTGCGTTCAGTCCTTCTGTTTTCATTTTGCCTATAGTATAGAACAGCATGGCTTAAATTCATTTGAAACTACAATAAGATGCTATAAGAATTAAGAAAACACTATGTATCACGTTGTCGAGCTGTAAACAAACAGTTTTCGGCAGCCGTCTAAATACAGTCTTGGTCAAATGGGTTGAATCATGTGACCAAAAATTAACCACTGAGAATCGTTGCATAAATAGTAAGTAGAAATTTAGCCTCTTTTTAGCAACACATAGGAGAAATATATATACATAGATTTATAAATCTTAGGTAGCATTAGAAAATAAAATGGATAGATAATAAATATCTATGGCTCTACAATGAGCATCCTACAAAGTACATAAATTTATATTCATTTATATATACATTTTTTATGTAACATATACATTTCAAATTTTAAAATCTAATAATACCTGGAAAATAACTGAGGAGTTATGAATCAAAGTTAGACAACCTCAATAAAAATGCTTCAATAAAAATGCTTCCAAAATTTTGAAACAAATTTTTGCCACCCTTTTCATTCAGTTTTAAAGTAGCCAGAGCAGACAAAATTCTTCAGAAATCACCTGATCCACTTTTTCACTGGCAGCTTGATATACAAAGATATGTTTGGCTAACTATTAAACTGACAATATCACCTGAATAGTTTCAAAATTATTATAGTTCCTTATGTAGTGAATAGATGTCGTAGCATACAGTGCTTTGACGTTTCAAATTCATTTTTTACAAAAATGTGGGGTATCCATTCTGATTTTCAATGCTTTAATTAACAATAATGCAAAAGCTTGACTGTATCTGGATGGGATACCCCATCCAGATATTTCTATTTTTTGATTTTTTAATCTTTGTTTTGGCGCAGCATGTCCCTGAAGGGATTTTGTGCCATTAAACCCTATACAACCAACCAACCAATAATGCAAAAACAGAGGAAATGTATTGCGATAAGGGAATAATAGTACTTAAAATTGATGGAGATGAGAAATTTGAAACGCTTTTTGTGTATTGTGTTACCTAGAAAAATGAAGTTTAGTGTCAAAAACTTTTTCACCAACTTTTAAAAAGTTCAAAAAATAGTCACATTTTTGATAAATAAAAAAAAATTTTGAAATGAATAATTACTGTTAAGGCTTTATTACAATTCCTTTGTGTGAAAAGAGTTCTTTTTGAATAATAAGAAGCATATTTACACAGAATGAGGAGGATAAGGCATGGGGATTTTATCGATCCTTTGGTGGGACGTGGACTATAAAAGGTTGGGAACCCCTGGTCTAGAGATTGCAGGATGTGTCAAGATCAGAGTTTATGTGCTATGCTAGATGTATAATATCAATAAATAATTAGAAGCAAGTTAAAAATAACAAGTTTAAAATGTTTAATACTCAACTTTTTTTAAAAAATCAAATAATTAAAATTATTTAAAGAAAAGCAAGCACTGTTTCGTTGCACACAGTGCTCAATCTAACACAAACCCTGTACATTTACTATTTGCACACTGGATGCCCTATTTAGTAGACTATTGTTTCTGAAGAGGTACATATCTTTGTGTTTCTAATTAGCTTAAGATGTGGAGCAGCTTATTGTGTCAGTAAAAGGATTATCATCTTATTGACTGTGTTATAAATAACGTTCTAAATCACAGGTAATATTAAAGATCACTAACGTCTCTACTTCTGTAAAATAGCACCAAATGTCCAAGAAAAATGCAAAGGTGAAAAAGTGAATCCCTCAAACTGAAAAACTTATTGCCAGTAAAGCTTAGATTAAATGTTAAATCATATTTATTTGTTTCCATTCTCTATTTTCTTTGTTTCCATTATTCTGTTCATGATTTTTACAAATTAAACAAGTTGAAAATTGCATGTCAAACATGGCAAATGAGGTGTGTCTGTACTATAATTATTTCTATAAATATTCAGATTTTGATGCAATAGCTGTTAAACTCTTATGCAAGAATGCATAATATGATATGATTATATATCTTAAATTCAGTTATATGAAAATAATACGGCTCTTAACAGTACGTAATCAGTATGGTACACCTAGAATCATTACCCTATTACAGAATATCATTGAATTGATTATGTATGATAATATTTAGTAAAATGAAGAAAGTTTTTTTTTTATTATCTTTTTAAGTTCAGATCCAGTTTTCATAAAATTTGAAATGATTCGACAAAATTCTCCAATAATTATAGAAATGAAATTTCAAACCATTTATTTAGTAGATTTGTGCCGTTTTATGTGGACAGACAAACAGATCTAATGATGATTATAACTGTGATCAGATGACGATTATAAGTGCATCATATTTATATAAATACGTCATTTCCCATAGACCATAATGTAATGGATTATTCTTCAGTTGCTCTGTAAATAAACTATGAACATTACATGCTTTTTTTTCAATACCGAGCATGGCATAATAAATCTCAATAACATCCATCAATTACAGCAGTCCAATTATATTAACGCAAGTTAGTGTACAGACAAACTGAATTCTTAAACATTTTCAACTATGATGTAAAGTGTTAAAATGGCTAACAGGTTGAAATTGACTTTCAGAAATTTATACCCAATAGATGGTAGCATATTTTAATTTTTTTAGTACTGCGATGTATTTTGCCTGCTATCTTTATGTACATGTATGCCACTATTTAGCTAAATTTTAATTAAGACTAACACACGCTTAAGGGTGTTCTCAACTGCTCTGCTCAACAAGCGCAAAACATTTTGACACATATACAATTTAAATTTTTAACGGTATGAAATTGGAAGGCCTGATTATGGAAGCAATTTCAAATAGAACTTAGTTTTCCATTTTATGCTCATTAAATTACCTGTCCAGTTATAAGCTATTTCGATCACGTGATAACTCATTTTTCTCCTGCTTTCAATGGGAAATGTGCTCAAAAATGTCAACTTTGAAAGTTTGTTATGAAAGATGTATTGCGTTTTAAAAAAACAGAAAATTGAGTGCAATTAAACAGTTTCTGAATAACAACACTTGCTATTTTCATGCATTTCTGAACAAAAATAAATTAAAGCATATTTCACAAAGTTGCCCTTTTCGATTTAAGAACACCCTTAAATCTGGTGAAATCACACTTCCATAGATTACCTTCCATAGACAGCGACAGCTACATATCTAATACTTTGCGTGGCTCTTAATATCATTTTTCTACATTCTATAAACATATCTTGGTTTACTAAATACTGTTCAGCATTAAAATACATAACTTATATAGAAAACACTTTTATCCTACTTTCGTTCATATTCTGTAACCTGTGCAGTTTCTGTTGTGTTACCCTGTATATGTTCTACAGTATTTTTACACACAACACAATATGCAAAAATTTCATTAAACTTAAAAACTCATATCACAACTAAAAATGCACTTCTAGCAATCACCTCTAATATATACAGTATTTCGGGTGCAGTATAGTATCTGAAATTTTTTGTGTGTCCCTGTAAATACTATGCACTTTCTATGATACAGTATGTAACTTGTAATAAACTCCAGCAATGTATATCAATTTTATTACATGTGAAATAATTTAACAAGATTAAAATATGCTGAAAACAAAGTTTCATCGCTATACCTTTATGTAAAGGAATTATTTTGTGTAGCTCTGTATATGAATAAGAAACATTTTTTGCACCACATACTGTAACATAGTGTATATTTTAGTGCACTTCAGTAAATGCATATCAATTTCATTCTTTCTGAAAAGCTGCAACACCATCAAAATGCACTTGAAATATTTTTTCTCCATTAGCTGTAATGTAACAGAAGACTTTTGACCGTCCCTGTATTTAAACTATACATCCAATTTTCATAAAATTTGAAATAACTCAACAAGATTTTGCAGTAATTATATAGTTAAAAATTCAAATCATTCGTTTTTGTAGTTTTTGCGTTGTTATATGCAGACAGGTGGACGGATTGTGTCAGCATACTCACTACCCTTAACACTCTATAATATATACATATTGTATCATTCTATCATTATCTTACTTCCAATCTCTTTATTTTTATTTTTCCTGGTTCCTTGGCATATTCCATTTTTAAATCGGTTACTTATTTGTTTACTTTCGATTTGAACATCTTACATGTGCGTTCATGGTCGCTTTCTTCCGTCTGATCGCAATTTGCGATTTTCGCAAAGCGCAACTTACGAGTAGCCGTATCTCCCTTTCGCAAAGCAGGAACGCATCCGCTCAACTCGGCAGACGCAAAGGGGGCGTTGTCCTCTGGCGATGTATAGAATGGCGAGGGGTATTTAAATCAGTCGGATTGTTTTGACTGCTGATGGTCTGACGATGTTTTGGTCTAGTAAAGGCCGTTTGTTGTCATAAATATTAGTTATGTAAGTTCAGTTGTAGTTTATCTTAAGTAGTGAAAGATGGTGTTGTCTTATGGAATATTCCTGTTAGTCGATAGCGGGAATGTGATGATAAACATGTTGCTGTCATGAACTGTGTTAACATCCAAGGGTTTTTTTACTTTCTTTGAACTATTCCTGGACTTTATTTTTTCGTCATCGTCCGATTTGAAAATTTCTTCTGCCAGTTATGCCATGGTGAGTTGTTCGTTTTGCAACCTGTACCGGTCATTTGGGCTTTACTTTATGTCATGCTATTTGTTTAATTAAGTATTTTTATTGTGTCAAATATGACTTTAATTTTATAGATAACATAATTTCAGAAATTACTTTTTTTGGGTGAATCTTACCAGATATGATTTCTCTTTGTTTATTATTTCATATATACATATATTTTTATTTTGAATATGTTTTTTTCTTAAAAAATAAACGTTAGTTTATATTTTAATTAAATGCTTCTTTACTGACTTTATAACGCAACCACATATTGCCAATATTTATTTTCAGGTCACCAATTTTAATTTCTTTATCTCTGCTTGAGTTTTATTCAATTTTAGAACGGTTCTGGCCTCAGAACCGATCACGGGTTATGGGCCAAAGCTACTACGCTTTTTAACCTGTTATGGTGGCCATAACCTTCGTTGGCAATATCGTAAACTAGTGGTAGCATGCGGCCATTAGACCTCCAAGTGATTTCTAGTGGGGGGGGCCGCAATAGCATTTTTCTTTTAATTTATAATCATATCTAATTATTCTGGTATAAAATAGAAAGGTTCTTTTATAAAAAAAAAAAAAAAAATTTTTTGTCGTACTATTTGACTGTTTTAAAGTACGTTTTTTTTGAAAAAAAAAAAAAATTCTTTTCCTTTCTGGTTAGATTTCATAAAGTCTAGTTAAGAGCATGGCAATGACCAACGTACAGGTTAGCATAAACAAACTGAACTCTCACAACTATGCAACCTGGGCAGCGGACGTAAAATACCTGCTGCTCGACAAAAATGCTTGGGGCATCGTGAATGGTACTGAAGAGGCTCCGAATACCAGTGATGCAGTGGCAACAAAAGAATATCAGGCACGGCTCAGGTCAGCACTGTCCATAGTATACTTAAACGTCGAAACTGAGTTCCGGAGAATAATAGAAAACATCGACGACCCTCATGAAGCATGGTCAAAGCTGAAGACTCACTTTCAACCTGATAACCGTGCACGCCACATGCAGTTGTTTGGCGAGATCCTGTCCTGCAGAATACAGCCTGATGAGCCGGTCGACATGTTTGCTGCTCGCCTACAGAGACTTGCTGATCAGCTGGCTGCCATGAATGAGCCGATAAAAGAAATTTATCTAACATTCCAGTTGCTGAGATGGCTTCCTAAGAAGTTTGATAATCTCGTCCAGGGAATTTTGCGATGGCCCGAACAGCAGTTCAAGTTTAAAGATGTCCTGACCGAGTTAGTAGCAGAAGAATCCCGCATTAAATTACGAGAAGAAGACAGAGGTAGCCTGGTCCAATCCCATTTTTCCCGAGCTCGAACACCCAAGAGGTCCGCATATAAGCCTAAGTTCAAGGGAAGATGCCACAGGTGTGGTCAAGCCAGCCATGTGCTTCGTCAGTGTAAATTGCCTCAACAAGCTTCCAGTCCCGAATCCTGCCTCCATACTACTTTGAGAGACTCCTCAGACTCCTCATTCCAGAACTCCTCGGTATCCAGAGGATCATCGGTGTCCAGTCCAGTTCGAGTCCAACCCTGTAATTCCAGACCTAGCAGAGATGTGCCTCGCAATAGAGCTAGAAACCAACGTCAACGTAAGCCAACAAGCCAGGTAAATTACCTCATTCAATCTAATCTTAGTAATATTAAATGTGGTGGAGACGCCTGGGTCTTTGACACAGGTGCCTCCCACCACTTTTGCAAAGATAAAAACCTCTATGTAAAATTTAAACCTTTGCAAAATGAGGAGTTGGCTGTTGCCGTTGACGGAGCAACTTTTCCTATTGAAGGAACTGGTCTAGTGGACTTAAAAATAAATGGGGAAATGGTTCGCTTCGGCGATGTTATGTATTGCCCAAGTTTAAGGCACAATTTGATATCTGGCCCTAGGCTTGATAAAACTGGTGCCAAGTTCAGAGGAGGTGAGGGCAGGGTTAGAGCATATCGTGACAGTGGTACCCTATTTCGTGCTTTTCTTAAAGATGGCATTTACTGCCTGTACCCAGATCCTAGCCCTAAAAATAAAACTAAAACTCAAAATAGTCAAAGTCCTAAAAAGGTGCGTTTTCAAGCCTCTACTGTCCAGAAAGACGACTTTAAGTTATGGCATAGACGTTTCGGACACATTAGCTCCACTTTAATTGAACACATTGTAAAATGTAATGGTGTAAGGGGCTTACCACCTATTAAAAGTAAAGACTTTGAATGTGAGACATGTAAAATTAACAAACACAGGCGAACTTCCTTCCGTCCTATAAATCAAATAAGATCAAAACGACCCCTTGAATTACTTCATACTGACTTGTGGGGACCGACACAAATAACAGGTAGAAACGGCGAGAAGTACTTTTTAACTATAACTGACGACTTCTCACGAAAAGTATCAGTCTATCCCTTATGTAACAAATCACAAGTATTCAAGGTGTTCACTAATTATGTGAAAAGAGCTGAAAGATTTTTAGGCACTAAGGTAAAAGAGGTCCGTAGTGACAATGGGCGGGAGTTTGACAATGAAGCCTTTACAAGGTATTTTGAGGAAAACGGGATACACCATGAGTTTACCAACGTGTATTCTCCGGAACAAAATGGGGTCTCGGAACGTTTAAATCAGACTATAATGGACGAGGCACGCTCAATACTTAACGAAAGCAAACTCGGTTTAAAATTCTGGCCAGAAGCAGTTCTATACATCGCGTACACACTAAACAGGATATGTCATAAAACACAGAAAAAGACACCCTTTGAGTATTACTGTGGCAACAAACCCTCAATAAGACATTTACGACCTTTTGGTACTGTGGCATACGTAGGGGTGCCCAAACAATTAAGAAACTCAAAGTTTGATCCTAAAGGCAAAAAGGGGGTTTTAGTGGGTTACGCGATGTCAACCAAAGGCTACAGAGTATGGATTCCCAACACAAACAAAATAATAGAAACCATAAATGTTAGATTTGGGGATGAATCTGTACCAAGAAATGTTCATAGACATAGCGAGCAAGGCCCAAGTTATTCAATAGGCACAAACCCTTTTACAACTTCAGAGCAGCACAACGGAAGCGACCTGGGACCCACATACATTTTAAGTTCAGAACAACCAGAAATTGACCCTTTAACCGACCTTCAACCTGACAGATTTCCTTTGGCAAGATCTCCATCACCTAAGCCAGGCACCTCAAAAACTGTTGAACCCGCCTCCGTTCACTCATCTGAAGATGAAAGTGACGAGGAGGGCGAGGAACTCTCGAGAACACTGAGGGATGCTGTATGGTTCCGTAAGGCCATAACTAGGCCTGATAAGTCGAGAACCGACATCTATTATTATGAGATGGGTGAAACGCAACGTTTAAGATCACTCAGAGAAGTGCGGGAATACTGTCAGTCTAATGGTATAAAATTTGATCCAACCATGTTCAGTTTCAAAGGGGAAAATAAATACCAGGGTTTTGTAAAATCTACTTCCAGTGCTAGTTCAAGTCCTAGTTACACACCTCCACACACATCTTTATCAGAAACACGTAAAAACAATATATGACTAGAAGACTCCATACCAAACACATATAAGCAAGCCTTAAAATCCCCTCAGTGGGAACTCTGGAGACAGGCAATGCAGGAGGAAATAGACGTAATAAATAAAAGACATGTATGGGAATTAACATTACTACCACCCAACACTGAACCTCTAGGCTGCAGATGGGTCTTCACCATCAAACGAGACGATAAAGGGCATGTGGCAAGATACAAAGCAAGACTAGTAGCCCAAGGCTACAAACAGGTCAGGGGTGAAATTTATGACGAGACTTTTTCACCAGTCGTAAATTTTAGTTTAATCCGCTTTTTCTTTGCCGCCCTTGTCTCATGTCTCGGATGGATTCACACGCAATGCGATGTGAAAGGAGCCTATCTGTACGCCCCTCTCTCAGATAACATATACATGAAACAGCCTCCAGGTTTTGAAATAAAAGGGAAAGAGCACTTGGTCTGTAAACTCCAGAGGGCACTGTATGGCCTCCATCAGAGTGGCCGGGTGTGGTTTTATGAATTACATAAAGTTTTAATTTCTCTTGGTTTTAACAAACTGGATTGGTGTAATTGCATCTATACATTTTCTAACTACGCTGTTTTATTATTATATGTTGATGACTTTGTTGTTTTAAGTAACCATCAGAAACACATAAATGAAATTTTAAAATTATTAGCTGAACATTTTGACATCAAAATCCTGGGGAAAACACGTAAACTCCTTGGAGTTGAGTTTGAGGAGGATAGGGAAGGTGTAGTGTCAATCCATCAAAGGCAATATATTGATGATATCTGCACACGTTTTAAGGAATATAACTTTCCCATCACATCACTTCCCATAAGTAAAGGAGTAGTGTACTCCAAAGCACAGTGCCCTCAAACAGATACTGAAATCCAGGAGATGTCAAAATATCCGTACCGAAGTGTTTTGGGTTGCTTATCTTTTCTTACAAGCAGGACTCGCCCCGACATATCCTATGCAGTAAATATCTTCAGTCAATTCCAGAGTAATCCAGGAATAATCCACTGGAATGGTCTTTTAAAGTTACTAGGATATGTACAAAGCACCAAACACTACAAATTGAAGCTACCTAGTCATAACATAAATCTAATAACATATACTGATGCCGATTTCGCCGCCAATCGTGATGACAGGACGTCAATGGGGGGACAACTTTTAATGTTAGACAAATCTCCTATCATGTGGAGGGCTTTTAAACAAAAATCTGTCTGCTTGTCTACCATGGAATCAGAGTTTGTGGCTTTAACAGAAGCAACTAAAGAGCTTCTTTGGTTCAGTAGAATCATAACTGAGTGTTATGATAAACACATTTTTACAGGCCCACAAACTAAACCAACCTTGTTAGTAGACAATATGGCCTCCATTGATTTCCTTAAGTCTCCCATAGAAAAATACAGAACAAAATACATTGACGTTAAATTATTTTTTGTTAGAGACCTTTTAAACCAAGAGATATTTAATGTAAAACACGTAACTAGTAAAGCTAATCTCTCAGACATCTTTACAAAACCCTTAACGAAGTTTGATCTTAAAAGATTCATTGAAGTGATCTTTAGTTATAAGTAATATATAGTGTTTTTAAATATGTTTTATTTAAAAGTAAAAAGTAAAATGTATAAAGATGTTAAAGGTATAAGGTGAAAAAAAAAACTCCCCCTCCTTTGGACTTGGGTCAAGTATTAAGATGCTTGTTTAGTTTTTTTTTTTAAGTTAAACCCTGAAGTTTAACAAGTTTCATTTTTCAAATCTGAGATTTTGTATATTTCAGTGTTTTCTTTTTATAATGTTTGAATATGTGATTATACACTTGTTTTTCTTGTTATTTCATTTTTTTGTCTCATATGCATATGTTCTATTTTTATATAAGTTTTTCAATACCCTCATTTCCAACATCGCGGACAATTTAACTCCCGCTGGAATGTGATCAGACCTCAGGATGGTTCATCCTCCGGGGTTCGAGCAGCCCCAGGAAGCGGCTCGCAGGGGTGCAATTGTAAATAGCCAGAGTAGCCTGCAGGGGGTAGTGGCCTTCTTGAGTGTTCTGATCACAGGAAGGCCTGTCGCGGGCATCGTTTCTTTTAAGTTTGTAAGTCCCTATTTTTTGAAAATGGAAATGTCACATAGGTCCCGTCCGTGGTGTTGAAAATTGAGCTGTATTTTTTTTGCATATATAAATATGAAAGGGGTTGTTTTACGTTAAGAAATTGCATAACAAGTGTCTTTCACATTTTAAATCTTTGTTAAAACATTTGCAAATGTGTATTATTTCGAAAGTTTAAGCATGCATGTTGTTGTTGTTGTTGTTGTTTGTTTTTATGTGAGCGCTCACCGTCCTTATCATTATCATATTCACAGTCATTATCATGATCATGATCGTTAGTGTAATTATCATTAAATGTGTCTATTTTGCATATCATGAATTTCCCATACATTATCAAAGTGTTTTTGCATAGTAATTCATGTTTTGCTATTCTTTATATTTGTAATGTTTATGAATCTGTCGTATGATAATCATTTACTCTAGTGTAATTATGCAAATGTTTGTAAATGTAATCGTGTATTGTCAAGGCAAGGATCAAGAATCGACATACTAAAGAATGTTACGGTATGTACCGGTAATCGTAGTCACTTGCATGTGACGAGGTAAAACGGTAACAAATTTTCATGAACTCTTTTGAAATGTTTGTGTACCTGAAAGACTTTGAAATTTTTAAGTTACTATGGTAACTAAAGACTCTTGTGTTATGAAAGAAAGTTGTTAATCTTGTTGTCGTATAGTTATTAAATTGTTATTCATATTGTGTGGTTATTAACATTGTTAAAAAGTTGTTCATTTTTGGAAATTAACCTTGTTATATGATATTATGAATTTGTTGCATTTATGCACGATAATATTGATTGTTCTTCATTAGTAACTGTCAAAGTATGATAGTAGATATACTGATATCCTATGTTTTTTGTAGTACGAGTGTTAAGGGGGGGGGCGATTGTCAGCATACTCACTACCCTTAACACTCTATAATATATACATATTGTAATAGTATAATGTAGCATGACTTACTGGTTTTTATTTTATTCCAATACTATTCTATCATTATCTTACTTCCAATCTCTTTATTTTTATTTTTCCTGGTTCCATGGCATATTCCATTTTTAAATCGGTTACTTATTTGTTTACTTTCGATTTGAACATCTTACATGTGCGTTCATGGTCGCTTTCTTCCGTCTGATCGCGATTTGCGATTTTCGCAAATCGCAACTTACGAGTAGCCGTATCTCCCTTTCGCAAAGCAGGAACGCATCCGCTCAACTCGGCAGACGCAAAGGGGGCGTTGTCCTCTGGCGATGTATAGAATGGCGAGGGGTATTTAAATCAGTCGCATTGTTTTGACTGCTGATGGTCTGACGATGTTTTGGTCTAGTAAAGGCCGTTTGTTGTCATAAATATTAGTTATGTAAGTTCAGTTGTAGTTTATCTTAAGTAGTGAAAGATGGTGTTGTCTTATGGAATATTCCTGTTAGTCGATAGCGGGAATGTGATGATAAACATGTTGCTGTCATGAACTGTGTTAACATCCAAGGGTTTTTTTACTTTCTTTGAACTATTCCTGGACTTTATTTTTTCGTCATCGTCCGATTTGAAAATTTCTTCTGCCAGTTATGCCATGGTGAGTTGTTCGTTTTGCAACCTGTACCGGTCATTTGGGCTTTACTTTATGTCATGCTATTTGTTTAATTAAGTATTTTTATTGTGTCAAATATGACTTTAATTTTATAGATAACATAATTTCAGAAATTACTTTTTTTGGGTGAATCTTACCAGATATGATTTCTCTTTGTTTATTATTTCATATATACATATATTTTTATTTTGAATATGTTTTTTTCTTGAAAAATAAACGTTAGTTTATATTTTAATTAAATGCTTCTTTACTGACTTTATAACGCAACCACATATTGCCAATATTTATTTTCAGGTCACCAATTTTAATTTCTTTATCTCTGCTTGAGTTTTATTTAATTTTAGAACGGTTCTGGCCTCAGAACCGATCAGATTGAACAATGACTATAGGTGCTTTGTATTTACATGATTACGAATGCATCTAAAACTAGGGTTATACCAACAATGTACATTTTTTCAGTGCGTACATCAGAAATAAAACCATAGAATCACTGCTCTAGATTTAAATGTATGATGGGAATTTAATTTATTTTGTATATACTGACCATCCAGTCATATCAACATTTTGCCAATGGAAAATGTAGGTGAATGAATATTTATTAATTAAAATGACTATATGCTCTCATAGGTTTAAGAATTTTTAAATGTTGAATGGTTTTTGTGATAGAAATGCAACATTAAATTGAGAAATGTTTGCTTGAAACCTTAATATTCTGTATAAATAATTTCTTTAATGTAGTTTTTTTTTTTTCAGTACATTTTCAAAGATGAAAATTTTAATAAACCATTCTTTAGTACATATGTGAAAACAACTATGTTTATGCTTTATCTCTTGGGATTTATTTTCTGGAAACCATGGAGGGATCAGTGTTCATCAAAGCCAACATATACTGTAAGTTCATTTATAGAATTTTATTTTTTTTTACTATTACATGTATATTTTAATTTTCTACAGCAATTGCTGGTTAAAATCACTCTGAAAGAAAATGTATACATACAAAATGTGTGTATCAAAATATTTGAGAGCTTCATCTCAGTTAGAAAATATTTAACATGATAGATAATCAATGGCAATAGCACACAATTGAAGCACAGGAAAACTCTTTCCAATTGAAAAATTAAACTTTTTTTTTTTTTTTTTCCCTTCAAGAACATTGTGGGGAAAGAAAATCAACTTTGACCTTTATAACCATGTGATAAGAAGACAGGGGTAAATAATATTTTTCCGTCTATGCCAGATAAAGCTACAACAATGACTTACTTGAATATTAAATATGTGAAATTTTTCACATTGCTAATGAAGCATAAACCAAAAGTGAAATGTGCCTACTTCGGGAATTGAACCTGAATCACTGGATTAGCACTCTAGTATTCTACCATTAAACTATAAGGACAATATCGAGCTTGGCATCTCTCACTGCTAAATGTTAATAAGGCTGCAACTGTAGCACAAGTTGGAATAGTTTTCAAGAGCACACAATCTTGTGGCAAATATGAGACAAAAGAAAACACAGCATAGATGAACATGTATATAAGTATAATTTTAATTTTTTCAATTAATTTTCAACAGTGAAAGTACACTCAAAATTATTGAATATTAAATATGTGAAATTTTTCACATTGCTAACTAGGCTTAAACCAACACAATGAAAAATGTCCATCCTGGGAATCGAATCCAGATCCATGGAATAGCATTCTAATGCTATGCTATTAAGCTATAAGGACAATATCCTGCTTGGAATCTTTTGCTGTTAAATGATTTTAAGGCTACAACTGCAGCACAACTAACAGAAATCAGATAGTTTTGAGGTCCCTGTGGCAATTAGTCTCATTCCTCCAGTAATATTTATTCTTAGGCTCTGAGTGGTTCTGGTAGGGGGAAAGTGATACCTAATTTTCCTGTCCCATGTGCCCAGTCATGCTCTATGTGATTTAGATCTGACTGGTCAATCTATCAAGCGAATATCATCACTATCAAGAAATTCATCAAACAGATGAGCTCTATATAGATGCATATTGTAACCTATTAAAATGAAATCAAGGCCAATTGTATCTCAGAATAGGCAAACATGTAGTATTAATATATCATCCCTTCACCTCACACTAGTCACAGAGCCTTTGTCAAACTCAAAGAGGGATGTGCACCCATATAACATGTTGCCTACCTAGAATATCAAAACTCAACTGTCATAGTGGTCTTTTTCTCAAAAGTGGTATTATTCGTAATAGACCCCTGGTTTTCTCTAGATGAAAGGATGTGAAGAATTTGTATTTAGGCTGAATAGAATTTCATCAGTGAACAGGTTGGTTTCCCATTAATTCCTGGCCTAAAGTTTATGATTTTTGCCCTGTGCTAAATGCAGGGCTTGAAACTTCTAAAAATTGTAAGGCTCCCAGCTGGGAACCTACATGAAAAGTGTAGGTTCCCAGACGAAAAGTGTAAGTTCCCAGAAATTTTGTGTGAGTCTTTTAACAAAATTTGCTGGTTTTTTTGCGATTTTTTGATGAAACCTGCCGTTTCATCGTGATGTTTTAACGAAACTTGCCGTTTTATCACGATATTTTAACAAAACTTGCCGTTTTATCACGATATTTTAACAAAACTTGCCGTTTCATCACGATTTTTTAACAAAACTTGTCGTTTTATCACGATATTTTAATAAAACCTGTCGTTTAAAAAAAAAAATGCCGTATTTTGCGCATCTTAAATGAAATTTGCGTTGTTTTGTGCGATCTTTTGACGAGTTTTAGACCATTTTTGCAATTTTTTTGACAAAATTTGTTGTTTTTCATGATTTTTAACAAAATCTGGCGTTTTTATCACGATATTTTAACGAAACCTGTCTTTTTTTTTTAAACATGAAATTTGCCGTTTTTGCATTTTTTTAAAAAATAGATTTTGCATTTTCTGCACTTTTTTTTTTTTTTTTGATGAAATCTGTTGTTTTTTTTTCTTAACAAAATTTGTCGTTTTTTCGCAAA
Source organism: Maratus speculifer (assembly GCA_964019185.1). Lineage (NCBI taxonomy): Eukaryota > Metazoa > Arthropoda > Arachnida > Araneae > Salticidae > Maratus > Maratus speculifer. The sequence goes on from OZ025299.1 coordinate 186,261,206, forward strand.
TTTTTGATGAAATCTGACATGTTTTCTCGATGTTTAAACGAAACATGGCGTTTTATCGCAATGTTTTTAACAAAACCTGCCGTTTTATTGTGATGCTTTAACAAAACCTGCCGTTTTATGTGATGTTTTAACAAAATCTGTCATTTTATTGTGATGTTTTAATGAAACCTGTCGTTTATCAAAATTTTTTTAACGAAATTTGCCGGTTTTTGCGATTTTTTCGGGTAATAGTTTGATGATATTACGCATCCCATGGGCCGCTTAAGAGCTTTTGTTTTGCATAATTTATGCGTTATAATGCATCCGTGGCGTCGCTGGCAGACACTGCGAAAAGTTAGGTTCCTGGCCAGGAACCTGATTGTAAAAATATGTTTCCAGAAAAGGATTTCTGGGTTCCTCGGGATCCCGGGAACGCTATTTTTCGAGCCCTGGCTAAATGTGTTCTTTTGTGTGCTGAATTAAGCAAGGTGAGAGAAGCAGGTCTTATTGCAAACAGCCCTCTGTCATGTAGTCTTCTACAAATAGTAATCCTTGAATCTTGACTGCCTGTGGCCGCATAAAGGTTAGTGATTCCTCCTGAGGAGCTGTTGCACTTTTGTTACCCCCTCACTGTATTGGATAAATTGCTATCTTCGTTAGCCATCATGGCCTTGGACAACCTTGCCCAAGCTTTCTCTTTATGGATAAAGTGTCCTTAAACTGTTTCTATAAGTTTGACATGACACTGGACGTAACATTAAAGTCTCCATGAATCTGTACTTGAGACTACTCTATTCCAATTCTCCCTGAGATTTACCACCTCATTCTACCGTCCAAAGGTTGTTGGTTACTAATTTTTGTTTCCTTTTGAATCCATCAAATGTTGTAAAATATATAAATTTATTCAGAGAGGTACCTAAGCAAAAAAACGTGAAAACTGCCAACCTTGCTTATAAAGTCTGTTTTTCTAACCACTCCCCCCCCCCCCCCCCCCCCCCGCAATACACAATTTACTTTTTTTAGTTTGATCAGTATGAAATGTATTTAAAAATTACATTTTTGAGCATTTTTTTTTTTTAACGTTAACTAAATTATCCCAGCTTAAAACATTTAATAATATCAATCACACTCTTTAGTTTTAGATATAAAATGTATAAACATATTTTTTAAATAAAATATTTAGTCAATTTTTTTAATTGATGTTTTCAAATAACATTGGCATCATTGGGCACCCATGAGAAGGGGACGAGCTAAGGGAACTTAAACCTGTCCCAGAGCTCTAAACTTTCCCTATTTAATAGTTTTTAAACTTATAAAAAAAAAATTTAAATATTTTTAATAGGTCCTCAAAGAATGTAAATTTTGAAAAGTACTAATATTTTCTTAATTTTTTTTCTTATGAAGTTTGAAAAATTAGCATTTTTAACAATTACAAATTCAAACAATATTTTCTTTTTATTTATCAAACAGGGTTAACACTTTAGAATCAGTCCCCTCCTCCTCCAGTTTCACAAACTAGAACCCTACTGTTTTGTTTTGTTTTGCTCTGTCAGAGTTGAGCTGTGTCAAAAATACGTGTGTTTGAAATACATTTGTATTTTGTATTTTAAACCAATAAGATCAAAGGATTTTTGTAATGTATTTTCTGATGGTTTTACAAAGTATTTTGAAAATATTCAAAACACATTTTTTCCAGATTTCAAATTGCCATTTCAAACTGCACAGAGAAAAGGTAAGATTCACTAAGGCAAAATACATACCTGCCTGTTTTGATTAGTTTTCAAATTCTGTTCTGGAAGTTAATAAAAACACACTTTTCGACTCTTGCTTGAATAAGGTGATTGATGAATATATGTTGTCTAGCTACAGCAAACATATTTTTTGCTGATTATTTACAAAAATAACTTTTATATGCCTTAATGATGCCGTGGGAATTACAAGAAAAAAACAGTATTGTGATAGATCAGATAAAGCAGTGCTAATAATGAGAGTTCCCTATTTACCAACAGACGTAAGGAGCTCAATTTTGTTTCTGGTCTAGTAGTTTTATTTAAAAAATAGCAGTCCTGCCCAGCATTGCCTGGGCTCATAATAATATTCTTACATGAGCCTGAAATTTGTTTTGTAGTTTTGTACAAAGATGTGGGGGTGGTGAGTAGAGATTGTGCAAGTTAGGCCCAAGTCGGGCCCAACTCTTGTTCAGTTGGAAAATTGTGTACAGTCACAAATTAAGATTTTGAATTTTTATTTGTTTCACACTTTAAAATCTTTTATTTAGAATTCATGAATTCAATTATAATTTAATTATGTTTTCAATATTTTAAATTTTTATTTATCATCTTTAGATGAAAAAGTAATTACGACTTTATCATAATCTGTAATACTGAAAAAGAAATAATGAAATCAAAAATCGAAATCAAGTACTACTATATAGATTTTTAAAAAGGCAATATCCAGCAAATTTATTTTCTAATAGAGTAAAGCCTGTTTATAATGAAATCGTTCAATAAACTGAAAAAAAAGGAATAGGTTTCAGCCCCTCCCCTCCTCAAAAAATGCATTTAAGCTTTGTGCACTTTAAAGATCCTGCATAAAAAAAGTTTTTATCACTGGTTGTTTGTGTTACCTACTAAGCTGGTTTTATTGTATTTTACTTCTGATGGAGACCCTTCCTTTGAATTATTAGCATAAGGTGCAGACTCTCTGTATAGCCAAGTTAGTATCATTTTATATCTTGACATTTTTTTACCTTTAGCAAGAGGCACAAATAATTAAAAAAAAAAAAACTTTAAAATTGAAAAAAAAAAAAAATGATTGGACTAAGTAAAATGTAGTTTTCTGTTTAATTATTATTATTCGATTCATTTATGTGGATTTTTTCTCGAATAATTCAGTTGTTTTAAAGTTAAAAATAATTCAAAACCTTTAAAATTGTAAAAAAAAAACCCAAAAAACAAAAAAAAAAAAAATTACCGAGTATCAAAACAGAGACCTTTTGTGGAAAAAACTGAGGCGTTAGAGCATTATCCTGCAAAGGGTGCTATAAATTAAGGTTCCATAACTAGTTTCTTCATTTTCTTTTTTTTTTTTGTCGTCAGTTTCATTAGCTTAGCAAAATAGATGGTTATTATTGTCTGAATTCTCTAAAATTTTAATGGATCATAAATATAACTAAAACTAAACCTTTTTCCAATTTTCATTTAAAAATATACATATTTAAGATGGAAAACGTTTAGTCAAAATCTGAAAAAAACAGTGTTATTCCTCAATTTCTAATTTTTTTCTCGAAGCTTTCACATATTTTTTTTTTTTTCAAAATGTTTCTACCCCTTTGTAGGTGATGTAAATCTGGTCTATTGAGATTTTTTTAAAACATTGTGTATAAATATGGGTGTTTAGTTACTTTTAACATATAAAAAATTTCCTCTCCATGTATTATAAAATGACCTGCATTTAATGGTTGATTTGAAAGGGTTAAAATTTATATTTAAAAAAACTAATTACACCATTGTTTTACAGAGGGTTTCAGCTTTATAAGTATATTTTTCATTTATCAGTATCTTTAAATTTGTGTCATAGGGTCAATTTTATAAGAAGTAAAAAATTTTTGAAAAAACGACCTTTTTAAAATTTTCTTTTTAAAGGGTTAACTGCGACATTTAAAAATAATTGCACCATTTAAAAAGTGAAAGTGCGATCTTTCGCACAGCCTTTCAATTTTAACTGTGCTGAACGGTTGGTCAATTTAGATTAAAACAAAACAATAAAAGAAACAGAAATGCTATTGAAAATGCATAACGTTGTTTTGATGCATTCTGAGCTTCAGGTACATCAGGAGAGATCTTGGACTAACTTCACAAAAATAATGAGCCTCGTACGTGCTGTTGTTTTTGCTAACCATCACAGACACACACAGAGTGATTTGTCCTTTTATTAGTGTAGATAGCAAAATAAGATTTCTTAAAAATTAGCCAATTTGATTAATTACCATATTTTCGGGTGTATAGTCCATGGCTTAAACAAGAAAAAAACCTCCCAAAAAGCCGCTGCGGCTTATACACGGTGCGGGTTATACAATTTTTTTTTTTAAATTGGAAATCGTGATATTTTTTCTACAATTTTTAAACCTTAAAAAATTTGAAAAAAAAACATCGAAATTTGTAATTTTTTTTCCGCTATGCCTTGAAATTTAGAGAGTTCTTCCATGTTTGTAAAGGCTTTTTTTTACTACTTAAATACAGTTATTTTTGGATTTGGAAGAACTGTTGCAACTATTGCCAAGTATTGCACTGATAGATGTATAATAGCCATTGTGTTTGTAGAGTACAAAATCCAAAATCCCGAACCCTTCCAATCTTGACAATTCTAAATTTAAGATCATTTTTAGTTTATTTTTCAAAAAAAATAATCTACCGACCCTGTTGCAAAGAACAAAAAAATTGCGTGATTTATATAATTTTGGAACGATTCAGAGCAGTCGTTTTTTTTTTTTTTTTTAAACGATTCAGAGGAATCGTTCCTTTACAGAGTCGTTTCATTTCAAAAGGAGTTCAAGGAATCAAACTTTTCCGGAGTCGTTTCATTTCAGATAGAGTCCGAGGAATTGTTCCTTTTCGGAGTTGGTACCTTACCCTGTTGCAAAGAATAAAAAAAAGTGTGATTTATGTCATTTCGGAACGATTCAGAGCAGTCAGTCTTTTTCGAAATGATTCTGAGGAATCGTTTCTTTGCAGTGTCGTTTCATTTCGGAACGAGTTCTAGGAATCGAACTTTTCCGAAGTCGTTTCATTTCAGATAGAGTCCAAGGAATCGTTCCTTTTCGGAGTTGGTGCATTTCGGATCGATTCCAAGGATTCGTTCCTTTTGGGAACCAATGACCTAAGATGCATATACATTTTATGTCCAAAATTTTGAATTTATCGCCGATTTTTTTTTTTTTTTTTTAAATTTTCGGAATTTTTTTTTTTTAAATATCACGCTTCTTTGAAAAAACTGCATTTAAACTCTGCATCGCTTGAAATTTTATCTTAAAACACGTAAACGCCGAAGCATTTCTTCCGAAAATTACGGTACTGATAACCTGAATTTTTTAGCCCAATTACCGTAGATATTATGCATCACAAAAAAATTTTGTAAATTTGTGTTAAAAATTATGACTAATGGCTTCTAATTTCGAACCCTGGTCGAAATATACATTCGTAAATGGTGTATAGCCTGCAGACTATACACCGATGCATCTCCGCGGGTTATACATGGACGTTTTTTACTGCACTGCTCGATTTAGGGGTGCAGGTTATACACAGGGTGCGGGCTATACACCCGAAAATACGGTATATGAATTTTGAAAAAAAAAAAACTTTAGACAGCAACCATAAGAAAATTGCTACAATAAACTTTTAAAGAAAAGATTTGACTTTAAAAAATGAAGTTTATGAAATTGAAAATTTTGCATTAGAATTATACTTTTTATGAATATTTTATAAGTGTTTTCTTTTAACGGATGTAAGAGTTTTCACATTTTTGTTGCTCTTTATTAAAAGTTTCAAGGTTTTCAAATGTTGTTCAAATGATTTGTTATTACTTTACATTTATATATGGTTTGATATTTTACCTAAGTGTTTTAATTTTTAAAAAAATGTTATGACAATTTTATATATATTATTTTTATACTCAAGACCTAAAGCATGGAGTTTCATCAAACTTAACCATATTCAGATAGTATAGATGATGTTTTGATGTATATCATCCTATAGATGATTTTTTAGGATTTTGTGCTTTACACTGTTTGGGATTTTTATATCTCTGCACCTGTTGCATAGACTTAAACCAAAACTTTTTATACTTTTTCTAGAATACTATCTTAATTTTAGTTTGAAACACACAATAGTGGGTGGTCCTATCCTATGCTTTCTAAAAAGGATTCCTTTTTGAATCCACAATTAACTGATGAAGTTATTCCTAGTAAATAATTACCTTTAAAAAGTAGTTTATTCATTATAGTTATTCTTTTAACTTTCATACACTTTTAAGCATCATTGCTGAAATATCTTTTTTATTTTTTTAACACTTTTTCTTTATTTGGAAATTTATTTTTTCTAAAAATTTAATTAGGTTTGCAAACTTCTTTTGCATTTCAGTAGTGCCATTTAATGCATAGTAATTTTTATTTCATTTTTTAAATACATTTTGTATTTTAAATGTATTTGCAAAATGTTTTATGTTTTGAGTTGAAAAGTCAATGTATTTTATATTGAAAATGTTTTTTATGTATTTTGTCAGACTCTGTGCTCTATATCAAGTCAATATCAAAATTTTATGTCTGGATATTCTTTCATACAAGGCTGGTTATCAGTATGGTAGAAATATCATAACAACATCAAATCTTTTAATCCACAGAGCTATAATATGTAAATTGACTATTATCCACAATACACATTTATATGTAAGCAATGAAATTTATGAAAATTGAAACTACAGTGCAACCTCTATTATCTGAGCTAATTGGGACAGCTAGTACCTTGGGTATCGGAAGTCTCAGTTAATAGAAATTATATATAAAACCTCGCATTGCTTCCGTACTTACCATCTTTTAGATTAAGAAACAATAGAATGTTTTTTAAATGATAAAAATAATGTAACTGTTCAACAAACTTAAAAAGGAATTCCCCCACATTTTGCCAATCAAGTGATTTGGGGATTGCCAATAACACATCACCTCATTATCAATAGTTATACATGACCACTTAAAACAAAATCAGGCTTTGTTATACGCTCGGTTAACAGAAACCTAGATTAGTCGAAGCGTGGTTAATCAAGGTTCTACCGTAAATACTACAAAGTGCATTCCATTTTCTTTCTTCCTTTTTTTAAACAAAAAAAGCTAGTGATTTTCTTTTCTCTGTCTTTTGTTTTCATTAATCAAATTGAATTTTCAATTTAATCCTTGCTTCTAATAATAAATTAAACAGTAATTAAATTATTACTTTTTTAAACATATATTAATTTTTTACTAAAACTTTTATCTTTAAACAGGAAATTATATTTTCCCATAAACTTGCCTGATACAGTTTTAAAATAGTTTTAAAGTATTGAAATAAGCAACAATTATATCAGTGTTTCAGAACATGTAGAATATGATTTACTCATGATATTAGAACATCAAAATTAATCCTCAATCCATGTGCTTCTGGATTTGTATATTTAAACATGTGTGCTTATTTTGTTGATATGTATTATTTGATTATGTTTACAATATTCAATTTCATCAACTTGATAAACATTTATTAATATTGAAGAACTAGTTTAGTGCAAAACTTATCTGAAATAATTACATGTATATTTTATCATTTATTCATGCATTAATAATAATTTCTTTTGTATGTGCAAATTAAAAATGTAAACAAATAATTATGATATACCGTAAAATAGGGTGAATAGGAACAGCGGGGTGAATAGGAACGAAACTTCCCAGTCATACAAATAAATTCATTATAAATATATGTGATGATATTTTTATTTGCCAATTTTTGTATAAGAAGGTAATAACATTAAGAGTTGGGGAATTCAGTTTTGACATGTTGGCACCACTACTGGGGTATATAAAAAAACTTCAAGAGGATCCCCAAAAACCTCATTTTTTCAACGTCTTCAAAACTTTCTATGTAACTACAGTATTTTTCATATTCTAAACTAAGAGTGGGGATTTTTAATTAATGATAGACCTATAAACGATATGCTGTATTAAATTCTACTTATTTCTAAACTACATAATAAAAAAATGAAAAATGGCTTGTAAATTCAGAGGTTTAAGATTTACGGGGTGAATCGGAACACGTTTTCTCTCATGGTTTATTTTTCTATACAGTTATAGTTTCATTTAATATATGAAAAAATATGTATGAATATGTATTGTATGTATGTATGTTTGTTCTAATTACTTGAAGAGTTTAAAGGTGCCAATAAATTACTTGGTTAAACAAAAAAGTCAACCCCTAATCCAACAGACATGGAACATACTATAAAAGAATTTAAAAATAGCAAATTAGTTACAAAAACTGCACAGAATGATTCTCTGACATCCACAATATTACACAAACAACTCGAAATTAAAAACCAATTAAAAAAGAGATGCAAACAGTACTAAGGGCTGGGGATGAGGGTGTATTAGTAGATCGTATTAATGCATGCAGCGATTGGGGCTATTCAATAGATTCACTTACCCAATGACTACTAGTAAAGGATAGCACAGAACAGAGCTTAATTTGTATTAAATTCTACTTCTGCAATTCGAATATAATTACTTAAATTAAATTTTATCTTTTCTTGATTTCAAAGTTGTTTTCTAATTTTTAAAAAGGTATATCTTTACTTGTATATAAAATAAAGGCTTGGTTTCACAGTAACTACGTGTTTCTATTCCTCTCTTATCATTATTACCTGTTTTTGTGAACCCTATTAAAATTTGTATCGGAATAAATCAAGAGTATAACATTTGTTCTGATTCACCCCTATCTGCGGGGTGAGTCGGAAGACCATTAAAATGATAAATAATATAGATATAAACAGTAAAAATGTTTCGTTTTTGCTTAAAAAGTAAAGAACAAAACAAGACCAAAGTTTCTAGTTGAAAAATAAAAGAATTAAAAAATCAGTTGTTGCTTTTTTTTAACGTTAAAGCTCAAAAGTGTTCCAATTCACCCCATTTTACGGTATTACCTTCAATATTCTATAATCTGCATAATCTTTGGTTTCAACCTTTGCAGTTTCGCCACATACATTATCTTGCATTAATGTATTAAAATGACACTCATTAAGCTCTCCAAATAAAAAGTGATACATTATTAATAATCTGCTCATTTTATTTCAAAGTTGATAAATTTTCTTTTATGGTATTCTTTCAATTTTCTATTAGAAGAATCTTTTATTAAAAGAACAATATGTAGGCATGAATTTTAAAATACTCTGAAGCAATTATTTTTTCTTTTCAGTTGTAAAATCATTATGCAGATAAATGCACTACCGTAATGAATTTTGTAAACTAGGAAACGGGTCTCTTTTGATAAATAAAATCTCCTATATTAAGACATTTTTACTGTTATTCATTTTTGAAGTCTGTAAAACTTGACTTGTTTGAAATTAGCATTATTGCATTCAAAGACTAATATGACTTTTTGTATATATCTTGAAAAAAAGCATTTGAAATTGTGTTAAAAAATTATTTGTGTTATATTTAGCTTATTTCTTAACCTACATAGTTGAAGTCAGCATGGTTGTCTATTAAAATCTATTGTGCATTTTTATTATGTTGTGTGTCAGGCTTTAAAATAAAGTTATTAATAAAATAATTTTACAAGTTTAAAGTATTTTTTTAAAGTACCATACAGTTTCAAAAGCCCAGACTTCCACTTTATATCCTTCTTTTAGAGATTATAAAATAATAAGTTGAATTTCTGAGGATAAACATCATTTATTTCTAAAATTTATTATGTGCCTAATAGTACAAATTATAAATTAAATTAAAAAGAAAAACATTTGCTGAAGCATGTCCAATGATTTATTCTGTAACATTGGCTTATATGGAGTAACATTGTTTTAAAATGTTATATGCTGTCTTAAATCTATGTTCAAACATATGTTCCTGCTACAGGACTTTTGGTGACTTATTTAATACAATCAAGGTTCGATAATTTACACACCAATTATGTGCAATTCTCTATAAGCTGTGTCACATAGCAAAAGTAAATATCATGTATTTTGGGAATTTGTCACTGAGAGATATTTCCTACTTTAACAAATGGTTGTAGTGAAGAACCGTAAAATTGTCAATTGATTTCGGTGAAAAAAATCCCCACTAATTTTGACGTATGATCATGGAATAAAATTGCTAATTTCATGAAACAATCACAGAAAAACTCTGCAAATATTGTCATAAGGTCACAGAAATACATAGTGAATTTTGTCACAAAAATATCATGAATTCTGCTGTATTTTTCTATATCTATGTGAACCACTCATATATGAATACATATAACTATATTGGCATGTTTTTATCCAAAAAATTTCATTGCCATGTTTTATTTATTTCAGTTAGTCGATTCAGTTACAGTAGAGAATGAAGAAAATGAGTGTGGATATGTAGAGGCTGAACCTTTACTTGTGAGTAAGCCAAGAAAAATTTATCTAATATTCTTATTTTGGAAAATGATATTTTTGTAAATATAACATAATTATTTAAGTGTATATTTTCTAGTATTTTTCTAAATTTATCTATCTTTACTTCTTATAAATGTTGTGTTTAAATGTGTGCTCTTGAAGTATTGCTGAGATTTTTTTCATAATTAAGAAACATGTTTATTTTTTAGAATAATTCAGCTTCCCTGGAATAAAAATGCTTATTGTAGTTTTATGAATTTAAAATGGACAAGACATTCTGACTATATTTTACTTTTTATTATGAGTAAAGTTGAAATGTTGTGCTTGTGTAATGTAATTAGAGAATAGAATCCATTAAAAGTGATAAGTTATAAGGCAATTTCAGTTAACTATAGGTGAGTAATACAATTTATGACAAATAATAGTTTATTTGGTTAGGGTCTCCTTTACTTATACAATCATCAAGAGTTGTGCTAAGAAATTCAACAGCATTTACCAAATCTGAAAATTACCAACAAAGTTTCAAAAAGTCTGAAATAAAAGTTCCATTGAAATTTTCAATGGTACCTTTTAATACATGAAAGATACATTTGTAATCACTTAATGGAATGGAAAATTAACAATATAGATTTAATTCAATGTAGATTCTAAATATAAAAGTTTAAATCAATACAGTTTTAATGCTGAAATAATAATAAATATTCAATATTTTTCAAAAGAATAAAACCTACTAATATTCATCATTTGAAGCAGCAGAACAATAACTTCTATTGAAAAGTTAAACAACTGATGTTGTACAATAAATTGTATTATTGCCAAAAATGTAACACCATAAAAAATGTGCCGTGTCTTTTGAAAGAACTTTGTCATTTTTTAAGCACAGAGAAAAAGTGCTACCACTTTGAACACAGGAGCAGGATCTTTTGCAAAGCATTGCCAAATTTATGGTGTAAAAAAGTTTTGCCTTATTTTATTCCACAACTATGTTTGCTCAAACTTCCATGAATGAATCTTAAAAGCTTATAAGGAAGGGCATGTTTACAAAAAAAACACTTCCATCAACCAATCTACCACTACATTTTTTGTCGTTATGAGTTACGATTATTGTAGAACTTATCTACGTTAAGTAGGACATTCATATCATAGACCTGTCAAATGCAGGCCAATCAAATTACTCTAACTCATGTGCACTTTAGGAGCTGTAAAGAACAAACAGGTGTTTCTTGCTCATTTATAGTTATTTGATCCACAGTGACGTCAGCTGCCATTTCCTTATATTCCAAATTGAGCTATTGCAGATGAATATTGGAGGACTAATTTACCCAAATAACCTTTAATGATCATAGAATCAAGTTAAAAATAAAGGTGTTAAAAATTAATATGATTTAAAATAATAGTTTGGAATATTTTTGTTTTTTATGCTGAGATTTTGAAATGTTAACATTTCAAAAAATATTACTCTTATATATTGAGTAAACAAAAGACAAACACTTTCTGCATAAGTTGACCAGTGGAGTTACTTTAACACTATATTTTAAACACATAGTGATGTCCAATACAAGATTTTATTATGACATTCATTACTTAACTGTAAAGAAAGAAAGAATAGTTCAACTTCTTTATGAATATAAAAATAATCTAATTTTTGTATTTTCTGAGATTTTATACATGATTTTTTTTTAAAATACAAACTTGTAAAATATATTTTCATTTCAAAGCTTTTCCACACACATGCAGGTGTACCTTGTTAATGTCAACTGCTTGTAACATGAATTGTTTTCCCAAGCTATGTCAAAATTAAATGACTTAGCTGCTGATAACAAGAATGAAGTTTTATTTATATTGATACAGCTTGACTTATATAGTCAGTACTGGATATATGGTCAACTGCTTGTAAGTTCAGCCTGTTTATAAGATAAATCCAGATTGACTAAATAGGTATAATGTGTTAAAATGCACTGCCTATATGGTCAGTTCCTACTATCAGATATATGGTCATCTTGCATCTCCCTTTTTTTTTTTTGCAAAATATCTTATAATTTTATGCTTTTACTTCCTTTTTTAAAGGTGGAAAGATCCGAAAAGATGTATCATATAAGTATTTTCAACTGTCGACCTTTTTGTATTAGTCACGTGGTCCTTTATATTTTTAAGAGTTTTAGAAGGAAGTGCATGGAAATCCTGATGGAAGAAAACCCCTCTAGTCAATCTTCTCTTTTTCTAGCATTGAATCTTCAATCCTTCTGTTAAAAACCACAAGTATGAGGTACGTCTGGAAAAGAAAGACCAGTTGATATTTTTATAGCTTTAGAATTAAAGGGAGTCTCCTCTTGCCAGCTGCAATTGATGAGAAACTTTTTCCTGTCAATAAGTGTTTTCAAAGCTCTGAGAATTTTTTCTTAACTGTCACATTAGATACAGATATCGATTCTTGGAAAACATGCCATCACCTTTTGTGACCGAATGTGAATTGTGCACTGTAAAGGTAAAGTCTTCATTCATTTGTTAATTTTTGTTTTGTGTCAGCAAAACAAAAAATTTCACAATTGTGAGAAAATAAGAATTTTACAGAAAACTTTGAAAAATCAAATCTATCAAAGCAGGTTTTACAAAGACCGATGGAATAGCAAGAAGGACACTGAGGGTCTTAGGGTCCAAATCTTGTTGCACAGAAGATATGATCAATCAAAAGAGAAAGTGACAACATGTTTCAACATTTTAGGATGTTGAAAAAGATTTTTTTACTTAGATAAAATATGCCAAATTGCAGCATGTTCCAATATCACGGATTGTCTTAAAAGAAGTGTCTTTGGAAATTGTTGCTGATGTAGGAAAATTGAATTTTACTGCCAGCAGTATTTATAAAAGTTTAATATATGGCACAATCTTTTTTAAGTGTGCTTATGATGTTTCCGATAGAATACAAGTAAAATAATCAAGAGAATCTGTGTTACATAGACATTCTCAATTGGTACAAATCTTGTGGTGTTTTTAATTTTGATGAATGTGGGCTGTTTTTTTCACATTTTACTAGATAAAACTACTACTTTTAAGAATGAAAGTTGTAGTGGTGGGAAGAAAAGCAAAAAAGATTGTCTGTTTTATTAGTAGCGAATATGAATGGCTTAGAGAAATTGACTCCTGTAGTTTTTGATAAATTTCTCAAGCCTCATTGTTTGAAAAACTGCAAATATTTCCATGTATCTAATGATGCTAACCAAAAGGCCTGGATTAGAACAAGTTTTTTTGGGGAAAAAATTAAACTTTCGATAAAATTTGGATCTTCTCTCCCCCTCCCTAATTTAAATTAGATTAAACTTAATGTTTTGTCTCCAGACTGCAATAAAATGGCATAATCCTTAAATCAAGAATTATTTAAAATTTCAAAAAAGCCAGTGTAAATGGTTTTAGAATACATAGCTTCCAGAATGTAAATAATTACTATTCAAAGATGACAACAATGATGCTGAAGATAATATACCCCTATTTGAAGTTGCACAAAAACTACAAAATGCCATTTGCACATGAACAATACAAGACAAACTGACATATGCAAATGTTGACAATGAGGTCATTTCTAATGTTGAAACTTCCATACTGAAAATAATTTTGGAAGTTTTAAATATAAACACTGATGGAAACGATGGTAATGACAGTGAAGCTGAAGCTGAGCCAATATTGTGAGCAGCACATTCTCAAAGCACTAAATATTTCCAGATGTTTTTTACCAATCTTGAAAGAACACAAATACATTTTAACCGTTTGACTGCTACGCGGCGCAAAAGCGCTGCGATAGTTTATCTCGAAAACCGCGGCGCAGCGCTTTTGCGCTGCGAGTTCTTTATAATACAAAAAGAATTATTAAAATTGATTGATATTTGTCTAAATAACAGTGTTTTATATGACAACATTATTTTTTCCTTTAAAGAAATCAAAATATGTACCGCAATTTTCGTGCATTCTTGCAAAAATTGCTTAGCACTAAAACGGTTAAAGCTGTTCATGAATAAGAAAAAGTAGTGTTAATTACTAAGATAAAATACAAACAAGCCTGCATAAAAGATTATTTTAAGTAAACTTTACTTTTTTACTTAAAATAATCAAGTATACTCATATTTTCTAATGAGTATACTCATCAATTTCAAAATTTAAATGTAAAATAATTCTTATTTGTCCTCTATTTTTATAAAATATATCCTTTTTTCTGCATTATTCGACTGATTTAATTAACCTTTAATAATGTGTAATTGTCTAAAATTCTAGTTTATACTGCATACAAGATCATCCTGCTTATGAGGTCATATTTTTGAGGACCGAATGGGTGACCATATAACTGATATTGACTGTATATTTGAGGACATGAGTTTCAAAACTTGCCTTATCTAATACTTTAAAAATCAAGTTTTCTCTGTAAATCTTTTCTATTGACAGGTAAACCTGTATATTGATGAACCTGTATTGATAAAACATTATGATCTTGAAAAATACATAAATAAACTCAATTTTATTGTGTATTTCTGGCATTATAAAACCTTGCTTTAAAAAGGAATCTAATGGATGCACTCATGGGTTTTTTTTTTTTTTTTTTTTTTTTTTAATTTGATTTTTTGAGTAAGGCAAGTTTTGAAACTTGTCTTCATTTAAATTTTGTAGGTATCCTGTAATCATTTAATCCAAAAAACATTGATAATAGCGGACTTTGATAAATAGTTATCTAATTCATGTAACTAATTGCTATACTGATTTCTCAGTTTGTGTAAAATTGTGATTATATCTGACTATTCTTTTCTTCCAAAATAGCTGTTTTAATGTTTTTGTCTTACTTGTCTCAGTTTTAAGTCTTTTTAACTTTAATAGAGTGAATCTATGTGGATCCCAATAAAATATCATGATGGAAGTGGTGAGAAAAGTAGTGGAAATGAATCTGATGATTCAGCTTCAAGACATAGTAAGTTCAGTAGTATTATTGTGTACCTAATTATTTTCTATGCCGAGGAAATTATTGTTTAATATTATATGTAACTTTTATCATATTAAAGATTATCATACTAAGCAATTCCTTTATTTTTCTTTCCTTCTTCCTCCTCTTTTCCTTCTGTATTCCCTTCCTCTATCTTTTCCTTCTGTTTTTTCTTCCTCTGTCTTTTCCTTCTGCTTCACCCTTCTCTCTCTTTTCCTTCTGCTTTGCTTGTCCTCTTTCTTTTCCTCTTGCTTCACCAACTTCTCTCTTTTCCTTCTGCTTTGCCGTCTTCTCTCTTTTCCTTCTACTTTGCTGTCTTCTCTATTTTCCTTCTGCTTCTCCTTTCTCTCTCTTTATCTTCTGCTTTTTCTTCCTCTTTTTCTTCTGCTTCCCTTCCTCTCTCTCTTCCCTCTACAGTTCTCATCATTTTCAACACCTTCGTTTCCTTTCCTTTTCTTCCTCCCCTTCTATATTTCCTCCCTCCTGCATTTTCTTTTTTTTACTTACTCTTATTTTCCTTCCTCAACTGATTAAATATACAATTAAAATTTGTCAATAATTCAGACATCCGAGTTTTATAGAAATAGTATTTTGGTAATTTAAGGTTAAAATAATATTTATTATAGAGTTAATTTCATGAATTTAAGATGCATTTTTTATTGTAAATAATTTTGTAAGTAAAATAAAATCTATGAAATAGTCCCTTTCTAAGCATTTTTTTCGTCAAAATTCAATCTTCTATTAATATAATAAACATTTTAAATGAAAGTTTTTTCTATACCTGACTGTGACTTAAAATTAAAATAATACTCAAAATTGCCTGATTATATGAGTTGATTCTATAAGCATGATTAATTTGTTTGGAACATTGAAGAACATGTTTCAAATAATTCACTATAAATGGATAATTCATTTCAGTAGTTTTACAATCTTTGTGGGTTTTAACCTTTATATCCAAAGGAAACTGATGAAAGGGGGAAAGCAGTAGGTTGTTACTTCTGTGATTAAAGGAAGAAGGGGGGATAAAACAAGAGAAACTGAGGCTATATTGCTGAGACCCCTATATTTTAGGTTTCAGGCATTCCAAAAAACATGTTTTTACAAAATGTCTGTAACTCTGTATGTGATACAAATTTTGTGAGCATTGTATATCAAAAACTAATGAACAGGAAGAAAAACCGTAGATTCTGTTAGTCCCTGATATAATTTGATGCTGATTACTTTTTAATATAAATTGCCGAACAGGTGGTGTGACTATGCTGCATTTTTCATGATTTCTTCAATAGCGATATCTCAAGAACTAATGTACAGATTTGCATGAAACTTCAGTTTCAGTTAAATCTTGATATAATTCAGTGCTGATTACTTTTTTGTGTAAATTGCTTGAGAGGTAGTGCCGCTATGCTGCATTTTTCATGATTCCACAATAGCTGTCTCTCTAGAACTAATACATAAATTTTCATCAAATTCAGATTCAGTTCGTTCCTGATATAAATTGGTCCTGATTAGTTTTTGATGCAAATTACCCTACAAGTAGTGTTGTTATGCAGAATTTTTTTATGATTTCTGCAATAGATCTATCTCAAAAACTAATGCATGGATTTTCATCAAACTTCAGATTTAGTTAAAAGTTGACATAAGTTGTTGCTGATTAGATTTTGGTGTAAATCACCCACCCAGTGGTGCTGCTATGCTGCATTTTTCAGGAAGTATTAACATGTATGGGTATTGCATTAAAAGATACACTTCAGTAACATAGGAATATCTAATTAGTAGAATTAATCTAAAAAAGAGTCCATGCTCTAAAATGAAATGTCTTTATGTATAAATTATTTTAGTCAATATAACTGATTATTACTTTTCTTTTTTCCATTTTTAAATAAAGAACAAACAAAAGTATAATATTCATCATACAACATAAAAAATACTCAGTGTTAAAATATATATATATATATTGTTGTTGTATGATATGCAGGACATTTCTAAGCTTTGTTCTAAAGGTTTAAAAAATGCATCTTATATACACCAGAAAATATTGTATATATCTATATTTTCTCAAATTTGTTTAACAGAGCAAACTTTGATTCTAGTACAAAAAATCTATACACATGTATTTGCAACCTCAACACTCATGCTTCTCAGTATTAGTCTCTATTTTAGCTGTATGATTTTCTGTGGAACTAAATATAGTTTCTATTTAATAGGTGTGAAATCTGTTCATTTTAATCAAGTGACTGAAGTCCGTCACTTGTCTGGTATGTATTATATTTCTGTTTTTGATTGTTACAGCAACTTTTTCTCTGTGTTAAGAAATATATTGTTTTGGTTTTTATAAAAAAAATAAATAAATAAATAAATAAAACAGGGCTGCAGAATCGGAGTCAGTCCCATTTTTGAGTAAAAGAGTCTAAATCAAACTTGCTAAAAAACAAGCAGACTCAGTCTCCGGCTTTTTTTTTTTTTTTTTTTTTGCTAGAATAGTTTGAAGAAAAATTAAACCAATTATTTGTAATTTTAATTCAAAAGAGGAATTATTATTATTATTATCATATCGCGCTACCCAAATTAAAGATTCCCAATGTACTGCAGGAAGAATATTGTAGAAGAAAACTGTTTTTAAATAAACTCTAGATGATCTCAAATTATTTCCAAACCAGTAAAATTTTCATCTTCATTTTTTCTTTTTTTTCCTTTCCGTCAAAATTTTTCTGCTCTTGAGAACATGAATTAACATAAAAATTGTAGTGATTTCCACTTCTGAAGTCCACAGATCCAAAGTAGTAAAATTTCTGTTTTGTTTTTTTCTTCAGATTTCAATAGTTAGATTTTTCGGGTTTGTGGGATGTGAAATTCAAAAATTAGTAAATTGACAATTTTTTTTTCTTTCATAGCTCACAGAACTGGGTTAATACCAAAATAGCAAAAATTTTGTCTTATTTTTTTCTATTTTGTTCCTTCATAATTTTAACCAACAGCAATACTAGTATTTTAGCCAGCCAGGAGTCTGTCTCTTTAAAATTTCGAGAATAGGAGTCTGACATTTTTTTTCACAGACTCTGCAACCCTGAAAAAAATTAGATAAAATTTCTAAAAATGTAAAACTCTGATTTCTATCTGTGTAACTAAGAAATGTTTGTAGAATATAAATAAAATGATATACAGGGTCACGCAAAGAATTGACTACATGGTCACCTATGAATGACAATTTCTGGAAATGTGATTTAAGTAGTTTTAAGACTATTTTTGTTTCAACTAAATTTTACCGAAATACTGGCATGTAATAAAGGTACTAGATAAACTACAGGGCTGAACAAAAGTATTAAAATATGTTTCCATCTATTAACATAAATTACTGAAATAGAAATTTCAGCCAATTATGTGTTTTCTTGCTCAACTAAATTTTCCCATTATATAGCATATAAAGAGTGTCTGAAAAGTCTGGAAACAATCAAATAACTCAAGAAATAAATATAATATTTAAAACGAAAGAATATGTATTAAATATTTTTAAATAAGCTACTCAGTGATACCAAATTTGACCCATGCAACCAACCTCCTGGGGGTCAAAGAGGGTCCAACTTTGAAATCTTAAATTATAACCTCCATTCTTTATTGCAGATTTGAATTCTATGGATGAAAATATGTAACTTTTATATTTGATGTTAATTTCGGGTCCGTTGATCACTGTGTAATCGAGCATATTCAACAGATACATATTTCAGTTTTCCCTACCGTGTTCTACCTTCTCGAAATCTAATTGACTAGAACTTTTGATGTCAAATTCCCTGTCTTTTACAAAAATAGCGTTTCTCGAAAACAGCCCGTGTTGATTATTTGGATGGTGCTATAGGGATTTATGTTTTACTCTACAAAAATTCATTGAAATATATTAGTTTAGTTTTCTATTTGGATTTTTATTTTATCCAGTAAATCGTTTCTAAATAATGACCTACTTGTTTTAATGTGTAAATATGGACCTCCCCTCTCGAAAAGAAAAAGGATGCTCTCGGTTTTTGGGGGCGGGGTATGTCAATATTCTGCGTTTTGATAAGTTCTGCCCTTTTTTTTTTTTAATTATTTAATTCAGGAAGGCGGATAGGTGTGTGTGGTGTTTTTAAAATAATTTCTACAGAGGATAACATATAAGAACAATTTAAACAACATATAAGACATATTGATCTGCGTGTTTCGATCTTTTAACACATAAACATGCAGCTCCCCTCCGGAATAGAAAAAAGATGGTTTTCATTATTTAAGAGTGAGTTGTGTGTATATTATATGTTTCCATGTATTCTGCTGTTTTTTTTTTTTAAATTGTATAATACGGCTGATGTGGGTATATGTTTTTTAAATTATTACTATAGAAAAAATGTATAGGACAAAATATCAAAAAATAAACTTATAAAACCTTTTTGTGCTGGCTGTGCAACGAATGAAGAAACATCTTAAATTCATGGTACTTACAGGTCCAGTTATATTCCAGATGAAATATCAGTATTTTTTTTTTATAAAATAAATAAAGTTACTTCAAGCACTCATAATTTTGCCAACTTTAACAAATGATTTTCAATAAGAAATTACTCGGAATGAGTATTTTCTTATTGAAATAAATTCTTACTAAAATTATTTCCTGTTCTTGACATTCCAGGATCCTTACTATCTCTGAAATTTTAGTTTGGACGAAGGATTATAAGTTTTCATGATTGATTAATTACTGCTGCAACTACAAAATAATAGGGCAGAAATTTTTTTCAACAATTCTTATAGATATATCATAATTTTTTTGTAAATTAATCTTTATTTTTTTTCAATTTAAAACTGTTTTTCATAAATTTAACCACTTAACTGATCAATGTTTTTAGTAAAAACTTTCAAATAATGTCTAATTTTTCGTGTCTTTTACAGAATTTTTAATCTTTTATTACCGGTTATTCCAAACAGAAACTTTTGCCTAATTGAATCAGAAAAATGCTTGGATTAAATAATGCAAAACTTACAATAAAATTTTACTGTTGAGTAAAATAAATTATGATTGGAGCATGGCTGTCCGTACGTGGTATGGGCAAATCATGATTGGAAAAAACACGTTGCCCGTACGAATAACGGGCAAAACAGGGAAGCAGTTAACATGCCAAATTTCATGTTTCTAGGTCTTTCAGTATCTCAAAAATCCCATTTTTAGAATTTTTTTATCTCCTGCACCCCCTTTGAGTGTGTGGCATGGATATAAGATATTGTCTATGTTTGACTCGGGGGGGGGGGGGGGGGGGAAACACCATCATTTTGGCATCATTGCTTTTGAAATCAATTCGGTATTTCCAGAGATTACCCTCTACAAATAAACAAACTTTACCTCTTTAAAATATAGGTTATAAATATAGATATATATATAAATATAGTATTTTAAATATTGTGTTGTTAGAATTTTGGTTTTATTTGTTAATGTTCAATTTATATAACTTATTTCTAACAAAATTTGAACATTGAACAAGGAAAAAACTGAATGATGATTATTAACCCTTAAGCGGTAACCATGGGTCACTAGTGCCTCGGTCAAATTTTCTTTCCTTGCTAGCTTAGAGGAGAGAGTGGGGAGCGGGACTAAACTACCCTGAAAAAAGTAGTACACTAGTAGGCTATTAGCTTCCGAAACGCCGATGTTTTAGTGCATTCACAGCCGACGTAAGAGCCAGTCAAAATTTCGAAAAGGCACGAGTGACCCAGGGTTACCATTTACGTTGACGAAAAGTGTAAGGTAAGAAAAAATTTGTTTAGTTAGGAATTGATGTTTTTTTCATAAAAAATCGATACATTACACTCACTTGGGTTTTTCCGAACCTTTATTTGCTGCAGCAAGTGTCACAGACCTGTGTGCGAGGAACACAGACATAAAATCTGTTTCGATTGTTTATAAATGATGATATCAGTGTTGCTGTAATTTTTCATATTTATTATATATTTTTTTAATTAAATAAAGTTTGATAATTAACATCATTTTCATAAATAAAATTGATTAAAAACTAATAAAATCTCTGTTTCATTGTAAATTGTACCTATTTATAAGTTTTAAAAATGTCATTTTTATGCTCAAAACTTAAGCATTTTTTTACCGGCTATTTTTTTTGTGAAAGTACCATTCTTGATATTCAATTTTCTGTTTGAAACAGCAAAAAATGTCAATTCTATCCAAAGTTATGATTTTTTAAAGAAAATGTGCATTTTTCACATTTTTATTTGTTTATTTAAACTTATTGTTTAAACAAATTAATAAATCAGCAATATTGTGACTGATTATTGTTCAAGGGTAGTTGATGTAATATCATGAATTTTTTTAGAATTTTTAAAGCACTTTAAACCACTTTTTACAGCGCTAAGCACAAGTGACCCATGATTACCGTTTAAAGGTGCCGAAAAACATGTTACCGTTTAAGGGTTAATAATGCCTCGTTTCGGGCTGAAATAATGTAAGAAATAAATTGATTTGTTTTGTAAATTACTTTTTTGTTTATATATTTTTTCACACTTGATATTTTATTTGATTAGTAAACAAATAATGAAACAATTATTTACACTAGCCATTCCCTATGAAAATTAATGTTGTCTCGCTTTGGGAATGATCAACAGAGCTAAATTATTTTTTAAATGAAAAAATTCAAAGGGTCAAAATTTTTCAGATAATTAAAGTTATTAAATTTAAAATTATGAAAAAAATGGAAAATGAAAAAAAAAATGTTTTAAATTAAAAAAAAGAAAATATTTACTGTTGTTAAATGTTTTGCCGGCATCTTATTTTGTAGTTGCAGTACTTATGTTATAATAAAATCTGTTATCCCAGCCCAACATGAAATTTACGGCTTTTTCCCCATCCTTTGCTCAGTCAGCACAAAATAACTTTATATTTTTATTTTTTTTAATAATTTGCCTTGTATGTTATTCGATACTGTAGAAATTATTTTATTATATTCCATACACACGCCCATCCGCCCACCTGAATCAGATGATTAAAAAAAAGGCGGGGCAGAATTTATCGAAATGCAGAATATCCACATACCCTGCCCCCCAAAACTGAAAATATCTTTTTTCTGTTCGGGAGGGGAGGTTCATATTTACACATTAGAACATCAAAACAAGTAGGCCATTATTTAGAAATGATTTACTGGATAGTATAAAAATAGAAATAGAAAATTAAATTAATGTATTTCAATAAATATTTGTAGAAAAAAAAATATAAAAGCCTAAGGTTTGAATGTTTGAAGGAGGGAGGGGGGTTGAGACTTCTAGCAACCAGGCTGTAGCCCCAATTTATCCAAAATATAAAAGCCTATAGTACCATCCGAATAATCGACATGGGCTGTTTTCGAGAAATGCTATTCCTGCATAAGATGGGGAATTTCATGTCAAAAGTTCTGGCCAATTAGATTTCGAGAAGGTAAAACACAGTTGGGAAAACCGAAATATGTATCTGTTGAATTTAGAGGAATTGCTTTTTGTCCCCAATCTTTTTATACATTTAACAAAAATTTGTACAATAAGAGGTATTTATACCATGAATATTTCTAGTAAAATTTGAAAAAATTTCATTAGAAAACACAAAATGTTACTTTTGAGAAGATTTTTTAAAATTCAGATACTTCACATCCTTTGCATGAATTACTGTTGAAGCCAGATATTTTATGTGAATTTACCATAAAAACATAAAACACTTACATATAATCTAGAAATGATATTATATCCTTTAATAGCTGAAACTGTGTCAGTAGGAAAATATTAAGCAGCTATAACCACTGTAGTTACTAAAACCTGTTTTTCTCAGAATGAATATTTTCGTCGTTTTCATGATTTCAAAATGTTCCATGCGAAATTCTTTATGCCCATTTCTCTGATTTTTTGTTTAAAATGCTCTCTATGTACGTGTTAACAAATGTTACTAAACATAAAAAATTTTAGATGCATTTAAATTTTTTAAATTTCAGTTATATGAAATTTTTAATGATTTTTTAACGTAAAATAAAAAAGAATTAAGTTAAAATCATTTTTTTAAATGTTTTACAAATAATATGCTAAAAATACTTAGTAACATTTGTTAACACATACATAAAGAGCATTTTAAACAAAAAATCAGAAAAATTGGGCATAAAGAATTTCGCATGGAGCATTTTGAAATATTGCCATTTTTTGTTAATTTAAAAAAAGAAAAATCTGTATCTCAAAAACTATTGAATATATTTTTTTTAATGTGAAATAAGATATATATATATATATATATTATGATTATTTCCAGAATTTTTTTTTTTAAACTCATTGAAAATTAAAAAAATTAGTTTTTAGAGTCCACTGTAGCCTTAAAGACATTTTCCTTATGATAACCCATCCATTTAAATATATTTTGCAAATCTTTTATTTATCCTTCTTGATAAGCAATAGATATTAATAGAAAAAATGCATAACTAATTTCAAGTATATATACATGATATAAAAATAATATCAAATAATATCTATCTTTACTATGGATAGTTCATGAAATTTTCTTATTTCATTGTAATTTGCAAGCTAACTACTAAAAGGGGGGTGGACTTTAGAAAACTAGTGTATTTTATTTATTTATCTTAAAAGAAAATATCTCCTAGAAACAAACCAAAAAAAAAATATTTATTTATTTATTTATTTTTTGTATCTATGTATGTTAAATTTAAAGCTACAAAATTCTAAGTGTGTTTTAAGGGATGCTTTTTTGAGATTGCATTATAAAACATATTTCTTCATTAAGTTTATTTTTTATACAATATATTTTTTTAATTTTAAAGAATCACAGGCTGATGATGCATTATTGGCTCGGCTTTCGTATGCTGCTTCTCTCAGAGCTCAAGAAAATGCCTTGAAAGCTGCTAATAAACTTCCTATGAAAGAAGTAGCTCGAATAGCTTTACTTTTTTGTATAATGGTAAGATTTTTGATGATTTTTGTTATATATATATTTTTTTTTAAAGTAAAATTGTGCAAAATAAATTTTATGCTTATATTTTTTGACAAAATTATGCTATTGCAATAATCAGTCTCCTGTCTAGAATCATTTTACAAAGAAGACTAATTGACAGTTTTAATTAATCACCTATTTAAAGTTGCAGTAAACTTATCCTGGTGATGCAGAAAAGATTAGAGAACCTTTTTGTTTAAGTTTGGTTTTAACAGGATTGCCATATGTGAAGATGAGATATAGCATTGGTTTTGGCATGTAGAAAAACTCTGCCAAATAAGAAAAAATTCTTCCTTTAACCACTTTACTGGGGAAGACATGGGGAAATAGTGCTTTTAGCTTCAACTTATCCCGGGACAATTATTGAAGTGGTTAAATGTACTTGTATGATTGTATGGCATCTTTATTTCAACTGGAATAAATTACAACATTTTTGAGTGAGGGAGAGGATAGACCTTTGATTATTAAAAAAAAAAAAAAGTACCAATATTTCCAAACAGTAATTGATCTTAATTACAAATTTTGCTCTTAAAAGTAGTGAATGTTTCTATTTGGAAATAGTGGTACTCAAATCAGAAAGTTTGGCAAGTACTTTATTCAAAAGAATGTGATCTTTCTTCCTAAGTTTTAAACATGTTTTTTTATGACTATGTAGGTAACTTGCTTGTGTCTGTGTGATGATAAAATTTAAAAAAAAAAAAAGAAAAACTCTCAAAATTATTATTTATTTTGTGCTTTCTAATATTCATAAAAAATCTATAATAAATTTATTTTTATAGCATCATTGATTAAACAGATACTATGAATCTGGATTTCTGTTTATTCATTGTGAAAGGTTTCCTCTGTTCTTTAAATGAATCACCTTAAAATGGACTGTATTATTATGATTCTTGTAGCAACATTCAACAGACAATGTTTTAACTTTCACTTCCCAGCACATCATTTTGGCATAATTATTTCCTGTGGTTTTCTTTCACTGTCTCTGTTTTAAATTCTCATGTAGTTCAGTCCAGTAGTCATCAACAGAGCTGTGCCTTTCACCAACAGTCTATTAATGGACTGCCAAAAGTTATGCAAGGAAGCCACCAAAATTGAAAAATTCATGATTCTTTACATATTTCTTCTGTTATAATGATTCAGATCACCTTCCTGGTATTAATTTTCTTTATAACCCAAATGCAATGTTCTTTTAAATAAATATTTTCAAAAAGAATTTGTGTTGTTATTTAGATAAGAATATATATTTAATCATCACTACATCCATGATACAATCCAAGATTTTTATAAACTATTTTCCAGAAAAACAGAAATTAGTATTTTCTGCTTCAGATGATCTGAAATAGAAATTCCTAATCCATGATCTTTGGAGAATGACTCATAAAAATCCAGTATTGTGTATCACAAATGAAAATATGGTTAAAAATGTTTCATTAATTAAATGACAAAATTCTTTATGAAAATGTTTACACGAGTCTGTCCAGGCCTACTTTTTAATGGGTCCTGTTTTTTATGAAATTGTGAAAAGCTTTTTACATTTGTGAAAAATCTAGTCATAATTTTGTGAATTTGAAGTTATTACATTCATTCAAGTTATTGTTTATACATTTAAAAAATACATATGTATGTAAAATACATATATTTTCTTTATCTATGTAAAGTGACAAGTCAGATTTTACTTTTAAATGATTAAATTTGTTGAATATTCATTTTGGACATAGAAGATTTTTGTGAAAGTCCTATGTTGAAGGCAAAGTGTTATGTGAAGGGTTCAGTTTTAAGGTAAAACTTTTGTGAAAGGGTCTTGTTTTCAGATAAAATTTTTGTGAAGGATCCTTTAAAGGTCCCAATTTCTTCCTAAACAGATCCCATGTTTTTTTTGTTTTTTTAGAAACTATGCATATTTAGAATATTAAAAAAATTAACATTTAAGGTTACCTTTATGTGGATCCATTACTGTGAAAGTGGTTACCTTCAAATTTCATTTTTAATAGTACTTCCCTTTTCATCAACTATATCCTTTATAATATTTTTTTTTTTTTGGGGGGGGGGGGGATGGGGGCTTAATTTTTAACTTTGTCAGTCAATTCAGCTTCAATTTATTTAATAAGTCTTTTCCTTTTATAAAATTAAGCAGTCGATTATAATTATCTTTCTTTCTGTAATTTTCTAACTGAAACACACTTTATTAAAATAAAAGATTTCTTTTATCCATCTAGCAACACTTGTTATTTCATTTGCATGGTTAATTTCATTGCTAGGACATATTTTCCCATTCATTTCCATCTCTTCTTTTGAACATTGCAACTCTTGATCCAGCTGCTCTTACATATTTTTAACATACAAAATTCTTTCATTATTGGTAATCTATCTCTAACTTCTTATTTTTTATTAATTTTCATTTTCTACCCTTTCCTTCCATGGTAATTTCTAGCAATGCAACTTCTTGTAAAATTGTGGTTTTGCTGTAAACTTTAATCCTTTGGCATTAATTTTTTTTATCTGCCTTTTGTTTTTTCATTGACTATTATATTAATAACTATAGTTATTTTGCATACTATTCAATATGACTTTAGAAAAAAGCAGAATTTCCAAAGATGTTGGCTTTGAAAAGAATTCATATTTATTTTTAAAAAAAATCACCAAACTGAAGATCATATGAATAATCTTTTTTTCTTATTAATTGAAAAAAAAAAAAAAAAATGTTGGAGCTACTGAAATTGAAGGAAAAGTTTCTTGTTATTGAAAAAGTTGCCACTAAAACATAGTTTGCATTATACTTACAAATGAAGTATCAATATGAAAAAAAAAATGTAGATTGTAATATTTATGAATATTTAAAGGAAACAAAATAAGTGTTTTTTTTAATTGCAAAAAACCTGTTACATAGGTGAATGGAGTCAATTAAATTTAGGTTTGCATTGCATTATCATACATCGGCTACATGGTATATACATAGGCTTATTGAACTTATATTGACGTGATACTACGAAAACACTTTACTACTCTAAAAACTCTACTTTTTCTAAAAGAAAACAAAACCAGCAGGATCGGTGTCATACTGTCCTCTATCCAGAATAGCATATTTACAAGTTCATACAGATATAAAGAAATCAGAAAGTTCTTACCAAGATTCTAGAGAAACTAAGCTAAGAATACTTGAGAAAAAAATCAGTAGTCACAAAGAAATAAATACATTCATATAATCTTCTAAAATAAACAGGTTAGGTTTATTTCTGATGGCCCAGTATATCGGGTCAGCCATTAAAGTAATCTTCACCATTGGTTTTCTAAAATATCCTTAAATTGAAAAACAGAGTATTGGAAGCTGAAATGTAAAATAAAAGTGACAGAATGGCAGTGTGTAATAAATGACAAAAACGTAATTAAGTTTTGTAATAAACTAATGTTTATTAAACAAAAACATAGTTAAGTAAAACAGTAATTAACATAACTTAAATAGAAAATAACTTAAAAACAAAAAAAAAATAATCTGTAAAGTTTTTTTTTCATAAATACAAAACCAGCATAGGCAACATAGCAGATAAAGTTTAAAACATGGCAGCAACTCAATAACAATTATGTTCTAGGAAAAAACATTTTCTCAAATGATGTTTTAGCATTTCTTAAAATAGTCAGCCACTAAAAAAAACCAATTTATATTTCTGTAAAAGAACTGAAGGCAAACTTATTTCCTTTATCTATTATCATCCTTCATAAAAGCATGTGTTTCTCGAAACTAAAATAAACCAAAAACTGCAACGGAGTCTTAAACATACTGTTTATATCTGAAAGAACAGCATCTGGTTTTGAAAGACTACTCATGATTGGAGATGTGTCATGTTACCTCATCTGTAAATTTACATATGAATTAAATTCCACTTGGTGAGTAAAAAGGTCACCTCAGCAGCTTTTTAAAAAAAAAGAACGGACATTGTTGATGTGACACTGCTATGGAATGAAATCACATAATAATGAACCTTGACAAGGAGATTTGAAAATAACCAGATGGATTGTATCAGATAGAAAAAAATAAACAATAGCTATTTTGATTTGAAGTTGAGGAGGAGAGTTTAAATTAGAAAAGTTGAATAACTGATTAAGTAGATAGTGTATGAGTAAGCAAGGAAGGTTTATCTATGCTTACAATTTTGATGACTAAAATTTCTTGGAGATACCATTCTTGGGCAAGACATTCTTCTGAACTAGCATGCCGGAGCGGAAAGAAGTTAGCACCTACTTGGTGTGTGGACAAAACATAACTGCCATAGATTGCTTCAAGAAACGCGCACCGAACTGAACTCTTGGCAACCATCACAGAGTGATGAATGGGAAGCGAGGTGCATGCCAATATGAAAGAGCAATGAACAAACTCCTCCAGCAAACATGGGCCAAGATCAGAAGGAGAAATGGAATGACTTTTCCAAGATAGCTAAGGGTGCTTGTTTAAAAACACAGATAAGCGAACAGAAGAAAAGTAAATATGCAAATACACTATGAGAAGGTTAAAATACCAAAGAAACATTGTACAGAGATGAATGAGGTATCAAATTGAAAGAGATTTTAAATGCAAGCTAATAAAATAACTAAATTTTAACTTTAAGAGGAAATTATCAAAATTCAGTGATGTGCATGAAGTAGACATGTGCAACATGCAACACGTGCAACACATAGACATGGTACACAAGTAAATAAAAAAATGTTACAAATTGTTGTGACAAAACCCTTTTCAACAAACAAAAAATCCCCAAAGTAGAATACTTTACAATGCTCTGAAATGAAATTTAACTGATCAAAAATGTTCTGCAGGAATTGTACAAGTTTTTCTCATTCAAATTGATGATTTTTGCAAACTTTTTAAATGAATGATTAAAGATTTTTGAGATTTTTTTTCGAGCAATGACTTTCCAGAGGTGATTCTGAGTTGATAAAAAAAAAAAAAAAAAAAAAAAAAAACCACCGGAAATTAACAGCAGATTTTCTGAAATATTGCAACAGAGGGGAATAAAATCTATTCCCAGGATTTTTTTGCACCTCTTTGACGAAATTTACAGTTTTTACGTGATCTTTTGATAAAATTTGGTGTTATTTGCAATCTTTTGATGAAATTTTCCGTTTTTTGTGATTTTTTTTGGTGAAATTTCCCATTTTATCATGATTTCTTAACAGAATTTATTGCTTTTTCATGATCTTTAGACAAATTTTTCACCACTTTTTGAGGAAATTTGCCTTTTTTTCATGATCCTCCAATGCATTTTTTTTTTCCGCATGATTGATGAAATTGATTTTTTCCGGCGACCATTTGTCAAGATTCGCAATATATTTTTGTATATATGATCAATTTAATTTTTGGAGTTGACTGCCTTAATTTTTTGAACCCCTTTCTTCTGAATCCTTCTGAACCCCTTTGAATTTCTTGATTTTTCTTTCGATTGAATGGTGAATTTTTTAACTGATTACTTGAAATGTACAGACAAGTTCGTTGTTCTGTGACGTATGTTGCAGTTTTAAGCATATTCTGCTTTGGGGCAGAAAATATGGATTGGCTTCAATACTGAAAAGTTGTGTACTTGCAATGACCATCAGGAAACCTCATTCATAACCACTGATAAAATTTTTGCCACAGCCTGATAGAGAAAAACTGTTTTCTTTCTAAATGCATTAGATTTTTCTTAGATTTATGGTATTAAGACGTTTTGTAATCTATTTTATGCTAGTTTTTACACCATTTTGTTGCACCTATCTAGTATTTAATTGTGCTTTTATTTATATAAAACAATATTTTTATTTGTGACCATCAGAAATTTGAAAAATATCTTGTTTTAACCTATGCTGTGAGATTTTTTTAATGAGAATACTAAGAATTGTTACATTTAATGCTAATTACTTTAATTTTTTATTTTCAGTGTCTGAATATATAAGTGTTGAAGATTTTTTTCTGCTATATATTTTAAGAAAATTATTCCAAATTCTGAATTATAAACTATAATCACCAGTTTCTTTTGTCATTTCAAGTTCATGCCCATCTGCCATTTATTAAAATTGTTTACTTTTAAGCATTTATTTTTGACTATCTAAGAGTGATTTTCTATTTTAAATGTTTCTTTTTTCAGTAATCCTGTATATGTATATATATATATATATATATATATATATATATATTAATTTATTACTGGGAAGTGGATGTCATATATTTAATTTCTATTACTTTGCTTTTAGTGGTTTATTGGCAATGTGTCTTATCAAGAAGCTTTAGCTAATACAGAAGCTGGCATTGTGAATATTTTATCATGTTCTTCTGGTCTGTTCACTTTAATACTGGCATCTATATTTCCAGCTAATAGCAGTGATCGTTTTACTTTGTCAAAACTTCTCGCTATCATTATTAGGTAAGATTTTTCTTTTTAAAACCTGAATTTTTACAATTGAGATTTCTAAAAATGTTTATCATATATATTACAATTATTTAAATGATTAGCATGAGTGTTAAAGGTATAGTACGAGACATTTTTACCACTGTTAATGTTATTTTTTATCAACATTTATTGGATAAAAAAATTTATAAAAAGTAAATATAACTTTTAAAATTCTTATTTGACCTGTTCTAGGAAGCATTTTTTTTCTTTATTTAATGAATAATATTAATAAAGAAAATGAATCCTATTGAAAGCAAATTAGGAATACATAATTTCCACAAACACATCTAAAAAATCCTATAATCGTTTAAGTCCTATTGTTCATGTTCCCTGCCCCCTCTCTAAAATTGTATAAAACTATAATTAAAGGCCATTCAAACCTCCCTTTGGGAAACATGCAGCTACAATATCCCAATTTAAGCCACCTGACATGGAATGACTGTTGCATAAACTTTTATGATTTAACTATTGCTCTATTCTGTTCAACATCATTAGATGAATACATTTTTAAAAAGTGGAAATCATAATAATTGTGCATCCTGTATTATAATTTTACATCTAAAGCTGCAATAAGTTTTTTTTCCTTCTTGTGTACGACTTTTGAAACACAATCACCTGACATGATTTTTCTCCTTTGCAATCTTATAATCAGGCATTAAAAATTAATCTAAATCAGCAGTTATGTATTTTAAGCATTACTCTATTTGTATGATTTTATATTTTTGGAAATCTTTTAAATAAATCTAGTTTTGAAGGGTCTCACTGTCTTCAGTATCATAGTGTTTTAAATCAATCCTTTAAGCATTCTGACCTTGTTTTTATGTCACATAATCTTTGAATTCAAGGAGTTATTGAACACAAAATTCATATTAATGTAAATTTTTTTTGCACTATATAAGATAAATAAATGTGTAAAGTAATCATTAACAAATTATACAAATGCTTTATAAATAATTAAACACATGAATAATTCTGCAGGACACTTAAAGGGTTGGCTTAGTTTTCAGTCTTTGCAGTGTCTAGTGTATTCCCAACAAATCTCTTTACAAATGAACTTGTGATCTGGAACCACACTCTGAAGGCAATATTATACCAGGCATGTTCTGCAGACACTGGAGACAATCAAGCAAAAACCAATTTGAATTAGCTAAATTTCGTAATAATCTGGTCCATTGAATCTAGATAAAAATATTCTCCCTGGCATTATAAGATGCAACTAAAATCTGCAGAACATTTGTAAGGTAAGTTACGGGTGTATTCAAAAAAATGCTTTTCCACCTTCAACAGCTCGAAATTTTCTGATACAATTTCAGACACATTTTTAAAAGTAGAAACATGAAACTTGCTGAGGGGATTTTTGAAGAGCCGTACAAGGTGCCGTGAGATGTCATTTTACGCTCTATTCATTAGAATTTGATTTATGAACAATTATCTTCTCAGTATGACACTTTTTTTCATTCCCAAATCTCCCGCTTCGGAAAAATCTGTTCAGAATGCCGTTTTTGATTGCTTTTTTTGCAATATTTTCTGCATTTATCAAAGAATTGACAATCACGGCACCTTGTGTACTTTCTAAATAAGACAATTTGCCAGTTTGATGCATATGAGAGCAAAAATGAATTTAAAAATAAATTGGAAAATAAACAGTTTGAATCGAAATACACCCTTAAATGAATCAATTTCCATTGAAATTGAGCATATAGAAACTGAGAAAAGAATGTGCCATTGATGTTTGAAAATGGTAGTAACAGAAGTCTAAGATAAAAATAAGGAAAGTAGCTGAAAATAATCTAAGTTGAATGAACCAATTCCTGTTAAAATTAAGCAATAAAAGCTAAGGAAAGAATGCAGTGGAATGTACCTCCCAGCACTAAATTTAATGAATGACCATTAACACAATATTTAATCTATGGATGAAATCGCACATCCTCTAAATTTAACCACTTACCTTTAACTGTAATGAAAATTTTAAATTATGGCTGTAGTGAGTAAATGAAAGTTTATCAAAAAATAAGATTAATATTTGAATAAAGATGGTAGCTGATATATAATGAAATATTTTAGTAGCTTATAAATTCCCAAAAAATGCTAGAACTATGTTAATAAATTTTGCAAAAGAATCATATTTAAAAGAAGCTGCATGCATGTGGATCAAGGATCTCATCTAGATATCACATCAGTCTGAGTTCCTCCATGGAACACATGCAGGTCAGTGGGATTACCGAGATAAATCCCTGCCCAAACTATGATTCCACTACCTCCTGTTCCTGTGTATTTCAACAGTGCTGGATTGATGGTATCTGGTGCATTGTTTCTTCCATATCAGCAGGTGCCATAAATTGTTCTCCAGTGTGAATCTGTACCCATCTGTGAAGCATTTAGAAGCCCATTGCCGTGTGGTCCAGGAAATATTTTCTCTTGTCCAACATAAGTGGGCCCTTCTCTGTATTCCATTGAGGGAGAGTCGCACAACTGGTCACCTTGCATAGAGTCCTGCATTGTGAAGGCGTCTTCACACCACATTAGCAAAAATTCTTCTCCCTGATGCTACAAGTTGATGCTACAACAAGCTGTGGCACAGTAGTGTATCTTCTCTTTTGTGTTGAAAGAACTAGAAAATAGTCTTCTACAGGTGTTGTAACTCATGGTCAAACTAGAACATGTCTTCTGGACACAAAATCTTCAGATTGATATTGATTCCAGAGTCATTTTACCACATTGCAAGACACATTGAGTGAGATATCTAGCAGCAATCAGCCTGTGACACTTCCATTTCCATTCATCTGACTGCCCACTATTTTAATGAATCAGGCTATGGACTTCTCCTAGACATTGCTAAACTCTAATGGCTATTTTGAACAAAACTGCCTACAACAGTTGAAATTTAAAAAAAAAAAAAAAAAAAAAAAAAAAAACTTGTACACAAAATTGTTAAAGTTGATATATACATATTTTTCTCTAATTCATATGTACCTGTTCTTTTCTATAAAATAAAAGTGGTTATTGTTTTTGTATAAGTTTTTTTTTAATTCATTATTATCCTTTATTATAGACTATGAAGTTTATTGTTACTGCCATTTGTTTTATGGTGAGCTTCGAAAAACATGGTGTACCTCAACTTTTGGTGGCCAATGCATTTGAAATTCAGTAATAGGGAAATAATGACTACATTTTAAATATGATGTCGTTATCATGGCAACCTAAAATCATTACCTATCATGAGATAGCATTGAATTAATTACATATATGATTTAATAATCACCATGGCAACTTAGAATAATTACCTGTCATGGAAAATCATTGAATTATATATAATAAAATTTAATTTAATGAAGAAAACTTTATCAATATCTTTTTTAATTTTGATTAGATTTTCATAAAATTTGAAATGACATGACAAAATTTTTCAGAAATTATATGTATATTAAATTTCAAACCGCTTGGTTGGATACTTTTGCACTCTTATATGCAGACAGATGTACAGACCAGAAAATGACTATAAGTGCTATGTTTTTATATAATTATGAATGCATCTAAAAAGGGTTAGTGAATAGGACTATTTTTAAGGATCTGTAATAGAGGGCACAAAAGGGATAAACTGATAGTAGAAAGTAGAGCCCTAAGATGAAAACAAGTTAAAAGGTCTTACTATTTAATGCTTTAGATCTTCAATTAGTCAAAATTAAGCATAGGTATGAATTTATTATTAGAATAAAAGGAAGTGGGTTTATATGGGCCATTTTTTTACTCATCATACACACAAAGGAAAAAACAATCGGATTCCAACAATCTTTCAATGTCATTATATACTTTAAAATATGCATTTTTTTTCTTTAAGTAAAAGATTTACATGATAAATAAAATAATCATAGAAATTATAGCTCTAAAATAGTGTTATGGCTTTTTTCTACTTTTTTTTCTTTAAATTATTTTTTTAAAGAAGCATCCCATGAGTCAAATTAATTTTGACTTCTAATGATACTGCTTTTTGTAAACTTTTATATAAATATTATTTTGGTTCAGTGTGTGCTTCTACTTATTAGAGAAAAAATATTTCATGCGAGTATCATTCCTGCTCTAAGGAAAATATCCATTGTGCTGCTATCAAAGTGTATTCAGATTTGTTTGCCATGCTCAAAAAATATTTACCTAGTTTAGATGTCAATGCAGTATTCTAAAACTGTCGTTATAAATTTTTGATTGAAGTATTTAATAATAATTAATGCCTGAAAATGGATGTGGTTGTTGTAAAACCCGGTGCAAAACAAATAGTGATTTTTGTATCTGTTCTAACAAAAAAGTTACATTGGTACTGAAAAGTTCTAAAAACTGTAATCTATAAAGCAGTTCTAAGCTGTGCTCTGAATACAGATCATATGCATTTTGTGGGCTTCAGGCTTCAAAAACTCCTTTTCTTTTCTTTTTTTTGTGGTAGCAATAAAAGCTTGATCATTAACAAGCACACCACAAATAAGAAACCTAATATACATTTGTCAATACCTTGTAGTCCCAACTCTAACCCTTGAAAATTATGTAAATGTAAAAACTGGCTCTTGACAGTACCAAAAGGAACTGGAAACTGTATTTTGTTGGGAAAGCAATCTTGTAAAACCCATATTACAGGATTGGTATTCAGTGTGTTGACTCTGCAAGCTTTATGTCCTGTCATTGAAAATACATCAATGTATGAAAAAAAATCTTGAGTCTTTTAAACTATCAGACAGGTAGCAAAGAAGAGAGGTCTCAATTTTGACACACCAAGACAGTTTTTAGAGTTTGAATATTATATTCTCATGGGTATATCCATGTCTGATTTTAACTATTTTTTAACTAATAAAGTCCAAAATGTGTTCCTAAAAAAAAAAAAAAAAAAAAAAAAAAAAAAAAAAAAAAAAAAAAAAAAGTTATCTTCTACTTGTTTTGCAGTGTTACTTGTGAAGCTTAGAACTAGTCTGTCTAGTGGTGTTCTGTCCACATTATTCAATATAGAAAAAAATTAATATAATCTTCTCTGCAATATTCACGCCAGGCTTTGATTGAGAACTTTGTTCCTCTATAACTTGAAATGGAACAAGTCACGAGAACACAGGTTATTGAAAAATATGAGCCTTTATAGGGAATTATTTTTTTCTGATGAGGCAATTATACTGTGATACTTGTTGCTGATAGCACATACATTTATATCCAGAAGGATGTGAACTATTCATTTCAGAGACAATATTTCTTGTTACTTAAAGGGCGACCTTTGGTTCAAGCATGAGATTCTTCCGCGGATCCGCGGTTTTCCGCTTTTCCGATTTTTTGTCTTCAAAGAACCGCGGAAAAAACGAAATTTTCGTCGAAATGTCGCGGAATAAAAATGCGATTTTCGTCGAAAAATCGCGGGAAAAACGCTATTTTTGTCAAAAGGTTATGAAAAAATGCAATTTTTGTAAAAATGTCGCGAGAAAAACGCAGTTTTCGTCAAAAAAAACGATAAAAACGCGGTTTTCGTCAAGACATTGCAAGAAAAACGCGAATTCCGTCAAAATATCGCGAGAAAAACCGCGATTTTCGTCAAAAGATGACGGAATAAGACGGGATTTTCGTCAAAAGATGACGGAATAAGACGGGATTTTCGTCAAAAGGTCGTGAAAAAATGCTATTTTTGTCAAAATGTCGCGTGAATAACGCGGTTTTCGTCAAGACACCGCGAGAAAAACGCTTATTCCGTCAAGACACCGCTAGAAAAACGCGGATTCCGTCAAGATACCGCGAGGAAAACGCGAATTTCGCTAAAACATCCCAAGAAAAATGCGGATTTTGACAAAACATCGCGAGAAAAACGCGGATTCCGTCAAAACATCGCGAGAAAAACGCGGATTCCGTCAAAACATCGCGAGAAAACGCGGATTCCGTCAAAACATCGCGAGAAAAACGCAGATTCCGTCAAAACATCGCGAGAAAAACGCGGATTCCGTCAAAACATTGCGAGAAAAACGCGGATTCCGATAAAATATCGCGAAAAAACCGTGATTTTCGTCAAAATATCGCGGGAAAAAACGACATTTTTCGTCAAAAGATCGCATAAAACTGCACATTTCGTGAAGGAGTCGCGGGAAAAAAACACGAATTGTGTCAAAGGATTGGCGAAAAAATATTAATTTCGTAAAATAATTGGAAAAAATATTTGCTTTAATATTGTTTTCAGCAACTTTTTTGCAATTCAATGGCAAATTAAACATTAGCTTGCCATGTTTGTTAATTGTTGTTTTAAGTGAAAACCTGTGAAAATTTAAATTGGACCAGTAGCTAAGATTGCTGGGTAAAATAATGCATCAGAAGTATGAACTTAATTTATTGACTTTAATTTCAGAACTACTTATAATATTTGCATATATGGTTTCATTCTGACCCTCTTTCCCCCCCCCCTTCTGCCCCCAAAATAAAACAAATGAAATAAAATAGGATTCAAGCAAAAGTATTGGCAATTTTGTTGTAAATAAAATAAGCTTCTTAATTGTCTTACATGCACTCTATTTCAAAATAATTTCTCATTTTCCAGTTCACGCGCTTTTCCTCTTTTTTTAACTTTTTGCAAAGATTGATCATTAACAAGCACACCACAAATAAGAAACCTAATATACATTTGTCAATACCTTGTAGTCCCAACTCTAACCCTTGAAAATTATGTAAATGTAAAAACTGGCTCTTGACAGTACCAAAAGGAACTGGAAACTGTATTTTGTTGGGAAAGCAATCTTGTAAAACCCATATTACACGATTGGTATTCAGTGTGTTGACTCTGCAAGCTTTATGTCCTGTCAATAAAAATACATCAATGTATGAAAAAAAAATCTTGAAAGTCTTTTAAACTATCAGACAGGTAGCAAAGAAGAGAGGTCTCAATTTTGACACACCAAGACAGTTTTTAGAGTTTGAATATTATATTCTCATGGGTATATCCATGTCTGATTTTAACTATTTTTTAACTAATAAAGTCCAAAATGTGTTCCTAAAAAAAAAAAAAAAAAAAGAAAAAAAAAAAAAAAAAAAAAAAAAAAGGTTATCTTCTACTTGTTTTGCAGTGTTACTTGTGAAGCTTAGAACTAGTCTGTCTAGTGGTGTTCTGTCCACATTATTCAATATAGAAAAAAATTAATATAATCTTCTCTGCAATATTCACGCCAGGCTTTGATTGAGAACTTTGTTCCTCTATAACTTGAAATGGAACAAGTCACGAGAACACAGGTTATTGAAAAATATGAGCCTTTATAGGGAATTATTTTTTTCTGATGAGGCAATTATACTGTGATACTTGTTGCTGATAGCACATACATTTATATCCAGAAGGATGTGAACTATTCATTTCAGAGACAATATTTCTTGTTACTTAAAGGGCGACCTTTGGTTCAAGCATGAGATTCTTCCGCGGATCCGCGGTTTTCCGCTTTTCCGATTTTTTGTCTTCAAAGAACCGCGGAAAAAACGAAATTTTCGTCGAAATGTCGCGGAATAAAAATGCGATTTTCGTCGAAAAATCGCGGGGAAAACGCTATTTTTGTCAAAAGGTTATGAAAAAATGCAATTTTTGTAAAAATGTCGCGAGAAAAACGCAGTTTTCGTCAAAAAAAAACGATAAAAACGCGGTTTTCGTCAAGACATTGCAAGAAAAACGCGAATTCCGTCAAAATATCGCGAGAAAAACCGCGATTTTCGTCAAAAGATGACGGAATAAGACGGGATTTTCGTCAAAAGATGACGGAATAAGACGGGATTTTCGTCAAAAGGTCGTGAAAAAATGCTATTTTTGTCAAAATGTCGCGTGAATAACGCGGTTTTCGTCAAGACACCGCGAGAAAAACGCTTATTCCGTCAAGACACCGCTAGAAAAACGCGAATTTCGCTAAAACATCCCAAGAAAAATGCGGATTTTGACAAAACATCGCGAGAAAAACGCGGATTCCGTCAAAACATCGCGAGAAAAACGCGGATTCCGTCAAAACATCGCGAGAAAACGCGGATTCCGTCAAAACATCGCGAGAAAAACGCAGATTCCGTCAAAACATCGCGAGAAAAACGCGGATTCCGTCAAAACATTGCGAGAAAAACGCGGATTCCGATAAAATATCGCGAAAAAACCGTGATTTTCGTCAAAATATCGCGGGAAAAAACGACATTTTTCGTCAAAAGATCGCATAAAACTGCACATTTCGTGAAGGAGTCGCGGGAAAAAAACACGAATTGTGTCAAAGGATTGGCGAAAAAATATTAATTTCGTAAAATAATTGGAAAAAATATTTGCTTTAATATTGTTTTCAGCAACTTTTTTGCAATTCAATGGCAAATTAAACATTATCTTGCCATGTTTGTTAATTGTTGTTTTAAGTGAAAACCTGTGAAAATTTAAATTGGACCAGTAGCTAAGATTGCTGGGTAAAATAATGCATCATAAGTATGAACTTAATTTATTGACTTTAATTTCAGAACTACTTATAATATTTGCATATATGGTTTCATTCTGACCCTCTTCCCCCCCCCCCCCCTTCTGCCCCCAACATAAAACAAATGAAATAAAATAGGATTTAAGCAAAAGTATTGGCAATTTTGTTGTAAATAAAATAAGCTTCTTAATTGTCTTACATGCATGCTATTTCAAAATAATTTCTCATTTTCCAGTTCACGCGCTTTTCCTCTTTTTTTAACTTTTTGCAAAGATTGATCATTAACACTTGTATATTATGTAAATGTAAAAACTGGCTCTTGACAGTACCAAAAGGAACTGGAAACTGTATTTTGTTGGGAAAGCAATCTTGTAAAACCCATATTACAGGATTGGTATTCAGTGTGTTGACTCTGCAAGCTTTATGTCCTGTCAATGAAAATACATCAATGTATGAAAAAAATCTTGAAAGTCTTTTAATGAAAGTCTTTTAAACTATCAGACAAATAGCAAAGAAGAGAGGTCTCAATTTTGACACACCAAGACAGTTTTTAGAGTTTGAATACTATATTCTCATGGGTATATCCATGTCTGATTTTAACTATTTTTTAACTAATAAAGTCCAAAATGTGTTCCTAAAAAAAAAAGGTTATCTTCTTCTTGTTTTGCAGTGTTACTTGTGAAGCTTAGAACTAGTCTGTCTAGTGGTGTTCTGTCCACATTATTCAATATAGAAAAAAATTAATATAATCTTCTCTGCAATATTCACGCCAGGCTTTGATTGAGAACTTTGTTTTGTTCCTCTATACCTTGAGATGGAACATGTCACGAGAACACAGGTTATTGAAAAATATGAGCCTTTATGGGGAATTATTTATTTCTGATGAGACAATTATACTGTGATACTTGTTGCTGATAGCACATACATTTATATCCAGAAGGATGTGAACTATTCATTTCAGAGACAATATTTCTTGTTACTTAAAGGGCGACCTTTGGTTAACCCCTAGCGGTGCGGTGGTATATCTATGAATCCACTTAATTTTAATTCCCAAATACCACATTGACACTGAAATCAAGATAAAAAAAAAAAATTGGTTTATTGAATGCTCAAAATATGCCTTTTTCTTATTTGCAAATAAAGTTGTTCTC
This sequence comes from Maratus speculifer, assembly GCA_964019185.1. NCBI lineage: Eukaryota > Metazoa > Arthropoda > Arachnida > Araneae > Salticidae > Maratus > Maratus speculifer. The sequence continues at coordinate 186,301,258 of OZ025299.1, forward strand.
AAATTCCTGTGTCAGTCCTTAATTTTAACGCTTAAGCAATGAAATTTCTCTGCACTGCAAAGGGTTAAGCCAATGATGCTGGTTGCTACTTCATGTTACATCTTATTTTGGATGTCTTTGGACCTTACTTCATTGATTAAAAGAACAATGACACTAACAAATTTACAGATATGTTAAAGAAGATGCACACAATATCAGAATGGCTGAAGCCAATGATGTTATGATTATTAAAACTTTAGAGATTGTTTGGAACTTCTGAAAGAAATGGATCTCAAACATAAAATGCCTAGATTTCTAAATAAGCAGCAACAGTTCCAACAGAGGATTCTAATGCAACATGTCTCATGATTAAAGTGTGGTGGGTCATAGAGGCCATTAATGGACAGTTGAAAAACATGAGAGCATTGGATAAAGTAATCCTAAATACATACTTGCCAAACTCCTGCTTTTTTAAAATCAACAAAACACACTTGAAACCAGAAATTTTATTTAATAAATTAAATCATCTAGGTTTCAAATCAATACTATATGGGTCATTTTCAAAAAACTTGTACATATGGGAAATTTTTCACCAAAAAAAATTTTTTTTAATGCAACTTATAAAAATATTAGATGATACTAAAACATTTCTTGTATATAAAACTGAAGACAGCAGTTCACTTTTTGATTTGGAACGTCAAATAAAAAATAAAGTATGAACTTGCAACAGTAAAATGTTCCCCTCTGTTACCAATAGTCAAAAATTTTTATTTAAAAAAATAAAACACCTAAAACAGTAAATATCACATTTCCTTTAATTACATGATTGCTACTTTCAGAAAATTCTAACTGTTGTTTTGTTATGATTATTTTTATTTTTGTAAAATACAAAGGATTTCCTCTCTGTTACTTTTTTGGAAAAATCATATAAGTTTTAATTAAATGTGCATTCACATTTTTTCAGTTAAATTATAAAAAAATATTACATAAATTAAATATTAGTTAAAGTTACACAATTAATTATTCAAAATGATGATTGATAATTTTTTTAGTGAAATAAACCAACTTAAATTGACGGTAACAGAGTGGAAAAAAAGTATCCGAAGGGAACGCTGATTGATAGTGGAGTGATATTTGATGTGGCATATTTTTTTTTATACAAGTTTATATCGTGTATTGTATACGATCTTAATGGTTCAAACATATTCAGCAAGAATTTAAGATTTTTACAAAAAATACTATTGGAAAATAGTGGTATTTGGCGGGGCATTCTCTTTTGTAAATTTATATCATGTGCTATGACAAACGCACTGCTTAGTGTAAAATAAAAATCTTATCATATATAAGTCGAGGTAGTGGTGCTTTAAAGCAAGAATTTAACATTTTTGCAAAAAATACTATTAAAAAATAGTGGGATTAGACCAGGCAATTTTTTTATATAACTTTTTATTATGTGTTATAAGCTATCATGGAGTTTCAATGTTTCCAACAGATCATGGCAGAATTTAAGATATTTGCAAAAAAACTACTATTCGAAAATACTGGTATTTCACATAGCATTGTTTTTATAAATTTTTATCATATGTTATAATCTGTGTTTCAATTTATAACAGCTCACCTTAGATTTTCAAATTTTAACAAATTCGCGTGCCAACTGGATGATGCTTTAACCCAAGAAATAACGATTTTTACAAAAATTACTATTTGAAAGTAGTAGTATTTGACGCGGTGTATCATTTTTTATAAATTCTTTTCTACTTAAATAATTATCTTTTCTTCTTTAATACATTTTTATCATGTGTTATAAGATATCCTAAAATTTGAAACAGACCAAGCAAGAATTAAAGGCTTTTGCAAAAATTAATATTCGAAAATAATGGTATTTCACGCTGCATTATTTTTTTCATAAATAAGTAGTATTGATTCATAAATATAAATGACTACAATTAAAGAAGCATTTCGTTTGCGAAAATTAAAGCCTAATGTTTATGGCAACTAGCTCACCACAAAAACTACTATTTTATATTTAAAAAGAAAAATGCATATTTTTAATTCTGTTCTAAGAACATGAAACGAAAATGTGCAGCCTTCAAGAACAATGTTTAAATAAACTTGTTTTTTTTTTAGTAGTTTTTTACTCTGTTATACTTTGTTCCACTCTGTTATCATAAGCATGGTAACAGAGGGGAATGGTAACTGAGGGGAAAAAAAACTTCAAATAATTTTATCAGCACAAAGTGAATTAAAAACAAGAAAAACTAAGCCTATTTATTTAAGAAGCACCATTTGATCTTATGGTTAAAATTTTATAAAAAAGTATTAAAAAAAAATTCACATAAATAAGCTGGTAACAGAGGGGAAACTGAATAAAACATCCTTATCTTGTAAATGCTTTAGTTCAACACCACGGTGAAAATAATTTAATAATTTAAAAAATGGTGGCCTCATCTAAACATAGACTGTTCAAAGAACTGCAGAACCTTGTGTTGAACACTTAGTAGTAATAATTTATTACAATAAATATGGTAACAGAGTGGAAGTAACAGAGGGGAAAAAATCAGGGAACAACAATAAATTGTTCCATTATTATAAAAGAACAAGTTTTAAAAAATATATTATATGGTCTATGCTACAGATAAGGGATACAACAATTGTCACAACTGAAAAAATTAACACTTTTGACAATTGATTTATAATTTTACAGCAGTTGAAAAAGTAAAAAGGGAAGAGGGGACATAGCATTTTAGCTATAGCTGACACATTGAAACCATAACTACACTAATATTATTTTTTATTTCTGATAATATTTAGCCCACATTTATTCTAAACAGTCAGACAAGTAATGTAAATGCTTAAATTTTATTTTTTAAACTTTATTTTAGTTATTAAAAATTCTTAAAGTTGGGGGACATAGAATGTACAAGTTTTTTGAAAATGAATCATATAGAAGGAAGAAACATTTCATTAAAATGTTGGTGTTAAAACATTAAAAGTTTGGAATTAAAATTAGATGTTCCAGACTGAACACATTGTGTTGGAAAGGGCTAAAAGGCTCATGGTTAATATTCTATCCTGTATAATATTCAGGAGTGTTTCAGAAAAAAATCACACTTAAGGAAGCTTGGGGATTGAAAACTTTAAAAAAAATAGATTTTTTTTTTTATGATCTAGTTTGACGATTCAATTAATTCTTAACTCAATGCAAAAAACTGCATAAAAATATTAGCATTTTTAACGGAGTTATAAGCATTTATATATCAATACTTACATAGCTGCATCCATATAATTTCAACTTTAAGTTGTGTTTTCTCAAAACTTGATTTTTGATGACTAACACCAAGATTTTAAAAAAACTTTGATGAAATGGCTTTTTTTTTTTTTTTTTTTTTTTTTTTTTTTTTTTTTGCATGCATGCATATAACATCATTATCTAGATTATGAATTAAGGATATAACTATCACTTAATAAAAACATTATTAAAAAATCTTAAAAAAATTTAAAAAAACCCTAGAAAATACAACTTCTTTTCCATTAAAAATACTCAAAATATTAAACTATCTAAAATATATTAATTCATAATCTAGATAATAATGTTATATGCATGCGAAAAAAAAAAAAAAAAATTAAGCCATTCCATCAAATAGTTTTTTTTAAATCTTGGTGTTAGTCATCAAAAATCAAGTTTTGAGAAAACACGACTTAAAGCTGAAATTATATGGATGCGGCTATGAAAGTGTTGATACATAAATGCTTATAACTCGGTTAAAAATGCAAATATTTTTATGTGGTTTTTTGCATTGAGTTTTAAGAATTAAATGAATAATCAAATTAGATCATAAAAAAAATCGGTTTTTTGAAAAGTTTTCAACCCCTGAGCTGCCTTAAGATGTGAATTCCTTCCTTGCTCACTTTCGATTGCAAGTAAAACGCTTGTTTCTCTTGATCTTGTTTTCACTGGCAACTTGCCAGACAGGAAAATGCTCTTTTTTGTCTCTGTGTTTTGTCTTTACTCAAAAGATTTTTTTTTTTTTAGTTTTTAGTTTTTATTACTGATTATTCTTCTGTCCATGTGCAATGTATTATGTCTCCCTATGGTACTCTTTATAAAATCAAGTCTTCATGCTGTCTGATTTATGATTGCCATAATGTACATTTTCTGTGAAAATTATACAATTATTTTTTATTTTATTATAGATTGTAAGTTTAAACATATCTCATTCAACCATTTCTTCAATTTTTTTTAAAATTTTAACATAAAGAATTTTTTTTCTGTCTAAATTCTGTTCAATTCAATAAAAAAATTTAGTTTTTATAAATTTTTAAATAATTTTTTTAACTGCAGAAATATTATTATAAAATTAATTAAACAGTGTTATTAGGATAATCTAATAGAAATGCAGACTGAAAAATTTTAACCTTTTTATGATTTATTCTTAAAGAAAATTTGTTAAAGGCAACATTTCACATTCTCAGTTTAATAGGATGTGGAAAATGATGGTGGTTTGATCAAGTAAAAATAAACTTGTGTCAATAAAAATCATCATTTTTTGAAAGAGACAAATTTGGTAATCCTAGTGTGATTTTCTATGCAGGTAAAGAGGAAGGTAAATGTTAGTTTGTTTTTTATTCTGCTTCTTCATTGATTTGTTAATGGCGGCAATCAAATGTCTTAATTGTTCTATGTGTTTCATGTCATCAAAATGTCTGCAAATGATGTGTTGAGTTTTGGTAACTATTTCACCAATATGGAGAATAGTCTTATGATATGAAGAAAGGCACTTTCAGTGTATAATAAAATGGACATTTTATGAAAATTTGATTCTGAAGTCCATGACAATAAAACAGCATTTGCAAAGTCCATAAATATTTAAGAATCAACATTATGTACTCTACTAAAAAATTGCAACATAATTGAGAAATCTGCTTATGGAAAAGCTTTTGTTTGACTGATATGCGTAAGCTCGATCTTCAAATATACCTGTTAATGAAAAAGAAAACGTCACAGATAGTGATGACTTTAAATATAAATTTTCAACCTTCAAATAGGTGATTAGATCAATTCAAAAATCGCTATGAGATCATATAAAAGCAAGTTTCTGGAGAAACAGCATCAATGAACACTAAAGACATTGAATGTTGGAAAACTAGTGTGCTTCTAAAATTAAGAAAAAATATGCTAGTCATATTTTTAATGTAGACAAATTTGGACTTTTCAAATCAATGCCTGACAAAACATTTGCTGTCAAAGGAGAGAAATGTACTGAGAGCCAAATCAGTTAGGATAACTTTATTGTTATTATCGAGGAAATGTAGATGGTATGGAAAAAATAAAGCATTTAGTGATTAGCTGATCACAAAATGCTCACAGCTTTTCAAATTTGCAGAATTTACCCCATGAATATATATAAACCAAGATCGTGCATGGATGATGAGACCTTTTTATCTCATGAGTGCCTCCTTCAGTAAACAAATACAGAAAAATTTTAGGATGGTACTCCTGTTTGTGAACAACTGCTCTGTCCACCCGAGGAACATACCTGGTTTACACAAAGGAAAAACTAAATGTCTATATTTAGTTTTTGCCCTTGAATTTGACAAGTGTTCTCCAGTCTATAGATCAAGCCATAATTAATGCCTTGAAACAACATTACCAAAAGCATCTAGTACAGCAATTCCTCGTTGATATGGAATGTAAGAAAAATGTAAAAATGGTATTTGTTCATTTGCTGGATGCAATGTATTATCGCAGTGCTGCTTGGGATAGCATAAAATCAAAGACAAATTTTAAACTGTTTTCACAAGGTTGGTTTTACAAAAAGGTAAAGTAATAAAAACTTAATACTCAAAGAATCCAAATAGTTCTATGATCTTCTACTGTTATAAGATTGGGTTGCTCTGACTGAACACATTGGAACCAATCAAATAACTTTTTAAGAATCCATTCACATAGACAAAGGAATCTGCACAAACAAGGGGAAAAGCTTAGAAAACATAGTAAAAGATGCAAAAGAAACATGTTCTTGTGCTGATGACTCGGAAAGAGACTCAGATGAAAATATGGACAGCAATGAACCATCACCTATTCCATGATTAACTAAAGTAGAAAATGCCCTCAATGTCCTACTGAGATATGGCATAAAAATTTCCTTTCTGGTTACAGATTGCATTTATAATTAGTAAGATTTTCTTTTTTTAAATATACCATCTTTGCTTAGATACACATTTAGTTTAAGTATTATAGCAGGAACAGATGAGTTTTATCAAATAATTAACTCCACACAAAATACAGTATTTAGGAATTTTATTTTGAGTCAGACAACATTGGACAATTTTTTTAGTAAAGGGTCATTTTTGAAAAAAGGGTCTATTTCAGTCCTGGCTTCAATGGGTTTCAATAAATTAAATAATTTTTGCAAATGCATTTTTAAGTTATGTTTTTGTTTGTCCCAATTGAAATTCTCAACTCCGTTACTAACAGTTTTAGCTTCAAACATTCATTCATAGAAGGCAGTACTGGTAAATAATTTGTATTAAAACAAAGGAAAAGAACTCTCTTTGTTAGCTTTGTGAAAAAGAATTGTCATTTGCTCTCTGTTAAAGCTTATTTTATTCAAATAAATAGAATTTCTTTATTTTGTTTTTTGGGATATTCCACTTCATTACTGCCAATGGAAGGTAAGCAATGCATTATATTTATTTATTTTACATTTGAATTTAAAAGATATCACAACACATACAATCCTGCGTGAATAATATTAGTTTTGATTCAAATATTTACAAACAGTGCATCATTATATGAAATATCCTCACCTCCGTTACCTTTGTTAATCACGGAGGTGAGAAAGTAAAATGGAGGTGAGATTAAATTAAATATAAGCACTTAAAATTAATCAAAATAAAAGTTAATTGTTTACTTAACAATTATTTAACTAGCATAATATAATAAATATTGATATAGTTTATTTCTATTATTGGACTGATCAACTGTAGCCTAGATTTCTAATATAGTTGCTATCAACTATTTCGTGGCTTTCACTAGCTAAGTTTAATTTATCTCTGTTGATTTAATCAATTCTTTACTCAAATTAAGCAAAAAAGGTGCAAGAAAAAATAACTATTATAATTAAGAATTTTTTAGATAATTGATTATAGTTTTAAGATTTATTAGAGGGCATAATGATTATTATATTTCATATGTTTTTAAATAATTTTCTATTATGAGATTCTAATAATGAGTATTAAGTGACTAGCATAATTCGAGTGTTTTAAATACTTTTATGTCTTAATATTCTATTATTGGTGTGAAATTAAACATATAGGGTAGCTAGCATATAATAAACTGTTACTTTAATTCAATAAATCCTATACAGTAGACTCCCTCAAATCTGCACAGCTTGGGACCAGAGGTTTTGCTGATTTCTGGTCATTGCTTTGTTTACATTTTTTTAAACAGTAATTTGAATGTAATTAGCAATGAAATTGAAACTTTTATGAAGGTTTACAATATAATAAAACATTAAAATAAGTAATAAACTAAAATAATAAAAATTTAGATAATTTTTAACATGCTTCAAATATTAAAAGCAAAGGTCAAGCTAATAATGTATGATTAAATATTTAATATAAAGATAAGATGCATTTTTCATATGAAATTTGCTTTATAAAAATATACTACTAATTCACATCAAAATCATAAAATAAGGAAGTTTTATTTCAAGTTTAGACAGACTTAATAACCAAAAAAGTTTGATTAATACATAAATATATTTGGTAAAAAGATTTGATTACTAGTGATATCAGCAAATATCTTAATTTATTCCAAAATAAACTTATTTTTCCTTCGTGAAAACACATGAATTCAGTAATATTAATGAAAATTACAAATTAAAATATGTATAGAATTGATATAAAAATAAAAAAGTCAAATTTTGTCCCTAAATCAAAATTGAATGTTTTATTGTTTACATCTGTAAATTATGTGCGGATTTTTGAGAGTTGCGGATTTTAGCGTTGCAGATTTGAAGGAGTCTACTGTATATATATATATATATATATTAGTACTATGATAAAGAAAAGAAATGAGCATAATAGTATAAAAGGATGAAAAAAATGCATTGGCAATCAAAAAAAGAAAGAGAACATACAGAGACTATGTGATGCGATAATTTAGATATGAGAAGGAAAGAGAGAGGTACAAAGACAAAAGAAGGTAAAATTAAAAGCATTAATAAAATGACACCACAAGAACAAAGGAATGTTAGAAAAAAATGGTGAGAAAAAAGCAAGAAATCTTACAACCTAAGCAAAAGGAAAAAAGAATTAGAGAAAAAGATTGAAGAAAATATTCCTCCAGCAAGCCCATCTTTAGGTTTACCAATATTGGTGCAAAATGTGCCTTCAACAAGTAGAGAAAGCTTGTATAGAAACAGACGAAGAAAAAATATGTGCAATTTGAAGAATGAGATCCTAAAGTTAAAAGCCAAGCTTAAAGAATCTAATAAAAAGATGGAAAAGTACAAAAAAGAGAACAAAAATCTCAAATAGCAAAGTTGGATACTCCAGCAATTAAGTAAAAGAACTTGTTAAAGGTCAGCATGTTTCACCAACAATTTAAAAAAAAATGTATGGAAGAAGTCTTAACAAATCAACTGAAAGACAATTTAAAACAGAAGACAAAATATAGAAAAGTGATATCAAGTGTAGCAGAAAAGATTGTGAGAAAATACAAATTAATGTCTGAACTTGGCAAAAATTAATGAGCATTAATGAGTTTTAAATATATTAATTTTTTGGCCATATGGCTTATGCTGTATAATTCACAAAATGCACATAAACCTTCTTTTTTCCTTCACTTTCATAATTGGTACTTCCACAATCTGTTTCAGGCCACTTTTTTCAAAATTCCCAATGTTGATGCATGGGTAAGGGTTGAGTATTTGGGAAAACGAAAAAAGCATCAATTCATTTGTAAAACCATGCCCTTAGAAATGAATGAGGTGTATAAGGTGAACTTCCTGAAGAAATCAAAGATTGGGGCGGTTTTTATTTTTCTAGAGAATGATGGCAGACTTTATTGATCAGAAACAGATACTAGAAATTCTAAATGAACCCACTTTTAACAACAGAGATTTTTGATAATTTTCAAAATATAAAATTTTGGAGCAGTATATGCATTTGTTTTTATTTCAATGTGTTATATTCTTTTCTATTTTAAGATTTTTAGTTACTTTTAATAAATATATACATTAATAAGAATATACATCTCCACTACGTTACCGAAGTCTCACCTCCGTTACCAGTAAATTTTTAAAATATTTTCTACTAAATAAATAAAATTAATTGAACAGGATCATAGCTTTATTAGTGTTCCTCACTTGCTTATAAAACTCCCCCAAAAAATTAAATGAAAAAAAGTTTTTAAATTAATAAAAAAAAAAGTTATGAAATACTATGCCCTTTTTTGAAGAATGACCCTAAATCAGTTGAAGTAATGGAGATTGAAACTCATGATGAGGGAAATAACGGGGGGGGGGGGGTAGTCATTGCAGTTGTATATTTCTTTCAGTGTTTTCTAAATTGTTTTCATGGTAATTTTCTATAATTATGATTTTATTACAATAATCATTTCTTTGTAATTTCTGTGTTTCATTTTCATTATGAGTTGACATGAAAAGTTTGGGCACATTAAGAGAACCTTTCTATTTACTGACGTCACACCAATAAATATTAGATGATTCTCTTAATCTAACATCGAGTTGATGTTGAATTCATTCATATTCACTATATGGCAACAAAATAGCCATCAAATCGATAGATGGAAAAGTGGGTAGTGAATATGAATGCATTTTGCATTCACCGATATCAAATATCACTTGTGTAGAAGTTACTGCTGTCACATCAGTAAAGTAAAAAATCCTCTAACAATGTTTTTTTAAATATAAATTATCTAAAATCTTTTTTCTTAACTATGAAATACCATGAGGATTGATTAGAAGGGTATTCATTATCACAAGTACTAATTGTTATTCTAATAACTGTGCTTTCCTTGAAAATATTTAAATATTTTACTGTTAAAACACTGTGATTAGATTTTTTTTCTTATACAAATAACTTTATTTAAATATGTTATTAATGTTTAAGTTATTATATTTAAATATTTTTATAATACATTTTGCTTGTAATAGATTAGTAAATAAAATAACCTTGTTTAAATTCAGATATTTTCAGTTATTATTCCATTTAGCCATATAAAAACAAACATTGAGTTGAGTAGAATTTTAAAATAAATGATTGTGAATGGCCTAATTATTGATGATAGATGAAGAACCTAAAAATAATTTCTTGTAATTTATGCAAATTACATTTAATACTTTGATCCCGCTTAATATTCAACTATTACCGACTCCCTTGAAACATTTCTTAACTGGGTTCCATTGTACGTAATTGACTCTACAACAGGATTGATAAGAAAAAGGATATTACAGTAAATCATAACAATATGATTACCAGTTTAGATGTATTTTCTCTCTACCCGTAAATAGACGTCAAAGAAGTAGTGAAAATTATAGTAAGATTAATTCATAATAGCCAAGCTTTTAGTAAAGACACACAGATCACATTTAAATTAGTTATCAATTTAGTTATGCAAAGTAATATATTTATTTTTAATGGTAAGATTTACAGACAAACTGAGGGAACCCTAATGGGATCACCCACTTCAGGTTTAATGGCAGAGCTGAAGCTAAAACCTATAGTAAATCAAATAATGGAAAATTTTGAATTATAACCAATGCTATAAATCCGATATATAGACAATGTGTTTATGTTAGATTAATTTTTAAACACGATTATTCAATCGGTAAATCAATTATAACAGAAGTAATTTATTCCATTTTTCATTATTGGGTGAAAAAAGTCCGGGCCAGATTCGAACCAGGGGTGTATTGGCTGAAGCTGCCGATGCTCTACCCACTGAGCTATCCCGGACACGAACGCTGGAGGACTATTTCACCCAATTAACCTCAACAAACACTTTATCTGGTCTGATACTCTGGATCAGCTATGCAGAATAAATCGAAGGTCAGTATATGGAACTGCAGAAAATCGCTGCATACGAAATTGCATTTTCACCCGGACTTTTTCACCCAATAATGAAAGATGGAATAAATTACTTCTGTTATAATTGATTTACTGATTGAATAATCATGTTTAAAAATTAATCTAATGTAATTTTGTATGCAGCGATTTTCTGCAGTTCCATATACTGACCTTCGATTTATTATGTGTAGCTGATCCAGAGTATCAGACCAGATAAAGTGTTCGTTGAGGTTAATTGGGTGAAATATAGCCCTCCAGTGTTCGTGTCCAGGATAGCTCAATTGGTAGAGCATTGGTGGCTCAGCCAATACATCCCTGGTTCGAATCCTGGCCCAGACTTTTTTCACCCAATAATGAAAAATGGAATAAATTACTTCTGTTATAATGTGTTTATGGTTTGGGATGACAGCCTACAAACCTTAAATGAGATTTTAGGGAAATTTATTTAAATAGACATGAAAATTAAATTCACATTAGAGATGGAATTTGAGGTGGTTTTACCATATCTCATACAGAAGTAATAATAATAATGATAATGTAAGATAATAAAAACATTGATGGAGGAAAAATCGAAAGAAAAATATACAAAGCATTGCCAATTGAATAATATCTATGATTGTAACTTCCCTTTCAAATATAAACTTGCTGCTTACAGATTCTACATAAAATGAGCCTTTGATAGTGTAGTGAAAAGTAACTATGAAATGAAATAAATACAATCAAACACATTGCAATAGAAAATAGATTTTCCCTTCAACATATAAATAAATTGATGAAATAAATCTGAAAAATCAAAAAGAAAGAATAAACATGAGAGAATTTAAAATGTGCCATTTTGATTATGAATCAATGTTGCATGAAAGATTAAAATATGTTAAAGGAAATTTGATGTTAATTTAATAGCCAGATTTGAATGGAATAGGTTTATCCCATTTAGAATGGGAAAACAAAATGGGTTAAGCTGCATAGTTATGACCCCTTGAAAATTTAAAGAAGGATTGGGGATCAGATTATTATGCTTTGAAAATAAGAGAATTATTGGAGATTTTGAGTAAAGGAAATAGTGTATGTAATGATGTTTTTTCGTATGACGTACCTCAAACTTGGTTCAAATTTTGAAAATATCAAACACTTCAGCATTGAAACATACCAGTATATTACAGGATCCCAATGAATAATAGCCTGGCTGTTTTTTCTCCAAACTGGTATATATGTAGCACAGTGAATGCAACTTCTAGTTAAACTATCCCTTTAAAATGATCATGTTAGCGATTGAAAGATCTCACAATTCATGTAACATCTTTCTGTTCTTTATGTATGATTTTTAATATCAGAGGTTTTAAGCTTTTAAGATCACAGAATATTTAATTAATTTTAAAGCAACTTTTATAGGTATCTATTTTTTCATGCTTACTTTTATTTAATGGTTATATTTCTAAATTGTGTTTATATCTTTTCAGTGTTATTGGTGTAACAGTTGTATCCCGTGCCGACAAGCATGTTCAATATGAATTTCCTCCTGGAGCTGTATGGTCCATTTTGGGCGCATTCTTTTATGCTGCATATATTGTTTTACTCAGAAGAAAGATAGATAATGAAGAATTAATAGATTTTCCAATGTTTTTTGGTAAATTTTTTTAATTACTTGATATGATTTAGATTCATCATACATTTCTTTATTCTTGGTGTACACATACTAATACTACAGTAAAATTCATATACTATATTATGTGAATAGACATCTATGTCACTGCACTGCATTATTATTTGAGTAATCTTCAATCCTGACTAACCTTAACACGATATGGTAAATTGTAGAGTTGATGATTATTCATCACTTTAATTTTATATAAAATTTTCAACATTGATAAAATAATCAAAAGAAAGGAAAATATTTTATTTTTGCTTTATATAATTCCTATTTTATCAAAGATTTACAAAAATCTTTGAAAATTTTCTATGTTTTTTGAAGATTGCACTTATATTTTTATTAGCATCAGAAACTAGTTACTTTAAAAAGAACTCTTCAGTTATATTTGTTTAAATTTTTTCAAATGAAGATTTTTTTCCCTTGTGTTAGAAAACTTAGCTCTGTACATTTCTCTATACATTGTTTTTAGTTCTGTACATTTATAATACCTATCATTGTCAAAATGATTCAAGTGTAACAATAAAAGTAAGTTATTGAATTCAAGATGTTCTGAAGCATTCTTTTATCAAAATTGAAATGAAAATGTAAACAGCAATTAATTTAAGTGATGCACTTCTCAGAGCAAAGATTTTTCTGATTAAGATTTGCAACACAAACTGACTTTTTAAGTTATATTTTTAGGGATGAGTATTTTCCTCGCTTTTTACCACCAGTGTAATATTAGAGAAAATGTTATTTTACTCATTCAAAAATTGCTGCAATTTAACAGAACAATATTTTCTCTAATATTATACTGGTATGTAAAAACTCGGAAAAATCTCATCCCTATAATTTGTAGAGAACAGGGGCACATACTATCAACAACATATCATAAATTGGTCATTCTGGTGAGCATTGTATCTTCTTTTCTCAATATTATATAAGCAACTATTCTTCCCTACATGTTTCTGATGCAATATTGTAATTTTACAACCATATAGTGATTAGGTTTTAGTACCTAATGTGAGACTTTTGTAGTCAGTTTTCAATCAAGACTTTATTTTATAGACAATAATGACACACAGACCAACAGAACACAACTTGTCAAAAATTTTCTTTTGATTCAGCTATATCATTAATAGTCTAAGAACCGGGTTTCTTGTATGATTTGTTCTAGTACTGTGATGTATCATGTTTTGATTTCTTATCTATTGTTTATATACAAAAATTTTCTTTTCATCTTATTATGTTGCTGTATGTTGTGTCATAGTTAGACGCTGTGCAAATTTCATCTTTTAATATTAGTTTATTTATAAATTAGATAAAAAATCTGTTCTTGTTGTAAATTATAGACTGTGGCCATTTCTATCACCTGCTCTGGTATCTTTTTCTTCTAGTAAATTATGTGAAAATTTAAATTAACTTAAATGAAGGGCTTAAAAATTATTCTCCCGTGCTCCTCTTTTATACTTTTGAAGAAATCTTATCATCAAATTTAATATTGAACTTGCAGACTAATAAGAGGTTTACTTGATCTATAATGTATATTATAGCATAATAGTCTGAAAGTAAAATTAAGATTTTCAATATAATTATTCATTGTGCTTAAAATAAGAGTTAAAAGAATAGAAATCACATACATATTTTATACAAATAACATATCAACAATTCCTTCAATATGTTTGAAAATGATAAATCTTTGCTACATATGTTGATAATTTGATTGTTTTGCTTAAAATTTACAGGTTTTGTAGGTCTGTTTAATTTGCTTTTAATGTGGCCTGGTTTTATTTTTCTTCATTATACCAAAATGGAAGAGTTTCAGTGGCCTTCTAAACATCAATGGCTATTGCTAATATCCAATGGCTTGATTGGCACTGTTCTTTCAGAACTTCTGTGGTTATGGTAAGTATATAATTAATAAATGTTCTTTACTGCTTTGATACTTATAAGTTGTCATCTACATTTTTGTATACATTTATGCCTAATTTCCAAAATTTCAACATAGATTTTTTGGAAATGCAATATTTTTCTAGATGTGTCTCATTTCCATTTTTACTTTCTTCTGTCTTTAATAGAAGAAAGTATTGTAATTAAAATTTTTTTTTACTCCCGGTTTTTGACAGTTTTACACATTTAGGTGTCAGAGATTCCAAAAAAAACATGTTTTTACAAAATGTCTGTCTGTCCATGTGTGTGTCTGTGTCCGTATGTTGCCATTTTACCATCAAAAGTGTATGAAGATATGCATAGAATTGAACCAAATTTTTTGTGAATATTTTTGGCTGTGGCAAGCAGGTCCTCCTTCAATTTCGAAATATTCTGCCAGAAGGGGGTGCTCCAATCGCGATTTTTATGCCCTTTTCAATATTGTACCGACCAAAAGTGTATGAAGTTATGCATCGAATTGAACCAAATTTTTTATGTAAGTGTATGGCTATGGCTAGTTGATCCTCCCAGAATTTGGCCCCACCAGTGGCCGAGAGGTTCAGACCTCTCAACTGGTAGACGGCAGGTGCTGGGTTCGAACCCAATCGCGGCTGTCGGCCTAACCGTTCGGATTTTTCGTGGTTTTCTTCGAACCTTGCGTAAATACGGGTTAGGTTCCCTTAGAAAGACCCCCACGAAGGGCACTCCCCCTTGGTCCTATATCCCTAGCGCAGATAATCGGACGTCAAAAATCAATCAACCAACCAACCAACCAACCTCCCAGAATTTGAAAAAAATCCGCCGAAAGGGTGCGCTAGAATAGCGATTTTTGTGCCATTTTCAATATTGTACCATCTAAAAGTGTATGAAATATGCACCAAATTGAACGATTTTTTTTTTTTTTTTTTTTTTTTTTTTTTTTTTTTTGTAAGTGTTTGGCTATGGCTAGTTTGTCCTCCCTGAATTTCAAAAAAAAAAATCACTGGAAGGGGGCACTGCAATAGCAATTTTTGTGGCATTTTCAATATTGCACCACCTAAAAGTGTATGAAGTTACGCATATAGTTGAAAGAAATTTTTTATGTAACTGTTTGGTTATGGCTAGTCGGTCTGCCCTGAATTTGAAAAAAATGTGCTGGAAGGTGACATTATAATTGCTATTATTTCACCATCAAAAAGTGTATAAAGTTATGCATAGAATTGAACTAAATTTTTTGTGTATGACTATTTTTGGTATGGCAGGTCGGTCAGCCCTGAAATTGTAAAAAATCTGCCTATTATTCTATTCTCCACTGGCTCATGCAAAGACAGAAACTCATTTTTATTCTGATTAATTGACTGAAGCAGATATTTAAGATGAAATTCAAAGTTGGTATAGTATTGATTTAAAATTATTAAGGCAACATGTGTAACAATTTTTTTAATTATTAAAATATACGTATGAGATAGAAAAAAGTTTTGGGATTAGCACATCCAACTAGTATCAATTATTTAACACAATTTATGAACAGAATATTTAGATTTGTAGAATATATATAACTAAAATGAAATCAAAAATGTATGAACAATTTAGTCGTACATGTATGTGTGTAATTCTTGTGTAATCATTTTAATTTTTTATTTAATGACAGAGTGTAGCTCCTTATTAATTCATTGGTTAATAAGTTGGAATTCATGTTTAAATGCAGTATAGATGGCAGAACCACATCTTCTTCATTAGAAATATATATATATATATAATAATTATACCTGCTTGCA
Organism: Maratus speculifer; assembly: GCA_964019185.1. Classification (NCBI taxonomy): domain Eukaryota; kingdom Metazoa; phylum Arthropoda; class Arachnida; order Araneae; family Salticidae; genus Maratus; species Maratus speculifer. Next base: position 186,317,650 of record OZ025299.1, read on the forward strand.
CTCAACATTATCTCTCCTTGCTTCTACTCATCTTTATTAAAATATTTTTGGCAATATGTGCAAATCATTTCTTATGCTTTTTTGCTTTATCATTTAACACCAGAGTGGATCTTCATCCTGTAATATTCTTTTCTGTTTTTAATATATTTCAATCCACATTTTTTAATACCTTAAACTATTTCTCCTTTTTTCTTGTTTGGGTTTAATAGGTATGGTAGCCTTTTTCTTGCATTCTTTAGTTTTTTATGGCTAATGCAAAAACAAAAACATGCATGTCATTTGTGGTAATCAAGGTAATTAGGGCCTGAAGATTCTGCTTTTGTTTCACAGATAATTCCATTTTTCATTGTTTACTATATTTTCAATTTTATGTTTCTTTTGTTATACAGATTAGCGTAACAAGATGCAGCAGATGCTTAAAGGAAATTTATAATGGTTTATACATTTTTAATTTGAATAAATTCTGTTATTATTTATGCATCTATATAAGTGGTTGAGAATTTTTATTGGTATATAATTGTTTTATATACAGGGTGCCCAGTGAATAAGACCCTGATTTAAAAATTAAATTTCTCAAAAACAAAGATTGATAGAATTATGCGGTAAACAGTTTGTTGATTAGGTAAGCTGTAAAAATGTTATGCAGAAGTTTCGAACGGTGAATATTTTGAAAAGATTGTGTTCTGATTGCAAAGAATGCTTGATTTGACATTTTTCTTGTTAAGATTGCTTGTAGAGAACGAATTTTTTGGTGTACAACATAGCTGCCAACTTTTACGCAATTTTCCTACCCGCAAAATTTTATAGTAAATATTGTCTTATTTAATCGTTGAAATCTTATGATTAAACAAATGGAAAATCTCTGTAGAATTTTAGTGGTAGCAAAAATGCATAAAAGTTGGCAGCTATGGTGTACAGTGGCATATTTTAACGATTTTTGGAATTAATTTTTTGAAATTTTGAGATTCTAAAAATTAGTTCAAAAAATTGTTGAAGTATGTCACTGTACATTGAAAAACTCATTCACTGCAAGCAATCAAAAACAAAAAAAGTCAAGTATTCTTTGGAATCTGAACACAATTTTTTCAAAATATTCACTGATCAAAACTTCAGTATAACATTTTTACAGCTTACCTAATAAAGAAACCGTTTATTGCAAAATTCTATCGATCTTTGTTTTTGAAAAATTTAATTTTGAAATCAGGGTCTTATATGATGGACACCTTGTATATAACAGTTAAAATGAAAGCAATAGTCGCCCACTTTAACCAGTTTTGTTTTCCTTGATTTCCCTAAAAGCTAATACAGGCATACAGCTTTGTTCTATTATAAAAATTTATTTATACCTATGCATGGCAGAAGAATGTTGTAAAATAAATATTAGTTTGTGTTTCTGTGATGAATCGCCTGATCTATCCTGTTGTTTAATTTGCCAGGTTAGTCCAGAGTAGTCATTTTAAAAAAGTATAATAGCCATTCAGAATCCATTGCTTTAGCATGACAGAACTTCTCTTTTAAGAAGCCTAGATGAAAAAAAAGGGAAAAAAAGTGAGATTCTAAATTGTTTTCAAAGGTGTAGTTTCATTGGAGATCTTTGTAAGCTTATAGACAAGGTGCAAGAATTTTCAGAGAATAGTTTTTTTGTTTCAAATATAAAAGAAAAATCTTTCAGTTTAAAGTTTCTATAAGTATGGCATCCAGTTGCATAACATCTGCCATATCCTCCTTTATCGCTAGTTCTGTGCTTTTGCTTGATCTTTGATAAGACATCTTTCTTTGTTAGTCTTAAGAGGACATTTTTCTTTATAACAGGAGATACATTAATAACAGTTAACCAAATAGCTTTAAAAAATATGTGAGTTGTGGCTTTTGGTTTCTCAAAACAAAAATCATACTAGCAACAAGATGTTTCAAGAAGTTCTCACAGGAAATCTGCAAAGCCCAACCCAAAAAGTATGTGCTGAGGCATAACTTTTATAAATCCAACCTGGGAATAATTAGGGATTGCAGAGTTAGAAATGCATTGGCTTTTGAACAGGATAGGATGTCCTGTTTCCATCCCACATTGACAATTACAGTTGTAAATCAGCCCATGCTTTTTACCATATTTTACTCATGTATAATGAGCATACCTTACTTTACAAGAAAAAATGGCAGATTTTTTTTTTATCCTGTATATAATGCACACCATAAATTTAACATGCAAATGAATGAATGATCAACTAAATTTCAATAATGAAAGGGGAAACAAATATTACATCAGGCCAGGAAAGAATGGGGAAATCTATTTTTAGACTTAGGGAAGGGAGTGAGTGTGGGGGGAAAATCTATTTTTAGACTTTGGGTAGATAGTGAGTGTGGGACAGGGTTGCCAGTTTTGCCTCTACATTAATGAAAAGAACTTCAAATTTACAAAGGTAATTCTTAAAGATGAATTTTTACTTTACTTTGTAATGAAACACCTATTAAATAAAGAGTAGAATTTACATTAGAGTGCCAGTTATTGGAACTCCAATTAATCAAACTTCCAATTATTGAACAGGCTATTTCTCATTTTTTTTTTAAATTTTAACTGAACTTTCAATTTATTTTTACTTAAATTATAATTTCTTGCATTCAGAAAATTATAAAAAGGGAATTATTAATGATAAAGTAAAAACAATTTTTAAACATGCCAGCACTAACTGGCATTGCCAGGTCCCTTAAATTATCTGTCCATTTCTCCAAACTTTTGATTATCTTGGATCGGTCCCAATTTGTTCAGATAATTAGTGCTCTACTGTAATATGTAATTTGTGGTGTGAATGTAAAATTTTGAAGTGAAAAAAATGCCAAACTGGCAACCCTGGTTTAGGAGGGGATGAGTGAGGGGGGGGGGGGATGGTAGGAATTGAGTGACTTATGCTGTGATGATGTGACACACTTAATGAGATACATGAGAGCATCATTTGACAACCAATGAGTAAGATGGAGAATCAATGTAGTTATACTGCAAAATTTAAGTTGAAAATAGTTCAGTATGCAAAAGAAAATGATAACCATGTTTCAAGTCCAAAGTTTGGTGTTGGTGAGTCAAGTGTGCAAGAATGGCAGAATATGGAAGAAAAACTGAAAAAAAAAAAACCACCATCCAAAAAGCATGCTTTTTGGGGTAAATCATGTAAGTATCCATAAGTGGAGCAGCAGTTTTCAACTCATGTAACAGATTTGTGGAGTTCGGTGTGCTCAGTCTCAATGGAAATGTTGATGTTCACGGCCTGTAAAATAGCTCAGAAAATGAAGATTTCAAGGGGAGTTATGGCTGGGTGTGATGCTTTATTATCTATAACAGTCTTGCTATCAGGAAAAGAATGCTATTATAAAAACAGCTGGAAGAATACGAAGAAAAGCATACCAAATTCTTCTAGTACATTATAAGGCTACAAAGACAAAAGGAATATCAGATGTCACAAAACAGACAATGTAGATCAAACTCTGTTGTTTGATATGCCAGAAGCCACAACTGTTCATCCCATAGGAGATTAAAGCATTCAAGTGTGCACAACAGGAGCAGACAAGCAGTGATGCACCGTTATGCTTGCCATTACGGCTGATGGTCGCAAGTTGATACTATGTGTGATTTTTAATCATAAAACTATCCCGAAAGAATCGTTTGCAGTCGGCATAATTTTTAAGAGCACAGGAAAATGGATGGATGATGGATGAGCTCATGAAAGATTGGATTAATGTTGTATGGGAACGTCAACATATGCTTTACGTCAACCATCGATGCTGGTCCTGGACAGCTTTGGTGGACACACAATGCCTGAAGTAAAAGCAAAAATTTGTCACTGAAGTGATTTGGTTGTGATACCAGGTGGGATGACAAAAGTGCTGCAGCCCTTAGATGTTGTCATCAACCTACCATTTAAGGTTGCATTTCAGCATGCCTACAATCAATGGATGTGACAACAGACACAACTTCACTCCAAGCAGGAGAACGAAGCGCATGTCATTCACAACTGTATGCTAGTGGATATGTAAAGCTTGGAATTCAGTCTCAGCCGAGATGATAATAAAGAGCTTCAAAGTAACTGGAATTTCCAATCAGATGGATAGAACTGAAGACGAAATGATTTGCGAGGATATTGATTGTGCCAGTGATGATGAGGACAACACCAGTAGCGGCAATGAGAATTGCTAATTAGCATTTAACTAATGTTACTAGCACTGTTGTACAAAAATATACAAGGAGTAAAATAAAGGTGCAGCAATACTTCTATTAAGATTTTTCTAGCTTTAATCTCTCCTTTGAATACATATTTTGATTCATATGTATATCATGTGATTACATCCAGCAGTAAAAAATTATTCTGTGTATAACATACACCTAGGATTTTTGCTCTAAATTTTTGAAAAAAAGTGCATATTATATAGGGATAAATATGGTATTTCCTTAATTTTAAAGTGTGAAAAGTAGTTATTTTGTATAACCTAGATACATTAAACTATTATTGACCATAAAGCCTAAAATTATTATTTAACATATACAGTTTATGATATTAAAAATATGTATTGCATTGAATGAATGAATGTTTTGAAAATATGTAGTCCATTGATATAATGCATCTGAGAATTTCATTTGCTTAATAAAACTTTTACTGTATTTAAAATGGAACACTATGCTTATACTTTACACAAGACAGCCTTCAATGCCTTGTGGTAAAAGTTCTCAAAATACATGGTTTATGAGAACATATTTTTTAGGTGGCTTCTTATGAAAAGGGTCTTCAAAATTGTATGCTGACAATTTTGAAACATTTTTAAAATGTTCTTGTGTTATATGTTTAATGTAAATGTGCTATATGTTTTTAAACAAATTTCTGTAGAACCTCTATGTAGCAGCTATAAAAAAAATTTCAGGTCTTTGGGAATTTATTGGCAATTAGCCACATCATGAAATTTTTTTTAAATATGATTTTATGATAAATAATCTTAAAGGAAAATCTTTTCTACTCTTCACATTGAACTAAAGTATATTTAACTTAAAACTGTAGTTATAAAAATGTATTCATGACACATATTTATGTGTATAGGGGTGGAGTGTGGGACTATGTGAGGAATAGGCCAATAGGTTTTTCTCTTTTTGTATCATTCCAATCGTTTCATCAATCACACACAAGATGAGGCAATGATAGCCCAATCGTCAGTTGAAAAAAATTTTTGATCTGTATATGCTTACAATTGTATAAAGGAAAAGATTATTTCAAGAATGAAAAGTAAATTTGCTTTATATACTTTTTATGCTTTCTATATATTCATGACTTGTTTATTCATATATATAATAGTTTACCTATTAATGGAAAATTTTACTGTATGTTATCCACAATTTAAACTAAGCCTAAAAGCAACATTTTTGCTTATACCAGAAGTTTAACACAAAAGAAGGAAGTGGGGAGGAATGGGGCATGTCTCTCTCTCTCTCTCTCTCTAAAAAAAAATAAAAAAAATAAGATGAATGTAAATTGCTAATATGCAAACATTTTTATTGAATTGATGATTTTTTAATGCCATCTATGACTGGACATCCTGAATTTTTATTCCTGTCATGAAAATGCTGGAATTTTATATTATGGCACATGCATTACCAACCTACTATCATTGTTTGATTGTATATCTGTGCGACACTAGACTATAAATCTTTGATTTATTGCTGTCCCATACCTCCCTTGTTACTGGGGAAGTATGGGGACACATTTTGAAGCTTACAATTTCTTTAGTTATAACATAGTTTTTGCATATTATGTTTCTATATTGTTCAGGAAGATTAAAAAGTGATTCAACTTGTCCCTTTCTATATATTGAAATTTTTGTTTTTGTGTCAAACAAATTTGATTTTCTTACTTTTGTAAAAAGTGTCCCACACCATCCCATTCTGCCTTATAGATAATGAAATTTATCAATTGTATTGTACAGTTTAGAAGATAATTTAAATTTATAAAAATTTATAACTCAAAATTAAGGTCTGATTTTAAGTACTGTCAATTCAGTTTTGACTTCGTTGATGTGAGAGATGAAAAAAGAAAAAAAGAAAAATATATGCATGGGAATGATGACTTATAAAGTATCAAAATGTATAATGACTGTTTGTTAATTCATCAATTATTTTTGAAATATTCTTAAATCTTATCCAGCTGGAGAAAACATGTAAATACAAGTTGATTAATGTGATCGCAGATCACACAGGAGGTTTTGTTTAATATTTCTTTCAAAACAACTTATACTTTAATAAATCCAAATTGTTAATCTATAATTCTTAAATAATGATAGCATCAATAAATTTAATTTTAAAATAATTATAAAAGGAAGTTATTTATTTTATTCAAATTAAAAATGTTCAAATCAAATTGTTTAAATAAAATCCGAAATTTTAAAAATTTAATGAAATGTAAAATAAATTTTAAATTCTGAAAACAAAAAAAGGTTTTTAATGAAATTTAAAATGCTGAATTATTAATAAATCACAATAGTTTTTAAAATAGATAGAAAATTGAATTCCAAAAAATATTATTAATGTCTGTGATTATTTATCACACCATAATAAACCCTTAAATTGGAAAGAAATACAAAATTTCTTTTAATTAAATCTCTCATAATATGAAAATTTAAACTTCTAGAACCGGGGTTTGAATTAAAAATCTTCTGTTTATCAGCAAGATGCTTTACCTTCAACCTATGATGTCCATAAGGAAAATGGTGAAATTAAGGTTCTCTTCTAAAATTTAAATCACAAAAATAAACAGATAACATAAAAAAAAATAATTTAACTGAAAAAAAGATTTTTTTTTCAAAATTTTATGATTTGCCATGTGACATGAGCTATTCAGATGTAAGTACACAAAATTTGAAGTCTCTGACTTATATAGAGTGAGTCATAAATATTGAAACAATAGGCTATCTCCTTAAATGTTGCCTCTAGACCCATACTTCCAATTGCAAAAATTCATAAAAAAAGGTGAAATTTCTGATAAGTTGCAACTCCATGGGGGGGGGGGGGGGTATTTGAAAAAATACCAAAATTAAATTTGTATACAGCCCCCGTAGAGCAAAATTTCCAATTGGGAAATTATTCCTTATCCATTCCTAAATTGAACAAAAAAAATTCATCTCCGTATCTGAAAATCTGACAGAGATATTAAAATCCAAAATTCTCCAAAATTTGTGACTTACACCACTTTATCGTGCCATTAAACAAAGAATTTTCGACTTGTTTTCAAAGCAAATGAGGGATCGTCCACAAATTATTCGTACTAAATGTCGATTCAAGACCGTGACTTATTTGGACATAATAAAGCAGCGTATTGATTTAAATCAAAACTTGTTTTCAAAATATGTTGATCATTAGCACTGGAGGTCTGCATGGACTGAAATATCTAAGCCCGGTACCAAACTGACCCATAGGGTAAAAATTTCTGCCTGGCATGGAAAAATGTTAAAATCATAATCTGGACCAGCCTGGAAAAAAGTTTAAATCATAGCCCGGCTCAGCCGTGAATTTCTACGTAGTTTTTTACACCAGTGTAGTTAAAATTTGTTTCGAGGGGGAGTTCTGACCAAAAATACTTATTATAGCTTTTCGTTTTTTATTTTTATACTTTTTATTATTAAAGAAGTGTCAAAGGCTGTGGTATATTTATTTTATCAATGAATCTTTGTTTATATCTAAATCTTTCACTTATATTTTAACATCGCTAATCCATATCCCGTGCATTGGAGACTTTGAAAAATGTTATACAGTAAAACCTTTTAGGACGAAATCACATAGGAAAGAAAAAATACATAATAGACAAATGCCTGTCCTAGGAGAGTTAAATGGAGTTTCTTTTTTCTCAGGTATTGTATTCATTTTGCATGGATCAACACATTTTTTGTTTAAGACAGAATTCCGTTTGATTGAACCAAATTTTACTTATTTCATGCACATATTAAGTCAGTCAGAGACAATGAATTTAATACAGATTGTTAGAGACCCGGATTGAAAATTTCGTCCAGTGCAGACCTTATTAAGAGTTAAGAATTGTTAAAGAAAAAAAGTACAAACTTGAAACGTGTCATTTTAAACTATTTTACATTAACTTTGTTTCGGGCAAAATTGAAAAATTATTTACTTTTGAAAATAAGATTTTTTTTTTAAAATATATATATATTATTTTTTCAACAAATATTTTTAATAATTCAAAAATTAATATTGAAAAACAAAAACCCTGAAACAAAACTAAAATCAGATTTTCATCTTTAATTAAATGGAAAGAAATTGAAATGTGATAAATAATGTTTGGAGTTTTAATGATTTTTAATTATCCCATTTAAACCAGTACTAATCGTATGGAATTTTTATAAATTTTATGATAAATTTTAGGATGTGATTTTCTTAGCAAATTATATGGCTAACAATCCCCCCAAAAAAGAAAAAAAAATCAAAATTCTAACTCAAAAGATAGATTTTTTACACATTTCCTAGAACTGTTAAAGTAACATTGTCTTTTGAATTGCGCGCATTTCAATTTGTGTCTAGTCCCTTAGAACCTGATGAATTATTCAAATGGCTATAACTCTGCTGGTTTTGAAGATATGAAGATGCAACTTTTTGTGTATTATTCAGGACTAGATGAGGAAAGTTTTCCTAATTGGAATTTTTATCCTACGGGGGCCGTGTAAAAAGTTAATTTATTATTATGTAAGCTTATAGAAATAAACTATTGTTTAATTTCATTAGATATTAAGCTTTAAAATGTCTTTCCTATCGTTTGGTGAGGAAAAAGTGTTGCTCATCAAATTAAGTATTTCATTTTTGGCAGATTTTCTACTCTGATTCTATAGCTAAATTTCACTAATGCATTTTAATCTAAGAAAGGAGTTTTGTTACTATTTTTATCTCAAGATATTTATGTGCTTTAAGTAGACCTTCCTTATTAGTTAATTTTTATGCAAACTGAAGATTAAAATGTTCAATTTAATAATAAGTATGATTTTTTTTTTTTTTCAAATTTGGTAACACATTGTATTACTGATTTTTCTGTATTATGCAAAGCACTAAGAATGCATAACATTATATACAACTTGCCCTAAATGAAGAAATATAATGAAAACAAAGACAACATTTAAAATTAGTCGGATTTGGCAATCCCAAAACTTTCTTCTGTCTCATAAATGTTAATACTTCCAGAAAAATTAAATATAGCAGCATCACCAATTAAGTAATTTATACCAAAATCAAATCTGCAACAACTTATTTCAAGTTCTAACTGAAACTGAAATTTGATGAAAATTTGTGTATTAGTTTTTTAGATATAAATTTTGCAGAAATTGTAAAAGAACTGTATAGAAGCGCTGTCTGTTGAGCGATTTACTCTAAAAGCAAAAGAATACTAATTTATGTTGGGACTAACTGAATTTGAAGTTTGAGGAAAATCCGTGCATTAGTTCCTGAGATAGGGCTATTAAAATAATCATGAATCTGCATAGCAGTGCCACCTGTTGTGCGATTTACACCAAAGCGTAATCAGAACCATATTATATCAAGAACTAACTAAATCTAAAGTTTTATGAAAATCTGTCTATTAGTTCTTGAGCTATAGTGATTGTGGAAATTGTGAAAAAGGAAGTATAACAGCACGACCTGTTGGGTGATATACATCAAAAGCTAATCAGATCCAGTTTATATCAAGGTCTAACTGAATCTAAAGTTTTGTGAAATTCCATTCATTATTTCTTAAGATAAACTGCCCACAAAATTTGTCACAGACAGATATTTTCTAAAAAAATGTTTTTTGGAATCACTGACCCCTAAAACGTGTAAATCCATCAAAAACTGGAATTCAAAAATTTTCACGAATCTAATACTTTCTTCTTGTAAAAATAGAAGAAAGCAAAAATATTAAGAAACCATAAAAATTAAAGACAAAAAAGCAGCGGAAACTTATTATTGCAGCTTATATTTTTTTTTGCTATGTTTTAAAATGGAGCATTGTTATATTGTTGTACTTTGTGTTTAAAATTTTGTTTAGAAATTCACTTTATTAAAAAAACTTTCAAAAACTTTCTTTTTTAAATATTTTTTCTAATGAATTCACTGATTTAGCTTTTATTATTACAATATATCTATTTAAAATATTGTTTATATGTGTATTTATACTTTTATTTATTTATTTATTTATTATTTTTTTTAGGGGCTGCTTTCTTACTTCATCACTAATAGCTACTCTTTCAGTTTCTTTAACCATTCCTCTTACAGTTCTCTTTGATGTTTTTTTGAAAAAGGTATCAATGATGTTTCAAGTGTTGATTTCATTTAATATAAACTTAGTTGAAATTTCTTATTTTCAGTTACATTTTCTCATTTGATATTCTTTTTGTTTGTCTAAATATTTTTGCTTATTTCAGGTAGATTATCCATTACCTTTTTTCTTGGGAACTCTGCCAATGTTCCTGTCATTCTTTGCTGTTGCATTTTTAACACATTATGAAAATTGGGATCCTGTTCTTGTTGGAATAAGAAAACTAGTCAGCTTCTGTTGCAGAAAATCACAAAAGTAATTATTTTTATTTAAAATGAAATGTTTTAATAGTTTTATATTTATGTATTACTTTTCTATTTTTATAGAATGTTTTTCATTTAGTTGCTCTAGTACATGTTGAATACATGATTCTAATCTTTAAACATTACATGTACTATACGACACCTTCTATATATGATAGGTTTGTATAAAGCTTGCAATTTTTGATAGGGGTGTTATGTTTGGAAAATTTTAGGTAAATTAAGTTTTAATTTTGAAAATAAGTATTCAGATTTTCAACTTTAAATTGTCTGCTTATACTTGATTCTTTTTAAATACAATATTGAATAAATTCACATATTTTTAATTTGATTGTAATACAGAATGATGAAAAAACATAAAATATTACTAATATTAGATGAAATAGCACTGAAAAATTGACAATGTTCCACAGGTAAATAATAAAACTTTGTATAAATCACAGTTAAAATATAAAAACACATAGGACATGTTTGTAAGGGAACAAGGTTGTAAATGAACTGAAATGTAAAGAGACTTACAAAGAATGCAACAGATGATGCTGGCTCAAATGTAAATACTAATCACAGAGGAGATGCAGAAGATAAAGTTTTGTCAAAATGGGAAAAGGAAATAAATTGTCTTAGCAATGTCTTCATAACATTAAAAAGAAATGGCGATGTCATTTTTTAAAGTAAAATTTTATTCTTTTTCTAGACAGTATGCATTCAATTTAACTGATTATATTTCAATCTGCATACTACAATTTACACTTACCTGTGCACCATGCTAAAAGTTTTACAATATCTTCAAATTTTGAAATATTTCAAAAAATACATACTTTTTTTTACTAAAAATTACCATTTATTTTCGCATAGATCTTAAATTAAATCCTGGTTTCTGGACATAGTAACTAATACTGGAAACATTTTAACAAATTTTCACTGAGATATGTTAAAACATCTTGTAATGGAAATAATGAAAAATTTGATTTTCCAGAAATTTCATTTAAGCATGTTTTATATATATTATTTCTTATCTATAAAATTAATTTAGAAGGACTGATTTAAGATTGTTTTATGTAAATAAGAAAATCATGCATAGAAACATTCTTTACATTCTTCCTGGCCTCCTTAATCATTTCCAGTATTTGACTAATTTTTTCCTGTTTTTTTTTATTAAATTGGCCACAATTCTATTTATTGTAGAAATGAATTCTGACAAATTTATAATCTTAAAAGATTGTTTCTTCAAATTATAAAAGTGGCCATTTTAATTGAGTCTGTATCTTAATATTGTTTAATAAGATTTAAAAAAGCATTATCAATATGATGCTCTACCATAGAAGTTCTTATATGAAATGTTCTTTTACAATTTAAGACCCAAGATTATTTCCCATTCTTAAGCCTTGTGAATAAACCCACTCACTAATGCTAATTCTATGGAAGAAATTTATAAAAACATCTCAATTGCATTTCAATATTTTTAATTTTTTTTTTTTTTTATTGGATAGCTGAGAATGATCTGTACAAAGAACATTTTTTACTTTTTTGATTTTGATTGCAGATTTTTGTATGAGGATCACTTTCGAAACTGGTTCCAAAAATTAAAGAGTCTTTATTAAAAATACCTGTAAACAAAATCAAAAAAGAAAAAAAATGGCTTTTGTACAGATCGATCTCAGCTATCTAACTCAAATGAAATCATAAAAATACTGAAATGCAAACTAGATATCTTTATAAATTTTGTCTGTAGGATTAGCATTATCAAGTGCCACTTTTGCTTGAATGAAGTAACTTCTTAAGCAGAATCATTTCTATAATGCTAGTTTCAATCTTATTTTTTAAAAAGATTTTACTAATGTAATAATGTCTGCCCTCTTTATTTATTATCCTGACTTTTTATTTATTTATTTATTTATTTATTTTTTTCATTTTCTTATATATCTTTCCAAAATTTGTGCTTATTGTGGATGATGTTTCTTTGAAACTTGATCCCAGAATATGTACAGATCTGTATTTAAAAATAATTATTTCAGGATTTAAAAATCTATTGAATCATAATTTTTTTCATATTGCCACCTTTCTTTACATTTATAAACATTTTTCTTTTACTGTTTTTATATTTCTTCCCTGTGTATCATGCATTTGTATCCTCAGCTATTTAATATCCTTTCTGTTTTAATTTGTAAAATTTAGAATGTTGAAGAAACCAATATTTTCCATGAAAATGTACAATAAAATAATAATAATAATAAACACATTGACAATACACACATTATTAATACATACATTGACAATATTAGTTTTTGAAATGGTCATTTTTTTAAATTTATTCCATGCTAAAATAAGCCCTGTTGTTCAGATTTTGTATGTTTCTGATAGATTAAAATTGTAATCAACTTCCAACTAGATGTAGGTTAAGTAAAACTGCAAAGTTAGTTTTTTTTTTTTTTTCCAAAAAATATTTATTTGTATTTGGTTTAATTATGTATGAATATGTCTTAACAATTTTCCATTGCAGTGCCAAAATATTGAAGTAAACACCTGTTACAGACCCTAGTAGATTTTGTTATTCTGCTAATCTATTTTTAAAATTCACAAAAATATTTTTTATACACAGAAAAAATTTTCTTCATATGTCTTATAAATTATGTCCTTTGTTATGGATATCAATATAAAATTTTATTAAGCACTCAATTTATGAGAAAATATTAAATGTGTGCCTGTGCATATCTGTACATATGTACTTAATTATGCATTCAAAAAAAAAATAATAATAAGTAGTGTGTGATTGGTTAATGAAATGAATCCATTCCAAAACAGTGTTTGGTAACCAAATTGTTTGTTGATCAATTATAGATTTGGTCTTGATTTGTATGAGAATTCAAATATTTAATGGAATAGCTTTTATTCTTAAAAGCTAAATAATTTGTAAAAAATAATATAAGAGTTCATTTTATAATAGTATAGTATGTTTTGTTAGTACTAAACTACATATATATGTATTATGTATATATACTAATATATACTCCTTATGTAATATGGATTGTATTTTGATGGTTTTATCTATGATGTATTTAATAATAAACAGCATGCATTTTGTAAAAACTTTTAGGAATGTTTTCATTAACTACGACATTAAATGATGTCAATTTGACCTTTCAAAAACTGCTTAATTCTTTAAAATATCATTTTTAGTGGAGGGTTGTGATAACATTAGAGTCAAGAGCCTATTAAATAATTTGCGAACTAAATTTCAATTAAAATAATTAATGTGCAATTTTTAAAATATTTCTTTAAAAAAAGACACACAATATAAAAAATTGTTTCTATTATTTTATTCTAATTTGGAGGCCCTAAAATGTAAGTCCCAAGACCCCTGTAGCCTATGAGTTAATTATGCCATATGTATACATCTGACAAAATGCTCTCTAAGTCAACAATAGATGCAATTACATACAGTTTAGCACTGCTTCTTCTTAACTTTGTTCTGCACAGTATTAACTGATCACCCATTGTACTTAAAAATATTGCACACTAGTGTACCTTAAAGTGTATAAATAAAAACAAAGCTTGATATTTCAAAGTTTTATGACAATTTTTAAAACATTGATTGATACAATCTGATACTGCCCTCTCTTTTTTTATGTACTAAAATAATTTGGCCATCAGAAGAAATAACATAGTTTACTAATGTGTTTAACTATATTCTATTCGAAAAGACGACCAATGCTTTTTATTGGGATTTGCTGCCTGCAAGAATATTAGAAATCTTTCTGGAAAAAACTTTAACTTTCCTGTTAACATAGATATCTGCAACAACCCAGTATATTAAAAAGCAAAACATAGATATTTTCAAGACTGAATATAAAAAATTTAGTGGGAAAAAGAAAGAAAAAAATCAAAAGACATATATGATTATATATGTATTAATAAATAAATCATGTAAATGTTTTTCCTGAAATTTCTTTTAAGAAAAATATAACTATCATTTGAAGGAAACTTCTATTTGTCAAATGAGGTAGAATTTTCATAGAGGTTTGAAAAAAAACAACTTATTGATTAGTTTTGATATGTGTTGAATAAATTTGTTTAAAACCTAAAGATATGATTTAGTTCTGCATATCATTTTCTTTATTTTTCTGAATTGTACTGCATTGACTGATTTATTTTAAACATTGTATATCCAAATCGCTGGATCTTTGAAAGAAATCACAATTCAATTAATCAGCTCAGTTAAACTTATTAGTTACATAATGTTTAATTTTTCTTTTCATTATTATTAGTTTAGCTTTTTAATGGAGAAATTTCACGATTTTCATTTTCACTTTTATATTAAAGAGCAGAAAAAATCAAGAAAATTGATACCATTTTTACGTATATTTGACTGTTTAATAATTCACTAAATGCATTTTAAAACTGCAGTTTTTGTCTTGGCGGGAAAACGCTGCATCGCGGACAAAAGTGGCTGTGACGTCATTTGCCATGTAAACACCGTCCTGCTACGTTGCTGGCTTAAGCGTTTGATATATTTATTATATCTTTTTTAATTTTCTCTACCAAAAATGAGTAGTAATGTGTGTTAAAAATGTTGCATAGTGCCATGTTGCACAAATAGTACAGTAAATTTGCCTAAGCACTTTTTTTAGTGTTCCTAACTATTATGATAACGATAATTTATTCTGATGTTAACTTGATAGAAATGTTTTTGTAAACTTATAATTTGCTATTCTTCATTTGTATGTGTATTTATTGGTTAAATCTAAATAAAATTTTAATATTTTTTGTTTTTTGGAAAATATGAATGGGAATAATCACGTGTGGAACAGAAAAAAATTATGTATCATACATATAGTCATTCATTTTTATTTATGCATATTATGAAAAGTGCCTTGAAGTAACCGATAGCTTATTTTTGAAATCTATATATACATTCATTATTCAGTAATGATAATGCAATTTTTTGGAAACCTCTAATTTTGATATCCATCTTTAATGTATAAAATAAACATAAACATAAAAAAAACAATCATTTATGAAAACAAATTTTTACTGAAATCATACATCCTCAGAGAATCGTATTCAGACTTTTTAATAAGTATTTTTGCATTAGTAGCATATCCAGAAAAAAAAATTAGGGGGGGGGGGGAGAGAGGCAAGAAAAGGTTTGTTCTACATTAACGTACAGAAGTTTTAATACACAGGAGAATTCAAAGTTTGGGGGATTTTTAAGGGACATTCTGACCCTCTAAATAATATTTTTGGCTAGTGAAATATTTTGGGAATAAAAAGTTCAATATTATGTTTCTGTTGTGTGTAACAATTAAGCTTTTTTTTCATGAAAATTTATATTTTATCTCAACTGTAAAATTTTTACTACCGAAAATATAAGCTATTTTATGCCTAGTTTTTTATTTATTTATTTTAATTTATTTATAATTATTGTTTATCATTATATATTTTTAATGTATGTATGTACTTTATGGAATTTCAAATGAAAATTTATTATTTCCTATAAATTATAAACAATTTTGATGTCAAATGTCCAAATGTATTTAACTTTAGATGAATAAAAATGGACAAATTATATTAAATTTTTTTTTCACTCTAACAAAAAAAAAAGGAGGGGGGGGGGGGGGGTGAAAATTTTCAAATGGAAATTTAAAAATTGTCTGCTGATCCCAAATGGGCATATAATGTATGATACATACATTATATAATTATAATTCTTATAAGAAATCGTCAGCTACACTTACAAAATAAACCAAAATAAATATATTTTTTATATCTTTTATTTTCTTTTGAAGATAAATACTAGTTAAGAAGTTATGCTCTGTATAGGAAATTTTTCCAAATTAATATTCTGTTCTGAATATTTTTGATATATATTGCCGATTAATTGCACATTTAGTAAACTTTAGAGTCAGTAATAATAAACATTTTTCTATTTCATTATTTGACGTATATTAATATTTAAAACAAACTAAATATTAAAAAGGTATTCATTTTGTTAACGCTTTTTTCTAATAAAATATTATGCGTTATTTGAGACAAGTATTTACAATATTAAAAGGTGAACAATCTTATGAAAAAAAAAAATCTTCATAAATTAAACACAAAGTAACCTGTAATTCTGCGAACAGAAATTTCACTTAAAAAATAAAACAAGAAGTTTTCATTTAAAAATAATAAGCGTAATTGCATAAAAAAATATGGAATAGAAAATGTCAAGAGGTAGAATCGAACTCGGGCCGTCTGGCTAGTAGGCGGGTACTCTACGAACACGCCACGGATTACTCGAAGGTACAAGCCAACTTGCTATTCAAATTTTAGCGGCCAAAAGTAACCTGTCACGGCTGCAAGATAAATTTTCTAAAATAACTAAATTGTTTAAACTTGAACAAGTCACACTTGGTTCTATGTTTGTTAATTAGAAAACTGAATAAATCTGAAAATTTAGATTATTTCCTGTTCGTTATTGAATGTTATATATTCAATGTTATGTATTCAATGTAAAAAGCTGTGCAGTAGTTTTTAGAAAATGATCCATATCACAATCTTTTGTCCCAGCTTGAGCTTATTTTTTTCCTTGTAGTATGTTTTTAATAAAAGTTTTGAGTAATGCTCTATATATTATACAAAAAAAAAACATTGGCAATTTATGTGCCGATGAAATCAGAATTTTTTCCTGAAAAAACAAAATGGAAAGAGAATCTATTTTTGGGAGGTTGTCATCTGATTGCCCTATCACAAATCCTGCCGAAATTGACATTTTCAAATTAAAATTTTAATGAAAATAAAAAATAAACGATGTATTTTAAATTAAGATAAGTCTTACTTTTTTACAAATTTAAAGTTGCTAACGTTAAATAAATTCGTAGAAACAGATGAAACAAGGTTGCAAATAGAAAAAGCAATGAGAAACAGTATGCGCGCAAAACCTAAACATTTCGACTTCGTGGCAAATGACGTCACAACCAATCCCGTCGTGTTTTTGTATCACGTGGTTTTGTTTATGTTTTTGTGTTGTTAAAAACAGTAATTAAAAATTATTTAAAATCATTTTAACGATTGAGTAGATTTTTGAGAATTTTAAGGTAAACTTTATCAGTTACACACAAAAGAAAACGTATTCCTCCCGGGTGAAATTTCTCCATTACCAAGTATATATTCTTAAGGTGTTTTATACTGAAAATATATTTATAAAATCTTTATTTCTATTTTTTTCCAGAGTTCGTAATATTGATTATGAGCAGACTGAGTCCCTTATAAGTGTAAATAGTGAATATACATGATTGTGTCATAATGCCTCACAAACACATCTTTCATGTTGATGCTGCTTAAGATGACCTTAAGAATTTAGAGCTTTTGATTCATTTTTTGTACATTAGATATGTTGCTGTCAAAAGGAGAATTCTTGTAATATATTCCCATAATCACATCATAATGAATTTTATGTTAAGATTAATATATTGATTCATTGACACTGTTCTCTGTTAATTGTATGCATGTTATATATAAACAAAGCAAAAGGTTACTATATAAAAAAAGATTAATTACCTATTTTAAATTGTTTGTCAATATTTATGCTTGAAGATTTCACATTTGTGCTCTGTGTATTATTTATTGAACTTTAAAAATATTTATTTTCAGATCTTATATTTTTAAAAATTATTCATGAATTATTGTAATTGATTATAAAACTGTGACCATAAATGACTATTGTGATAATAAATTTATATACTGTTAATTGTTTATTTTATTTGTTACTTGAACCTGTTCTTTTTTTTCACTCTTATATCTTAATAATTATAAATTTCAGTTTATAATTTATACTAAAATTACAGCTTATGTTATTTTTAATATAAAGCAACAATATACCAAAAACAATATTTTAAACTCCAATATAAATGTTTAATTTGTAAATAATATTTTCTCGAAAGATTTATTTATTTTTAAAGTTTTCTAAGGAATAGAAATGTGCAAATATTCTAATAATATTCAGTGCTTTTTAAAATATTGAGTACTATTATGATTATAGAGAAAATATTTATTTAAAAGAAGGAAAAGCACAGTATTTGATTCTCTATAAACACATGTACATTTCTCAAATCAAACTTATGCTCCAATTCAAATAAAATGTTTTTTGCATTCAACAATTATAAATTAATATCATATATTTTTACTTAAAAGGCTCAGCAAATATATATTTTTCAAATTGCTAATGAAAGTGGGATGTGTTTTATTGGTTGGTGTATTTACCCACTCTTTTATACATACATATGTATGCATTTCTAAATAGGTTATTTTGTTGCACGTAAAACTTCTGTGCAACAGTGAATTCTTTTTAAAGAAAAACGATCTTAGAAATAAAGAACTTTAATTCATAAGCCAAAGTAAATCATCAGTTCTTTATTAATCTCTTGGAGAGAAGCGACCAGTATGTAGCCACTTAAGGTGCTCAGAATCCTTGTTTATTCTCACCAATAAAATTTTACTGTAAATTTTGCGTATTCATTTAGGCAAAAATTTGTTTTCAAAAACTGGTGGCTCATCTTGAAGGGGTTAAATGTAGAAAATAACCTTTCACTAAACTGTCAACTTTTATTTTTTAAAAGATTTATCTAAAGAAAACACAAACCTTCCATTTTTAGTTAATATAAAAGTCAAACTGCTAGATAATACTCAAGTTTCTGGTAACATTAATAAAATATTTAAAACTCAAACATTTATTGAGTTTAAATTAGGAGAACAACAAGGGCCGAAGTTCAGAAGCCTCTACAAATTTATATATATATATATTTAATTATTCTCTTAATAATGATACATTTTTAATAAATATTAAACAGGATGGTTTGCATGGCCTGGGTCAATTTTCATTCATGGCACTTGGGCCCAGGTCGAGCCTTATTTTGTTTTATCTGTTGGGATTCATTTTACTCTGCCTAGCCTTTATGAAAATCATTGTCTCTGTGTGGCAAAGGCATGTTCAAAGATCAGTAAAGATCAGTGTGGTCCAAAACTTTTTTTTTTTTAAATTGCATGTATTTTTAAATCACCATTATTCTATAATTAAACAGTAAAATTTATTCTTTTTAAATAATTTTTGATTTTTGGCCTTTTAAAATATAGTAAAGCATGAAAAAGAACCTGCTTATGTTGGAATCTTGTTTTAAAGTGAAAAATATGTTCATCCACGCAAAATAAATACAATAATGTGATAAAATATATACACATTTACACCTGCTAAGAAAGGAACTTGTCTGTAGCAAATTATTTTTCTTTCCTTTCTTAGAAGACTTTACTGTATAACATTTTTTAAACTTTGTGTCTCCATTCAACTAAATATAGATTAATAATATTAATGATAGTTGAAATTTTTACATGCAACAAACTGAGGTTCATTAAAAATATAAGAATTTCCACCTACAGCACTATTTATAAATGGAGATTATAAACTTGAAAAAAAAAAAAAAAAAGCAGTTTTTTGGTCAGAACTTTTTCTTACAAGTAAAAATCAATGTTCTGCAGAAATTCATTTGGGCCGAAAATTTAACTTTTATACAACATATATATATATATTTTTTTTTCTATGGATCAATGGTCAAAACTGTCATTTGATGTACATTTTTTTGGTAGAAACTTATTTCTGACTTTCTGCTCTTCTGTGGAAATGCAGTTTTTACCTGATTTTGACCATATCTGAGATCTGCGTAAATTTGTATAAAAATTTTTGCATACATGGCGGAGTGAGCTGAGTAAGCATACTTTTAGTACTTTTGATAATAGTTGAAAAGGTTATCTCAAAATAGGAATGAAAAACATCTCGCACAAATTTTAAAGTATTTTGTAAATTGTTAATTGACTATTTTAAATAGTTTATAATTTTTTCCATTTATGATTTTTAATGCATAACAATGAATTTATTATTTTAACATTCATGACTAAATATAGTTTTATGATGCAATTTTCAACATTTTCCTTCTTTCAACAAGTAATCATTTAATTCTAATTTGAAAGTTTTTTTTCTGTTTATAATAGCCACGTGTAAATAAATTTTTTATTTGAAGGAAGTATTATTCTTTTTGCTGTTTTTAAAATTAGCAACAATTAAAAATAATACCCTTTTTTTAAAATATGTAAAAAATATCTCCTCAAATGCTGAAAATTTGAATTTAAAATGGAAGTAAAACCTCAAAAAGTGAGTCGAATTAAAAGAATAAATGCATTCTGTACACAGGGAACTTCTAATGTATAAAATGATCTAAAGATTTTTAAATTTCTAAGTATAGTTTTTGTTCCTATAAAACTTTTTAAATGTAACAATGTGGATCAAATTTAACATTGAATATCTCTTAAAATGATTATTTAATTTAAAAACTGTCTACATCAGCCTATTTTTCAAACATTTCTCTGTGGTAACACCAATTGTCATTTTTTTTGTATGCAAGTTTTCTTAAAATTAAGGAATTATGATCTCTGGTCATAAAAAAATTCATTGTCAGGATGGTATAAGCATTAGTACTTTATTTTCTTCTCTTTTTACAAGATGAAAGTATTGGATTTGTGAAAATTTTTTAATTCAAGTTTTTGACAGATTTGCACAGTTTACAGATTGGAGATTCCAAAAAACATGTTTTTATGAAATATATGTATGTAAAATACATTTTGTGGGCAATTTTATCTTAAATTTATATTCAGGTAGTCCCTAATATAAATTTATGCTGTTTATATTTTGGTGTAAATCGTTCAACAGGTGGCATTGCAATGCTGTATTTTCACGATTTACACAACAGCTCTATCTCAATAACTAACACTTTGATTTTCATCAAACTTCAGAATCAGTAAATCTGTGATATGAACTAGTTCTGTTTACATTTTGATGTCAATCACCCAATATGTGCTTCTGCTATGCTGAATTTTTCTCAATCTCCACAATAACTCTATCCCAAGAATCAATGCATGAATTTTTATTCAACTTCAGATTTGCATAGTTTAATAAACATTATTGCTGTTTGTTTTGGTATAAATCACTCAACAGGCTGCTGTATGTAGCAATTTTCCAAATATCCGCAATAGTCCTATTTCAAGAACTATACTGGTGGCAGGAAAAATAGTTATTTCAAGGCGGAATGTTTCCCTCACGATGGTCACTCATTGGCCCTTATCTTCAGATAGTAACTATGGTAACAGTCACGTGACTGATTGACTGCTCTTCTTTTTCTCCAGATCATTTGAGAGATACACTTTATCAGTATTACTCTGTACTTTGTTTGATTCAATTGCTTTCTTTCAGTTTCTTTACTTTTTACTTTTTTTTTATTATGGCAACCAGTAACCAGTCCTGATATTAGAAACAGTCGTAGAAATAGATAATGTCATTTGATTACATAGTTTGAATAAAAACACCTGCTAATCATGCATATGTGGGAAAAAAAAAGGAAAGAAAAATGAATGCAGAAAGTAGCTCCTTTGGATTTGAGAATGAATTTGGAATCTTTAATAAAATGGTATAGAAATATTTTCATAAATATACTTTTATTAAATAGCTTCAAAAGTTACAATGTTTTTAAACTGTTTTTTTCTTTTATTCTAAACCATATTAATTTTTTAATGAACTTTTATTTGAATGTTGAAAGTCTAAGGATTTAAATAATCACTAATGTTGCTGATGTGTATTTCCTGTAAAATCATTCTGTAGATATGTATGCAGTATTCTTTTAAGGAATCTTAATTATATGATAAAAATCCGAATTTTTTAGAAGTAGTAGAAATTGTGATGGGCCAAAATGGGCTGAGCTTGCTTTCATTGATTTCTATACTGGCTGGGGTGGGTCGAGCCTGAAAATTCTGGCCCATGCAGACCTCAACCCCTTCTCCATGGAAGATTGAGAGGCAAATGAAGCAGAATGATTTAATTTTAATTAATCTTTCCCCCTCGTCTTTTATTTGTTTTGCCTTCATTTTTGTTTTAAGGATGTTAATCAGTGAAAGCTCAAATTCCCGGATTCAAATCTGATTGTATTACTCACTAAACTCATGAACGCATTTACACCCTTAAAAATTTAAGACAAGGTTTTTCTTACTCATATTTTAATGTATGAAAGAGCTATTTCAATTTGCTTATACTTTTCAGAAAATCAAAAAAGAAAAAAAAAACAGTTTACAGCACGTATTTACCCACTCCCTCGAGAGATTTCGGGGAAAATTATTCTGAATGCAATATGGATTTGATACCCCAAAGAGCAGGAGTTATTTGAGAGTTATATTAAAATTATTATAAAAAATAATTTTGCATTTGAAGTGGCATGATTTGGTTGAACCATGTTTATTATTTTCCTTTTATTTTAAGGATGCTGGTCAAGGAGAGCTCATATTCCCGGATTCAAATCTGAATGTATTGCTTGCTAAATTTATAAAGCATTTTCATCCTTAAAAATTTAATTCATGAAAATTTTTCTCACTCTGATTTCCAAAATGAAAGAGCCATTTTAATTTAATTGTATTTTGCCTCTTATCAAAATTTCAATTGATTTTCATTCTTTTATTATATGCAAAGTATTTTTCAGAAAATGCTGTGAATTTATTTTATATTGATAATTGGGTGATGAATGAGACGGAAAGGTGATAACAAGATAGCAATGCAGTATAATGTAATTTATAAAAAAAATAACATTTATATTATGTATATATGTGTGTGTATGCATTCAATTTTTTTGCACTTAAAATTGTAGGAAACTTTGGGACTATACTAATGCAGATAACATTGCATGTCCTAGAAAGTCAAATTTATTAAATTTATAATTAATTTAAATTAACAATAAAGTTACAATTAAAAATTATTAATTGAATTAAATATATCATCAGTAATCTGTCGTCGAAAAATCTACCCATACTTCTTGCTATAAATAGACTTATAAAATCAGCAAAACCACATCTTTTTCTTAACATAAGAAAATCCAGTTGGTGTATGGGAAAAAGAGTCTTTGAATACCACAGTAACCCATACTCTTGCATGGATAAATTTGTTTAGCGGAAGTTCAGTGGAAAAAATGTGACAAGGGACTGGCTTCCTCAGATGCCATGACAATGAAGGCAAAATGGAAAGAGGACCATTCGCCCTGAAAAGTTGTTTTTTCTTGTAGCCAGTATAATGTATGGAATATCATGCCTTTAGAGTAGAATGAGCCATAGTAGAATAAGTAGAGTAGCCTATGAGCATAGTTTGTCATTTAATTTTGGCACTGGTACTGAATTTTGAATATTGCTACTTCACATTAAAATCATAAAATAAGGATTTTTTTCAAGTTTATCAAGGCTTAATAACAAAAAAATCTTGATTAATGCATAAATATATTTGGTATGAAGATAGTGAATACCAGTAATATCAGCAATATCTTGAATTTTTTCCAAAAAATTTATTCTTCCTTCATGAAAAAAATTTGAATACAGTATGGAACCAGTTATCCGGAATGGGTGGGACCAGAGGTATTCCAGATAAGTGGTTTTTCTGGATAATTGGTTGCTCATTGATTTAACATCCATATCCTCGTGGCGAGCACGCGACAAAATTAAACATAAACAGATTGAGTGTAACTGTTGCCAAAGTGTAGATTTAAATGTAGCAAAATATTCTTACTTTATATTTTCTCATCCATGAAGATATTAAAAATAATTAATATTACATTTTCAAAAAGTTCCTTCAAAGAATTAATCGCTGAAAATCCACTGCGAAAGCATTGTTTTCTTTTTACGAATGTCATTTACATTCCTGAATTTGTCTAGCGCCATCTGCGATAGAAATAAGAAACGCGATTCATGTTAAACCGTAACTTTTACTGCTCTTTACTCCATATCTCCCCGTGGGTAAATAAATAGCGTTTCTTCCTACATTGTTTTTTCGGATTGGCAACAGCTCGGCTTTGTTGTTATTTGCGTACAGAGAAAGAAGTGAGAGCGTGGGCAACAAAGCGAAAGTTTTTTTAAGTACATAAAGAAAGTTCCATTATAAAAATACATAAAAGTACAATGAATATATTACTAGAAAAAACATAAAATCCTCAATAAAAAATAATATGCTTTTTTTAAGCACGGGTGAAATTTTTTCGATGAATTGCACTTTTTTAGGAAAAAAATCTGAGATGATCAATCAAAAATACTATTCCGGTTAACTGGATTCCGGATAAACGGTTCCATACTGTATTTAATATGCTTGAGATAAAAGAAAGTCTTGAGATTATCACATTGGACTAGTTTTAGAATAGGAGATGCTGCCTTAGTTGGGTGGGAAGAAGGACAACAAAAAGAAAGGAAAACATTTTCTGGGGAAAGAGTGTGAAATAACATAGATGGCTACTTAAATATTTTTAAGACAAGTTTCAAGCAGGAAATAAAAAAAAAAAAAAACAGATATTAAACTGTATAAGATGCATTGAGGGGAGGATCATGATATGATGGTCAGGAGATACAAGGACAGAAACAAAGATTTTGAGGAGAAGGAATAATTTAACTGATAAATTGTTATAACTATAGTGCATTTGTACAATATTGTATATTAAAAAATTTTAGGAGATTTATAAGTTAAATTAGTCATGTTTGGTACCAGAGGGGGAAGGAACTTAGATGATTAATTAACACATTGAATGCCACACCATTCACCACTGACATTGAATTTTCCATTTTTGACTGCATCAGTCACTGGTGTTAATTTACTTTACTTTTATCTATTAGAGGATTATATCATTAAATATGAGGCGGATTAAAGGGAAAGTTCAGTGTCAGTCACCGGTGACTGATATGCCAGTTAATGTGTTAAATATTGTTGCAGTAAAATAACAAACAAAGAAATGCATTTAAAAATTTAAAGTTTTTAAATTTTGAGTACAAGTTTTTGTTGGGGATTTTTTTTTTTTTTTGAAGGAGGGGGGGGGGAGTATTTTATATATATATATATATATATATATATATATATATATATATATATATATAAATTAGAAAGTTGAAATATGAAAGATTTTCACCCTTTTAATTTGCCTTATTTGCTTTTAAATGATTGATAAAAACAGGTATTAAAATTACTTTTAAAACAAAACCTTGATTATAAGCCACCCTCTTAAATTCAACTCTTTTTGCTTATGAGATTTGGGGGGGGGGGGGGAGGCTTACAATTTGTATTTTACAGTACTGTTTTTCTTTTACCACTGCTGAAAGGAAAGGCAACTTTTTTCAAATTTTTACTTCTAGAATTTTTTCTCACTCCAGATGCTCGTTGTAGAGTCACAGAATTGACTAAATGATGGAGTGAGATTTTGTTATTGACATGCAACTTGTCATCCTTTGCTGTCTATATGTATAGTAGCACATCTTGATTGTTAGCATTGTACATTGATTGTTAATAAAATAATAGACAATTTTCTTTCCTTTTTTTATTATATGCTATTAAATTTGGTAGAGTAAATATAGATATAACACAGTTTGTCAAATCTATATTTTATCCAATGTGATTATTTTAGTATTTTTAAATTTTTACATGGAAATAATAGAACATTTTTTTTATGTGAGTGGCAAGTTAAGTGAATTTATAAATTTGTATTGTTAAAAACATTAGTTATATTATATTTGCTACATTTCTTTACACACGATTTCTTTTCTATGATATATAATTGAGATTATTGAAATTAGCATGACACTGGGTTATAATTTTTCACATTTTTGGACCAGGGGTTTTGTGAATTATAAAATTTCGCAGATTATAGGTTACTTCGTTTCCATCCCAATATTTGCAATTTATTTACAAGTATAGTAATCAAACTGTAAGCAGAAATAAAAGAAAAGAATTATACCAAAAAAACTACATTCAATATTAAAATTCATTTAAATGATATAATAATACAAAATTAATAGAAAACAAGTTCACTAAATTTTTACCTATTTTTAAATCTGTTTAATATCACAATAAAAGCCATGCCACAGATGTGTTATAATGCATAAATTATGTGAGAAATCTGAGAGGGGATGTAAAAAAATCCTATGCATCCCACAGGATGCGTAATTTAGTAAAAATATCACTGAAAAAAGCCCAAATTTTGTCAAAAGATTGTGGGAAAATGAAAATTTCATCAAAGTACCACGGAAATATCTAAGTTTGCCAAAATATCACGAAAAAAACTCGATTTTCATAACAAAACCTCAGAAAAAACCCAAATTTCATCAAAAGATTGTGAAAAAAAAATGCAAATTTCATCAAAATATCATGGGAAAAAGTAACTTTGTAAAAAAAAAAAAAAAATTGCAGGAAAATCTCAAATTTTATCAAAGTTATGCTGCTAGAATATGAATTTCATCAAAAATATTGCAAAAACACGCATGTTTCCACAAATTATCACAAAAGAGCACAAGTTTCGTCAAAGGATCATGGAAAAAATGCAAATTTCTTCAAACAGTCGCGGAAAAAATGCATGTTTTGTCAATGGAGCACAAAAAAAGAAAACGCAAATTTTGACAAAGGATTATAAAAAAAAATGTGAATTTCATCAAAGTATCTCGTTAAAAACGGCCAATTTCGTCAAAAGATTGCAATGAAATGCAGTGTTCCAAAAACTGATTTTCCTGCTCAAATCTATTTTTGACTGCTCCAAATCTTTGATTAAATGCGACTCTTGAAAGCATTTATTCATTGAACCAAAGTACACACTTTACTCAACAAAAGTATTTTTTTTTCCCATCAAAAATACACTCAAATAAGCATTATTTTATAATTATATTTTGCAATTATTATCTTTAAGTAAAGAAAATTTCTCTTAATAGTTTAAAAAATAATACTGGTTTTAGTTATTTGTTTATTATTATTAAAACAACAATTCATGCATTTCATTTTTCTTTACCAAATGAACAAGTTCAATTAATGTGTTTAAAATAAGACATTTTTTATGGGGATCTGCTTTTGTGTAAAAGGGATTCAGGATTTTTCAAGTCCAGCAACATCACTGCACTGCAGATAGTGGTTTTCTTTAAAACTAATAATTTTTGAAATTGTATTTTTATATTTTTAATTAAACATTTGTAATATAATTTAACAATTTGATGTATTTTTTGATAAACACACTTCATACTATCAAAAGAGTGTGCAGATTTCAGAGAGGATTTCAGATTATCATTAAATAAAACAGACAACTTAAATACTTGGAATATTTATTCACATAACATTTAGCAATCAAGCTTCTTTATAAAATTGCTTCCAAAGCCATTAAAAAAAAATCGCAAATTGTTGCTAACAGCTAGTTTATAACATTTACATTCACAAATTTAAAAGACTAGATCCAAGAATGTTGATTCTCATTAATTACTGTGGTCAAATATTCACCACAACTCCTTTTCACTAAACATCATGGAATGTTAACATCACAGATAGGAAGGACTTAAGTAAATGAGGCTGAAGGACACATACATATGAAGAGGAACAAACAATAAACAGGCTATGATTTATGTCCATGCACTTTGCGCTCAAGAACATGAATTTACTAATACTTCCTTTAAACTTCACGCAGATTCCTTTCTGACCTGAAGTTTTTAAAGTTTTTTTCATGTAATTTACATGTTTAGTTCATTTTCATTTTTACTGTCTTATCATTCCATTTATCATTATATTAGCCAATGCATTTCTACGTTTTCTCCATGTT
Organism: Maratus speculifer; assembly: GCA_964019185.1. Lineage (NCBI taxonomy): Eukaryota > Metazoa > Arthropoda > Arachnida > Araneae > Salticidae > Maratus > Maratus speculifer. The sequence continues at coordinate 186,345,883 of OZ025299.1, forward strand.
CCTAAATCCTTGGCATGATACCTCAGTTGCCTTAACCATTCTTTAGTATCTTGCTTTGTTTCACCCTGTAAAGATTAAAAATAAAAAAATAAGTGCCATGAATGTTTGGAACTAATTTACAGATATAATAAAAAAATTATTTAAATGAAGTGATTTCTTTTTAAGATCTAAAAATCCAATTAATTTTAGTTGCATTTATTTCTCCTTTGCATTCATTTATTTCACCTTATCTCAATTGCAATCCATACATTGACTCGTTACAAATGTGAAAGTCATAACAATCTAAGTTGGCACATTTTTAGACTTAAAAAATTCTACCAGAACTTTTTTACAATATTTTTTTCTTTATTTAATCATAGACTGCTTGTCATTAAATAAAGAAATGACTGCCATTCAAAAATTCTTGTTGGTAGTTTGAATAATAATAATAATAAAAGATATTAAATTGGTGTTACTGATTGAAAACACATTGGCCCTCATGGCGTATTCAATCAGAAATACATACAGTAGACTCCCTCAAATCCGCACAGCTTGGGACCAGAGGTTTTGCGGATTTTAGATTTTTGCGGATTTCTGGTCATTGCTTTGTTTACATTTAAAAAATAATAATTTGAATGTAATTAATAATGAAATCAAAAGTATAATGAATGCATACAATATACTAAAATATTAAAAAAAGTAATAAACTAATAAAAATTTAGATATTTTTTTTAAATGATTAAAATACTAAATAGAAAGGTAAAGTTAATAATCAATAATGTACAATTAAATATTCATTATAAAAGAGGAAATGTGTTTTTCCTAAATTATTCAATGAAATTTGCCTCATAAAGGTACATTACTAATTCACATCAGGATCATAAAATAATGAAACTTTATTTCAGGTTTAGCCAGATTTAATAACCAAAAAAGCTTGATTAATACATAAATATATTTGGTAAGATTGTGATTACCAATGATATTAGCAATATCTTTATTTTTTCAGAAATAAATTATTCTTTCTTCATGAAAAAACATGAATTCAATAACCTTAACAAAAATTATAAATTAAAAAATGTATGGAATTGATATAAAACTGAAAAAAACATTTTTGCACCTACATCTGAACTGAATGTTTCATTGTTTACATCCGTAAAATATGTGCGGATTTTAGAGAGTTGCGGATTTTAGGAGTGCGGATTTGAGGGAGTCTACTGTACAATGAATGGCATGTCCTTTAGCAATTAACTTGTTAACCTTACCTAGTGCACAACAATTTCAGTTATAAGCAAGATGGTTACTATACAACACAAGCATTTCTACATTAACAAGTTCAGTAAAGTCAAAATTTTGTTCTTGTCACGGTATAAAATGTTTTGTACAGCATCTATATTAACAATTTTGGATGACATAAAAAATCAAATCATACTGCAGTGAACTCTGTGATGATAGAAATTTTTCACTGAGTGTGTAATTAATCCAGCTTTCATCTACATGTTATTTGTGCTGCTGGTGTAGAGTACAATGCATATATCTGTAAATTTTAATGTTGTTATTAATTTTAATTAAATTCAATTAAATTAATTGTATTTTAATGTATAAAATACAATGTATAAATTCAAGAAATACAAGTGTTGGAAATTGAGTCTGTCTTTTTTAATCAATTGCTTCATATTTATCAACAAGAATGTTCATCTCTAAGTAGTGTGATTTTTCATGAATTTTTAGATTCATATTCTTTTACTCTGAGCTGTTACAAATCATTCTATGTAAATTATTGTAAGGAATCTCGGTACTTGAGATAAAATCTGCTTGTAAAAATTTTATTTTCTATTATTAATGTAAAAACAATTTGATATCTATTTATGAATTATGTTTTCAAAAAATTTTAAGAGTCAAATTTGCATTTTTAATCTTCAAATGATATTTTCATTTTATTTTTACTTTTTTGCTTTAATATTTTATATGGTTGTCAATAATATACACAAGACATTAAAAATTAAAATTTCTTTAATGGCAATAAATTTACATTGAAAAAACTACAACTATATCTGAAAGTCTGAAAAAAATATCCCAAATAAAATTTGAGGTGTTTTAATTTCCGAAATAATTTTAAATCTATTTGGTACTACATACTACTCAAGAAAATGTTTGAAATAATTTTACAAATAGTTCTGAAAGCTATAGTATTTGGAAAGGGGGATGGGAGAAATCAAAATACATTCAAATATTTCATTGGATATGACGAACAATAGACAAGTATTTCTAAGAACAACAGCTATACTTAGCAATCTAATAAAAGCATTTATGTTAACGAGTTATTCAAACAGTGTAGAGAATAATGTATTACTATAAATGATAATTTAATTTTCATTGTGAATTTAAGAGTTTTAATTGATTTCCTTATTATATTTTAAATTATATTATTCAACCTGTGAATTCCACACACTAGTCCGATTTTAGATTCCATAACTTCTATTGTGTACGAGTTTGTTGGCAACACAATAAAGAAATATAACACATGATTCCCATTTGAAACTTAATGAAGAAACAAATTGTGATATTTATTTTCATCAATATATATATATATATATAAATGAAAAGTAAAATATTCTTCAAAATATGCCGAGTCTTGAAATTTTAGTCAGTACAAATTTGCATTAGTTTGTAGTTCACAGGTTAATACTTATTACATAAATTAATCATATCCGCTGCATATACAAGGTGATTCATAAAAGATGGGCAGAACTTTAAGGGGTTATAGTACACTTAAAGACAAATAATATTAAATAGGAGACTAAGGGTCCCAAACGTATTCCCAAGGAGATAGGGGGCATTAAAGTTTAGGGTCCGAAATTTCAAATGATTATAAAAAATGGAAAAATTGGTCCATTCGTTTGCGGTTTTTGCAAAAAATTTTCTTTATGCCAGTATTTTCTTGAAATAAAATTTTAAAGTTCAATTTCAAAAAATGCCGATAGGGGGCGCTTTAGACTTTGGAGTAACAAACAACTATTTTTTAGCGTTATTTTTTGTATTTCTTTAAATGATTTCGAAAGCTTAGACTTAAACTTAAATTTTGATCTAAAAATCTGAGTCCTAACGAGTAGTTAAGTAGCGTAAACTGAAATTTGAAATTTGAAACCCTTCTCCCCCCAGAACAAAAATCAGTTATTCCCGATCTTTGTGTCGTAGATTAGGCTCTAACTACTGCCGCGTTTTGCTAAAATTATTCTTTATGTCAGTATTTTCTTGAAAATAAATTTTAAAGAAAAGTTTCAAAAAATTCCGATAGAGGGCGCTTTAGACTTTGGAGTAACGAACAACTATTTTATACCATTATTTTTTGTGTCTCATTAAATGCTTTCTAAAGACTTAAACTTAAATTTTCAGCTCAAAATCTGAATCGCTGAGCGTGGTTCAGTAGCGAGGGGAGGGGGTTCAAATTTCAACTTCTGAACATAGTTCAGTTTGCACTACTTAACCATGCCCAACGATTCTGTGCTGTGATACGAGGCAAAAATACAACTTTCGTCAAGGACTGCATAGTCAGAATTCACTCATAAAGGCACTGGCACAGTTGGAAACGTCACTCATGCAAACGTTAAAGCTCCATTCCTGACGCTAGTCACCGGGTGAAGAAGGAGACAGAAAGTATGCAAATGTCAAATGGGGAAGAAGAAGAACACGTATGCAAAATTTCGACACGATTCAGGCATAAAAACCACTGAACGGTGAGTCAAGTGTAAGTCGCTGTAGTAATGAATCGGAAGATGGTGCCCTTCACGAATAAGGAAAAGGCTGAGATGCATTTAATTTACGGAGCGGCAGATGGAAATGGTGCAGAGGCACAACGAATGTACGGAGAGCGATTTCCCAACAGGCGGTTGCCTAACCGCAAAACTTTCGAGCGCTTGCACAGACAGTTGTGTGAGACGGGATCATTTCTCGCTTCCCGGTCGAATGCAGGTCGTGCAAAAAAGGACGAATCAGTAGTTGTTGCAGAAGCCATTCTGGATGTAGTAGCGGCGCAGCCAAGTACAAGTACACAAACAGTGGCTAGGCAGGTGGATACCTCACAGTCCATGACTTGGAGGGTACTGAAGGATGAACATTTGCTCCCGTTTCATGTGCAACGAGTCCAGAAACTGTCTCCAGGGGATTATCCAAATCGTATTGAATTCGCCCGCTGGTTTCTGCAGCAGAACGCCCTAAATCCACATTTTGGACGAACTGTGCTTTTCACCGATGAATGTACCTTCACACGTGAAGGTACATTTAACACACACAATGCACATGTATGGGCGGATGTCAATCCACATGCTACGTATCCACATGCTCATCAGAGACGCTTTTCCATCAATGTTTGGGCAGGAATCCTCTGAGACCACCTAATCGGACCGTACCTTCTTCCTGAACGCCTCAACGGTAAAACATACCTCACATTTCTGCAACATGTGCTGCCAGACCTGTTAAACGTTGTTCCTCCACGCATCCGGCGGGTCATGTGGTTCCAGCACAATGGAGCGCCAGCCCATTACGTACGAGACGTCCGCAACTATCTGGACATCACATTTCCGAACAGATGGATTGGTCGAGGTGGTCCTGTTGCTTGGCCTGCTCGCTCGCCAGATCTTTCACCCCTCGATTTCTTTTTTTGGGGACAATTGAAGGCTCTTATGTATGAGACACCCATTGAATCCCCCGAGGAACTGGTCGCCAGACTTTCCGCCGCTGTAGGGGAAGTGCTCGAAAAGCCTGATGTTTTCGCGAATGTTCGCCGTTCCATTCTTCGCCGTTGTTCTGCGTGCATAACCTCTGGTGGTCACAATTTTGAACATTTATTGTAATTACATGTTAATAAATATGCTTTGGTAACATAATCCTAATTTGTGTCTTTTTACCTCGTATCACAGCACACAATGTGTGGACATGGTAAACTGAACTGTGCTCAGGAGTAGAAATTTCAAACCCCTCTCCCCAGAAACTTAACCACGTCTAACGATTCAGATTTTGGGCTGAAAATTTAAGTCTAAGCTTTAGAAAGCATTTAATGAGACACAAAAAATAACGGTATAAAATAGTTGTTCGTTACTCCAAAGTCTAAAGCGCCCTCTATCGGAATTTTTTGAAAATTTTCTTTAAAATTTATTTTCAAGAAAATACTGACATAAAGAATAATTTTGGCAAAACGCGGCAGTAGTTAGAGCCTAATCTACGACACAAAGATCGGGAATAACTGATTTTTGTTCTGGGGGGAGAAGGGTTTCAAATTTCAAATTTCAGTTTACGCTACTTAACTACTCGTTAGGACTCAGATTTTTAGATCAAAATTTAAGTTTAAGTCTAAGCTTTCGAAATCATTTAAAGAAATACAAAAAATAACGTTAAAAAATAGTTGTTTGTTACTCCAAAGTCTAAAGTGCCCCCTATCGGCATTTTTTGAAATTGAACTTTAAAATTTTATTTCAAGAAAATACTGGCATAAAGAAAATTTTTTGCAAAAACCGCAAACGAATCGACCAATTTTTCCATTTTTTATAATCATTTGAAATTTCGGGCCCTAAACTTTAATGCCCCCTATCTCCTTGGGAATACGTCTGGGACCCTTAGTCTCCTATTTAATATTATTTGTCTTTAAGTGTACTATAACCCCTTAAAGTTCTGCCCATCTTTTATGAATCACCCTGTATATGATCAGTATACCTTTAACAAAGAATTACCACATTTTACTTTTGTACGAAGCAGTGATTTATGCATAGCAAATTTTGTAGAGATTATTTAATTAACCTAAAACATTATACATCTATTGTTTAAAACTTTTAAAATTTTATTACTATAAAACCTACCTGCAAAATCCAATCTTCAAATGTTATGCACCATTAAAGTTTTTTTTTTTTTTTTTTTTTTTTTTTTTTTTTAAATTTTCCATATAAATTAACCCATTGACTACCTATGATAAACATGTGTACCATTCATAATGCTAAAGGTGACTTATTTTTAAAAATTATTTTCTCTATCACTTTATTCAACCTTGCCATTACCGTCATCATAAATTCCTACTAGAAGTACATCATAAAGGTTATTGTATAGAAATTGCAGTAGACAAAATAATTGAATAGACAATCATGTACCAACAAGTATAAAAAAAACTGATGTTCTAAAGGGTTAAGTCTGTTGGAAAATTTCTTGATACAATGTGTAAGGTAATCTGGGGTAAGTGAACCCATAAGATAACTGGAATATGGCTTATTTTATACAAAAAAACATTGATGTCTTTTAAAATTTACCTTTTGTGAATGCACCCTGATTTCTGCTTCTTAAAACAATGTCTGTGACATTGATCATAACTCTGCCTTTGCTGTAATAGTTTGTCTTTTTTTTTTTTTTTTTTTTTTTTTTTTTTGAAAAAATATCAATTTGGTTGAACTTTCTCAGTTTTTTATTAAAATACTGTAACTACTTTTACCAAACAATCTTTTTAAGAAAAATATTAGACATATAATTACATTAATATTATTAGTTATCTATGTATATTTACTTCATGTTTCAAATGTAAGGCCAGCATCCTAATTACCCCATAAGTTTATAAAGAAATGGCTAACTGGACCATGTTGAATTCAGTTTTCCCAACAGTTATATTTTTTGAGGTTTCTTTTACTATGGGAAATTAATTTATTCATTGTTACATGCAAGAAAGAAAATTATATATCTTATTAAAATGACATAATAAAATTTTAAATAAGCATATTGAGAGGTATTGAACTAAATTTCTTATTTGTAATAGCCAAGCCTTTAAATTTTACAATAAAAATTAACAGGGGCACAGTACACAAGACAAAATGACATTATTAGAAAATAATAAAAAATAGTTCTGTTCAATGTAAAAACAATTACATTTTTCACAGATTTATTGGACATGTTGAACTTTAATTGAGATAAATAAAAAAGAGAATGTGATATATAAGTATTTAGTGTAGCTATTTGTTCATACATTTATCTTTATATTTTTCCTAACATACAGATGTAATTTTAATATTTATGATCTAAACTAAAGTACACAAGTACATATTTATTTTTATAGTTTTTGTGTAAATAAATCAAATAGTTTCACATTTGGTAATTTTTTAGACACATTGGCAGCAAAGCTTTCCCTTATAATGCTGTTAACCATTTAAAACGCCCATGTTCCCAAGTGGGAACATTGTGTTATTTGTAATACAAAACATATTTTCCAACATAATAATGATGTCCTTATTTTTCCTATAAAATATAAGGTTGATTTCAACTTATGAAAAAGAAAAATTTTATGTTTAAGCATTTATCACAGGTATAAGGAAAATATAAATTCATTAATTTGATTAAAAAATGTTTATTTGTTTTTATCGTTTTCTCTATATTACTTACATTTTCCACTAGGAATATAAATGTTTTTTGAATTTGAGAAGATACTCAAGAAGATTATACAATAGCATATCGCAGAATATAATTTGTTATATTTGCATAGGTTGTTAATCAATAATCATGTTCCAAAACGCGAACACTGAAATGAAAACAGCCAAAAAAACTGCAGAAATATATATATTTTTTGTTATTTTTAAATTTGTATGCATAAATTAAAACATTTGAAGCTGTAATATAGGAAAAACAAAATTATAGTTATATTGCGATATTCAGCATGTAAATGGTTAAGTTAATATCTAATTTACATGATCTGCCTGATTTATTAAGTTGTTTACCCTTTTAAAATCAGGGCCTGATGCCCCATATTAAACACAAATGCATGTGGATCATAGAACCACCTGGTCCAGTTTCCTTATAAAAATGGAGCTACTGGGTCCACGAAGAAAGAAAAATAAAACACATAAATTTTACTTTTTTATACATTAAAATTTAATTTTAAATACTTTTGTCTGATAGAATGAACCTAACTGAACACATTTACAAAGATTCAAACTTTAATTAAAATGAACTCGGAATCTTCATAGACATATTGTAAAATCATGGCCAAGTTGTTCCACATAACCTTAAGTTTTTTCAAACTATCAATCGCGTTATTATTTGAAATTTGTTTAACATTTTTTTAATTGACTCTTGATTCAACTGAATTTCAAATTTTTTTTCTTTCTTTTTAAAGAAAGTATTGGATTCGTAAAAATTTTCGAATTTCAGTTTTTGACAGATTTACACATTTTAGGGGGTCAGAGATTCCGAAAACATGTTTTTACAAAAAGTCTGTAGTCCTGTGACTGTTTTTCTGTGTGTGACAAGTATTTTGGGCCCTCTGTCTCATAAATTAATGCACGGAATTTAATAAAAATTTATATTTAGATATAACCTGATATAAATGGATGCTAATTAGCTTTTGATGTAAATCGCTCAACTGGTGGCCCTGCTATGCTGTATTTTTCCCAATTTCCGCAATAACTGCACCTCAAGAATTAATGCAACTATCATCAAACTTCAGATTCAGTAAATCCGTGATGTGAACAAGCTCTGTTACGCTTTGGTGTTAATCGCCCTATAGGTGGCGCTGCTATGCTGAATTTTCTCGATTCTTGCAATAGCTCAAGAGCTAATCGACGAATTTTCATCAAAATTCGGATTCAGGTATAGTTTAATAAATATCTCTGCCCTTTATGTTTCGGAATCGCCCAACAGGTGGCGCTTTTATGTTGCATTTTTACCGATATCCGCAATAGTACTATTTCAAGAACAAATGCACAGAATTTCATGTCGTTAGAATCCTCACGATTAGCATGGATTGTCATTTAATTTTGGCACTGTGGTAGCAAATTTTGAAGTATTAACATGCATGAGATAGAAGGTTTTGGAACATCCGACTAGTTCTACTGTGGATTATTTCAATACTGGTAGCGGAATCGCTCTTTATTTAAAAGTGATTCACCAGTCTATCAATGTACGTATATTTCCAAAAGACACTTTTGTTAGTGAAATTTTTTTTTTCACCAAATTTAAATGTATGCGAACAAATTCGTATCTGTTGATAAGGCCGTGCGAAGAGGGGGGTGGTCGCCTCGGACATAGAAATTGAGGGGGCGCCAAAGTTAAACTACCAACCTCTGTTGTTTTTTCTTTATTTTGGTTAAAAAAAAAAGAATCCGTATGCATATATTAAGTTTTTTTTTGTGACAGAAACATACATTTTTAAACTAGCACGTGGCTTCAATCTTAGAATACAAAAGAATTGCAAACTGATATTGTGCTTTTAAATACATTTTTTCCAGATCCTCTTTGCTAAAATATAAGTGCAATTTTATCTTATATTATTTAATCATTAAAATTGCACCTTTTTAAAATTTCAAAATAAATGTGAAATAAGTATTCAATAGAATTTATTTGTGTTTTTACACTTTTAAATTTTGTAACATTTGTTACAAACTTCAATTGGGGTGGGGGGATGGGCCAGGGACGTAGCTTTAGGGGGGGAGGGGGGGAGCCTCCGCTCCCAATAAGTTCATATAATAGGGCGCCAAAGAAGGTCTGAGGGCGCCGTTAGGCGCCTGAAAAAAAGACTTTGTTAGTAGTAACAAGTAATTATAAAATAACTTAATTTTAAATGTAAAATTACAAAGTGAGTCATTCACTTACAAAACATGAAAAAGGCACTTAATTTTAGACTTGTTATTACCTCTATTCTCCCACTCCTATCCCAAAGAAAATTTATGCATCTGAAATAAAAAATTTCAAAAACAGACTTGTATCAAATTCCAGGATAGATGTACAATTATTTCCTTGTTATAGTAGTTGTTCGTCACCCTTAGACATAGATAGAAAGGGAAAAGAAGTGTGGAAACGACTGTAGTGCGTTTGAATGGTTCTATAATATGTTTTAGTAGTAGGGCGCCACAGAAGGTTTAGAGGCGCAGTCAAGCACCTAAAAAGGAGGGTTTCAAAAAGGGCGCCATGGAAGGTTTAAAGGCGCCGTTAGGCACCTAAAATTTTTATTAATAATGTGGCATTCTTAGATTATTTTTAAACACACACAAAAAAGAAAAAATAATGAAATAACAATAACGTGATTTGCAATTAATATTATTGTAAATTTAGAAGAAAATAAATTATGGTTTAAAAAATATATAGGAAATCCATTACATTTGAGACATTTTAAGATTACTACCAGGCGCTATCCCCAGTGTGAAAACAAGAACACATTCCGGAAATAGACATTGTTCGAACCCTACATGTAATTTGATCTTTCGGAGAAAAGCTCTCCTCTTATTCCAATCCAAGGTTGGTGATCTTCGACAGAGTCATCTGACCTTAACTATTTTAACTCCCTTTTTATGTCCTCGTTGTTTGGGGTTAGATAATTTCCAGGCGTCACTAACATACATCTTTGTTGTCCAGTGTCTAGTGTTGTCAGATTGTACTGAAGCTAATAACGCGACTTTTCAAAACTAGCAATTTTTTTCGTTCAATTTTTAAAATAAAAATAAAAAGCTGTCTTTCGTAGTCGTTCAGAGAGAAGAAATTCAGTCGTGAAAGATGACTGAAATAAAACATAAAAACTAAAAACCAGGATCTTACTAAAGAGAACAAAACAGAAAAAGAAGTTTTGAAGCGGAGAAATGATGCAAATTTATGAAAAAGTGGATGAAAAACATTGATGCAGTCGAAGGTAAAAAATGTACATATTCTCCTTTAGTTAAGCATGTTCTTAAAGTACAATGTTTATCTTTCTGACACAATTGTGAGTTCATTTTTTTATCATTACTATTACTAGTGGAAAAAAAATCGATTAGCATTCTCAGTTTTCCGGTAAATTTAAGTTTTAATAATTTTTATTATTTATTTCCTAAACAGATCGTTATTTTTTGATTAATGATGATTTCTGAAACTTTTACATTATTAATAATTGACCTAGTTTTAACCCAGGACTGGGCAGGAATGAAGCTTTCCCTAAAATTAAAAGAGATATATGTTTAAGGGTGTATTCGAAGACATGCTTTTTCAACCTTCAACATCTCGAATTTTTCTGATAGAATTTCAGACTCATTTTTAAAAATAGAAACATGAAACTTGCTGGGGTGATTTTCGAAGAGATGTACAAGGTGCCGTATGATCTTATTTTTCGCTCCATTTATTAGAATTTGATTGATAAACAATCATTGCTTCAGCATGGTGCTTTTTTTCGTCTGCAGCTCTTCCGCTTCAGAAAATTCGGCTCACAACGCCCACTTTGACAGCATTTTCAGCCTTTATCAAAATATCAAGCTTTACGGCACTTTGTATAGTTTTTGAATAAGAGAATTTGTCAGTCTGATGCGTTTGAGAGCAAAAATGAAATCAGAATTAAATGCGGAAATAAGCAGTTTGGATCGGGATACACCCTTACTTACGAATGTTTTTTGAAAAAGTAATCAAACATATTAAGATGCAATCGAATGGAACCAAACAAATATTCAGTTTTACAAAGGTTTTTATTATTATTATTTAGATTTTTGGTATCCACATATTGCATTTTCACAGATTTTATTGTATAAAACTCTGTATTTAAAATTGTAACATTATTATTATTATTAAAAATGCATTGTTACTGATCAAGTGGCACTGATTCCATTCTTGCAAGGGTTACTAATAAAAAAAAAAAAAAAATGTTTTCAACTGAGCAATAGATTTTTTTGGGGCTCTATTTTTGTTTTATAATATAATTCCTAAATATAATTTTGTTATATTTTATCAATTGTACATATACATTACAAGTTATTGTCACTCTTCTGCTGGGTCTTTTTTCTGCCTTGCGGTGGACATTACAGCTTAAATTTATCTGAAAAATAACAGTTTTCATTCATCTCCATAAACATAACGATGTACCGATGTGCAAAGTGAACTCTTCTATCTGAAATTCCAAAATATATGTGTACATGTCTTTATTTTAAATCAAGATTGAAATGTTCTATACATCTGAGTTTTTTTGCGTCGCTAGTTGCTATTGTGATAAATTACTTTTGACGAAATTTAATGATATCCGGTATTCAGCATACTATTGCTAAATTGAACATGTTGCTTAAGGGTTTAAATGAGTTTTTATTCTAGTGATTGGATAAAGGGATTTGGAAATAATTGATTTTTGCTTTTAAAGTAGCCATTGTCAAAAAAGAAAATTAAATTTACTTTGAACGACTGTCTTTTAATGTTAAAAAGTGACAGGAAAAAAAAAAGTATTCGTTAATGTACTGTATAATTAATAGAATAATCGTGCGATCGATTTAAAAAATGCACATTAGAAAAAAATAACTACTTTAAAGTTTTTTGTTATAATTGCAGTACGATACAGATTATTTTTTTACTTATATGTACTTACTGGGGAACTAAGATAATAAAAGGGAAAATATGTTATTCCATTTTACAGAAACTGGAATAAGGAAAGTGCATCTTTACAAACAAGCGCTTCCATCAACCAATCTACCAATTACATTTCTGCTTTAGCTATCATTACAGGAATCAACATGGCGACGTTGACCAATCATACAACAGAGCTTTAAATCGCGACATTAGAGTAATCGTAGACCAATCAGATAGCCTTGTCTTCTTGTGTACAGTAGGAGTCTTAAAGACGGGAAGGAAATTACTGTGTTTCCACTGTAATTTCAGGGCTATAGAGATATAATTTTGCCCACAGTGATGTCAGCTGCCCTTTTCTTATATTCAGTATATAGATCACCGTTACTTCCTTGAAAAGGGGTCGAATGTTCATCGAGAGATTTAACATTCCTTTTTTATATTGGTGGGAGAGATAGTAGTGGGCCCGATCTCGGAGGATCTCACCAGAAAAAATTGAAGGCTAAATTCAGTTATATTGACCAGCAAGTTTCGGGCGGGAGCTGTGGCTTTGAAACCACTATAACTCTATTGTAATTAACTTTGCGTTCTATATATTTATTTTTCTTCCAAATACAATTGTTCTTATCATATCAGGAAAATGAATTTAAGGATCCAGGATTCGGATTCTCTTCAAACATTCTACATTGCCTTTTTAGACCTTGAAAAAACAAGAGTTGGGAGAGATATTTTATCAGCACATGTGCATGCACGCTTAAAATGGAAATTTAACCATGGCTGCATCACTTATATCCCTAAATAGATGCCATTGCCATGAATAAATAATTAAATATAAAAAGGTGCATAACTAACCCCCTCTCTCCTAAAAAATGTGCAAATAATTCAAGGGCGGTAAAACATTAAAAGGCGCCAAATTTTGGCTCTCCCCCCCAATAAAAATTTCAAGCTACGCCCCTGGGAGGGGCCTCAAACTGAAACTTTGCCCCGGGCGCAGCTTTCTCTTCGCACACCGCTGTGCGTTGATTTTATGCAAACAACTTCATATTTCATGTGAATGTGCGTATAACTCCAAATTTTGCAGTATTCCTTATAGGTGGGTTAAAAAAAATACAGTGTTGCGATTTTTTAAAAAATCTTTAAATAATTCGATTTATCCAATGCTTCAATTAATTGAGATCGTATTATCTTTACACTACTGTTTAATCGTGTTATTGTAATATTTAAATGAAAAAAATTCCGCATAAATATTATAAAAATATAAATACATTCTTACCTTTAATAAATAAGCTTCTTTAGTAGTATATTCTTGAATCTCAAAAATATCATCCTCTTCTGCTTCACAACTTATAACACAGTTACCAAGATATAGTGGATCCTGAAATTTAGATAGTAAAGATACATGTTATAAATTTACAGGTTTCATAAAAATATATAAATACTTCCGTTGTTCTTATTCAAAATTTTAACTAAGAATTTTTTTTTTCGTGTAATTTCCTACATATGATGAATTCTAATGTAGTCATACGATAATACAATAAGGCAGTAAATAAGAAAAGCAATATTTCTGCTAAAAAATAATCTTTAATTAACATCAAACAGTCCTTATTAGTTGCTATAAAGTAAGCAAAATATGATAGAAATATTTCTTTATATATTTTTTCTTTCTTTTTTAAAAATGAATCATTTTTTAAGCTCGATAGCAAAATCAATATACTTGAATTAATTTTGTAATAAAATTTTTTTCTAAATTCCCATAAATTTCTCCGTGGAAAACATTTGTATTTTTATCAAATATTTATTGAACTCCCCATAAGGTTAATGGAAAATTTCATGTTTAATACGCGAATGGTTACTACGCGATCCCGCTTAATACGTGATAAAGTTTTAGTTTCTAGAAGGAAAAAAAAAACTAGTTGGATGTGTCAATCCCAAAACTTTCTGCTATCTCATAAGTACATTTTAATAATAATAATAATAATAATAATAAACGTGGTGACCCCAAAGTTACCGACTATCGAATTTCCTCGAACATTTGACCTAGCCTAATGAGGTTCTGGTATCCGAAAAGCCTAAAACGCAAAATTTAATTAATATTATGAGAAAATGAGCTTAGTAGTGCCTCATGTTAGATAATTTATACTAAAACCTAATAAGCATCTATTTATGTCAAGACCTAACAGAATCTGAAATTTGATGGAATTTCGTCCATTAGTTCTTGAGATATAGTTATAACAAAAAATTTGCAAAACGTAGCACAACAACACCATATTTTGGACAATTTATGCCAAAACGTAAAAAAGCGTCTAATTATGTTATGGTGTAAAAGAATCTGAAGTTTGATGAAATTCTGTGCATTAGTTCTTGAGATATAGCTAGTTTAAAAAAAACCGTGTAAAATATAGCACAGCAGCACCACCAGTTGAAGGATTTATAACAAAACGTAATCATCGTGTAATTATGCTATATGTCATTTTGTAACAAAATCTGAAGTTTGATGAAATTCTGTGCGTTGGTTGTTGAGATATAGCTATCAGAAAAATCATGCAAAATGCAGCATAGCTGCACCACCTGTTGCAAGGTTAATACCAAAATGTAATCAGCGTCTAATTATGTTATATATTCTAATGTAACAGAATCTAAAATTTTATGAAGTTCTCTGCATTAGTTCTTGAGATACAGCTATCGCAAAAATCGTGCAGAATGTAGCATAGCAGCGCCACCTATAGGGCAGTTCACACCAAAATCTTATCAGCAGCTATGTATCTCAAGGTATCGCGGAATCTGAAGTTTGGTGAAATTCTGTGCATTAGTTTTTGAGATATAGCTATCATGAAAATCATGAAAAATGTGTCATAGCAGCATCACCTGCTAGCCAATTTACACCAAAACTTAATCAGTGTCTATGTATATCAAGGGGCACAGAATCTGAAGTTTGGTGAAATTCTGTGCATTAGTTCTTGAGATATAGCAATCTTCATAATCATGAAAAACGTAGTATAGCAGCGCCACCTGCTGGCCATTTTTCACCAAAAACCAATAGGCACTAATTCAGGTCAAGGTCTAAATGAATATAAAATTTTATTGAATTTCGAGCATTAGTTCTTGAGATAGAGCGTGTAGTGTAGATCTGTATTTTAAAGTATTGCGACCAGGTTCCTTTAAAAAAAAAAATGCATTCGCTAGAGTTGTAGGCTGTGATCAATAAAATAAATGCCTTTTGAGAACTTTGTTTATTTAAAGTAGAGTTATAAAAATTAAATCATTTCTTACTGAAATAATTAGGGATGGTGCCTGTAACCATTTTTCAAGAGACCTTTGTTACATGACTGAGTGCATGAAGCGAGAGAGAGGCAATTGAATTTCTCATTCAGAATTCACACATTGGCATCTTGGAATTGGCGAAAAGGAGCATATGAAAAATGAATGGTATCATAACCATGAAATTTTCTGTTACGCTTCAACAATTAAGATGATTTTGAATTTAATGCAGGGCAACCAGAAATGGGCAGTCCTAAAAAAATACGCCAAAAAGAATTCGCGCCAACATCGTACGTTATATGTCTGTTTTGGGAGAATGTTATCAATAGACAAAATACAGAGCATGTACATGAAAAGTTTTTATGTAATAAAGAAGTTAGGCTCAACATTACGCAGAGAGAAAATGAAATTTTACTGACCGCAAACACATTCGATCTTTATTCTTTCTTTTATTATTTTAGCGAAGCCGAAAATTCATCTAAAGGAACTCTTTATCTGAGAATCGTTTTACTGATACAGCAGATGTTACATGTTTTCTTTCTTTACTTTTTAACGGAAAGTTATTGTGGGATTGAAATAAGACACAAAGATAAAATAGATATTTAATTAAAAATTAGTTTTAACTGTAATTTAGAAAAATGTAAAATTTAAGAAAACTATATGTGATTCTACATCACAGAGCGCTCACAAATTTTTTGTCACATACAGACAGACTCACAGACAGACATTTTCTAAAAATAGTTAAAACGTGTTCAGGACCTTCTAAAACGTATAAATCCGTCGAAAACCGGAAGTCGAAAATTTTCATGAATCCAATACTTTCTTCTTGTAAAGATAGAAGAAAGTAAAAAAAATCACGCTTAAGATACGAATTTCTTCTCTTTTTTCAAGTGTTGTTCAGTTTATTATATTTGAATAAAAAACACTGTTCTCTAAAAATAATATTTGATTGCATTTAATAAGACTTTTTAAGGCAAAAATTACTAATCGGAAATAGTGGTAGATATCTAAATAAAATTTAGGCTGGGGCTAAATTAGCAAAACTGCAATTCTTCTTTGATCCCGCCTCCTAACAGCATTTGTCGCTTGTGTTTTGTCGTATGTTTTTAGGTGCCTTCGTAATTATGCCTTCTTAATAACATGTGTTTGTTTTTGTACTTTTATAAAATTAAATTCAGGTTTTCAAATTATGTCAGAGTATTTTCACATCTTAAAAGAAACCTAGCAACATCTGTGATTTCCATGTTTATTTATTTATTTATTTATTTATTTATATTATTGTTATTATTGGCGCAAATAAATTTTCTGGCACATTACCCTACAAACATTTGAGATAGACCTCTCCTAAAAAATAGTATAATTTAACATGCAACTTCAGAATCGTAGAGGCTTTTTGTCTACTGTTGCAAGATTTATTCCCATTATGTTAAGCTAATAGTGTGCTATAACATTACCGCTTGTTTTTAGTTATGTGAATAATAGCATCCTTGATTGAGTGCCCAGAGCAAAAATGCGCCCTATGGACAAAAATCCCCGACAATTGGCTGAAAATGTTTATTGAATTTTTTTTTCTTTTTTTTAAGTTAAGTTTAGCCCCTTTAGGGTTCGATCCCCCCCCCCCCCCAATTTTGAGAACAAAGATGTCAATCGCAGCTATCCGAATAAATTTATTGAAGTTTAAATAATGTATTATTTTCTGAAATCTAATGAATGTAGTTATTTTATGTAGTATTCAATTCACATAACAATGGACTATGAAAGATTTTTTTGGCGACGTTTGCAGAATATCGAATTACAATAGTATTTAACAGATATTAAACTTTTTTTATGCATTTTACTGAACATGATTCGTTTAAAAAAGTAACAAGTACTTTAAATTTTAATAGAGAAATACATGTTTAAATTGAAGGAATCACCAATGGGGCAAAGATAATTAAGCAAACTTTTATTATTATTATTACTAAATGACAAAACATAAATGAAGTCATGATAAGAAAGGCATAGACATATACTATCATTACTACATGTAGATAGAAATAAAAGTAATTGTTAAGACAAAATAATATTCGATGAAAAGACATGTACTACTGATAGAACATGAGACCCGAAAGGGTTAAGATATATTCAGATCTTCTGTATAATTATTTTTCTGACTAATTGAAAGCACTCGGTAGTTCTTCTTTCAAGATTTTATTATTATTATTATTTATTTATTTTTGATCATCGAAATTTATGGATAAGCCCTAAACACATTTTTGTTTGATAAACTCTAAAAAAATGAAGAAAAAGCATATAAGCTATTTCCTTATATCGATTGTCTTGATCCAGTGAACCCAAGTATCGTGTCAAAAGTGAGTGCAATTTTTAATATATAGACAACCGCTTAATACAAAATATATCGCATACAATTATAAAAAAACTTCATGCTAATTTAAAAAAGAACACTTTGTTTATTTTTGCAGAAATTAGAACTCGAAGTGTAGCCGTCGTTCTGATTTTCTTTTTTTTTTTTTTAAAGGGGGGAGGGGGGGTTGAGTAGGATAAAAATGATATTTGTATTGACTCATTGGCAATAAAGTCAGCTGTTAAATGCTATGCATGGATTAGGGTTTAAGGGTCTCTCTACACATTCAAAATTGTCTCAATTTCGGTTTCCAAAAGGCAACAATTCACTTTTTTATTCTATATTTGAGTTCCAACTATCAAATCATGAATTTTTTCTTAGATTTTAATAGAATTAAGACGTCAAAACTCAAGAATGCTAATTTTAAATCTAAGGGACATCTTTAATTTATAGTGTCCCAAAAAATTACCCATAACAAATTATCATTTTAATAAATAAAATTTCTAGTTCTAAATAGATATGCATTCAGCAAACCTTATGATCACACCACATACTTGTGACCAGAATCTTGAATGATCTATAGAGAAGAATAAATCTCGTAACTGGAAAAATATTTTATTTACTACACTTTTCAGATTAATTAAAAAAAAAGTGTAAAAGAGATACAAAAAGTGAACATGAAAATTTGTTAATTTTTAGATCTTGGCTAAAAATATTTATCATTAATAATGTTAATCGCTAGAAATTCAAAGTCTTGCTAAAATATAACATGTCAAAAAGCGGGAGTCTTTATTGCGTAAACTGGATATTTTAGTTATATTAAATATTTTAAAGATTGTTATAACATTACTTAAATCTCAAGGTTTTCTCATCTTTTCTAAATTGTCCATTTTTATTCTATATTAAAAATTTTATAGTCTTCCACTAACATCATCTTTCTTAATATAAAATCAAAAATAGTAAAAGCCGAATTTTAGAGCAGTTTGTTTGTTATTTAATTAAATCAATTTGTATATTGCTGTAATTTTATAAACTAAGTTTTAAGCATTGCTGTTTTGCATATTTTGACTTTATATGTGTTTCCTAAAGACATTCATAGGTAAACTCTGATGTTTATAAATAACACAATATCAAAATTGAATAAAACTATTATTACTTACTCTTACTGTGATATACCGCCCGCTTTTCTCTTTCATTAGAACTAAACTAGCATCTCTGATTCCAGTGTTTCTTGGAAATAATACTGTATTGTCCGACAACTCTGGCCTATAATTGGAATTTGGTTTACCCAGAGTTATCAATAATGCATGTAAATGAGTAAATTTTACAGTCTTTCCTTTCTTGTTCCAGGGGTAGTCGGTGACTTGAGTAAATAGTAATTTACCAGCTATCACAAATCGAGATTCATCTTGTTTCCAGTTCAGTACTTCTAGAGCCATCTAAAATAGTAATAACAACTGTCATGATTGAATAACACAAATTTGAAAATAATGTCATAATATTAAAAGTAAACTGCCAATATTTGATTTATAAAAAACCTTAGCTTTGGAAGTGCTATGAAAGCAGCATTTTGTGACATTAGGGATCAACCATATAAAATACAGAATGTCCCACAAATTTTAATAGTATCAACTGTAAGCGTTGCAGAATATTGGTCCAATATAACAAATAAAGAGTAACTCAACAAGTTTTTATAAAAAGCCCTTGCGCGAATATTGCCTTGTTATTTACTCGCTTACAGTGCCACATACGAAAAATGGTGACTCCTGAGCATAAAGCGTTATTGCTGTGCTGGAAATTTAAAATCGTACACTACCACCATAACACTATACAGAGATCCTTTGGGAATACCTCTGTTCTATTTAAAATTAAAAAACATTCTAATAAACCAAAAAAAAAAAAAAAAAATCATTTAAATGTCAAGATTTTTTTGCTGGCACTGTATATTATCATTAAGGGGACTGATTAGTCAGAATTTCATATTTTGGCGTTGGTTTTAGTACCAGTCATGATTGAATAACACATATTTAAAAATAATGTCATAATATTAAAGATAAACTGCCAGTGTTTGATTTATAAATATATAGAATATATAGATTGAAAGTTCTAGCAAAACGTTATTTATGTAACACTGGAGATTGATCATATGAAATATCATTAAGGGTGCTGATCAGCCAGAGTTTTGGATTTTCTCACAAAAGGAAAATAATACATTCAGTGAAAGTAGCCGTCGTATGCAGTTTTTAGGGGTGATTAGAGTAAATAACGACTAAAGACTTCTGCATTTAACGGTTGCCAAATGATGAATTCGTGTTCAGTTTCTTTCGTGATTATTCATTTCGCGAATAGAATTGAAATTTAAACGTCAAAATTTAGCATTTAAGAAATACCTATTCAAATTAGGTTAAACGAAAATTCCTAATCACACTAGCAGTTAAAAACTTGCATTTTCCGCTATTTTTTCAAATTTTGGAAACATCAAATAGCTTGACAGTGATATAATTATATTCACAACTCGTTATTTTCCTTAAGAACTCATTTGAGCCATAATGAATTTTTTGTTCCGGTACAAATAGAAGATTTCCTTTTGGTTCCTTTACCTTAAAAATAAAGATTTTCGGTTCGATTACAACTTTCCGTTCAGTTCGGAATGAGGGTTCTGTTTAACCCTTCACTGCACGAATTTTTCTTATTTTTATGAAAAAAAAATTATTTGAAATCTATATGTACGTCTAATAATGGTTAAAATAATAATAATAATAAAATAAAATTTTCCTGCTAAACTTTGATATTTTATAGCGTGTATTCTATATATACAATTAGGGTTTTTAAATATTGTATTGCTATATTTTGAAATTAAATGGGCTTAAATGTTAATTTATCTGCTTAATACTCTGCAACTTTCTTTATATATATATTTTTAAGTATTCAGTAAAAATAATAAAAGTAATTTTTGCCTCAAGAGCTTGATCGATTTTTTTTTCCAAAGAATAGTTCTAATTCTTTGTCAAATGCAGCCATCTGACATGGACAAAACGAGTGTTTTTTCATTCTTTAGACTGTACTTGATCAGTTACATTGATTAGATTGACCAAATTCATGCTACATAAAGAGAATTTAAGTATGTGCCAGATGTGGCACACTTTGCAGTGAAGGGTTGAGTTATTATATTATTATTTTATTACTCATTTTCAACCAACGGCACACTGATTTCATCACGAGCTTGGTTCTATAAATCGAATTTTTATAAGGGGGGGAATCTTTTTACTCATTATAGCTTACCTTTCTTAGTTTAATGCTACCAATATCTTTTCCAAGTCTTCGATGAGAGGCAGATATGTTGGAAATTCGTCTCCATATCTTTGTTCCACCGACGCCTTTAGTTTGCTATTGAGAAACAGAAGCAAATTTATTGATAACTGTATGAATGATAGACTATGCAATTGCTACTTCAATACCGATTAAAACTACAAAGTAATTTAATTCATAACACAAAATTATTATTAATCATTTTCTTTTCAAAACTAATTTTGCTACATATATGATGCTTCTGAATCAATGCAAAATTTACTCATTCTAAATAAAGAAAAATTGAAACAATGTGTTGATAAGTTAATCGTTAATGGCCGTTAGGAATTTCGTAGACTGTTGTTGTTTTTTTTTTTTTTTTTTTTTTTTTTTCCCAATTTTCACAGTTTAATTTGCAATTTTCAGTTTAAATATAGATACAAGAGAATTTTTTTCGTTTGTATAGATGTTTCGTATATATAGTTTGCACTTCTGAATAGATGAATTTAAATTATAATAGTCCTGTACAGTCGTGAAAAAAAAGTAAACATCCCTTACTAAATCTTCAACAAATTATCGGAGGAGAAAGTTACTAACACCGAAAGATTGGAAATAAAGTCTACTTTTAAATTATGTAAATAAAATTTGCTTAGGTGGCCATCTATATATTAAAACGAACCCAAACTTCATTTTTTTTTCCAGTTTGAACAAGATATTTAAAATCTTAGGTTCAAACTGTGCATAAACACCAAATTTCAAGACATTTGAATGCTAAGTTTTTAAATTATAGGCATTCAAAATTTAGTTCTTCTAATGTTAAGTTACATATTTTATTAATATCTCCTGAAATTTACTCTCCTAATGTGCTATTTTTTATGTAGCAATAATACTAAAATACTCAAACATAAATACGTTGAATTTGCAATTTTAATAACTTTATTATATGAATTGTAAAATTAATATTCGAGAAAATTATGAATTGTAACCTATATATTTTTTATGAATTTAGATTTATTAAGTTCTGCTTTATGGAAATCCAAAATTTAAAAATTTTCTTTCAAGTAGTTATCAAATTATGCTTTAAAAATTACAAAATGATGGTTTAAGGGACCGCCTACCATAGAAGTCACAAGATATTTTAAAACTTAGGCTATCGTGTAACTTCGCACTTTTCATTGACTGCTTGAATGGCGCCTGAGATGCCTTGATCAAGGGGGAGGCTCTCTCGGTCAACAATCAAGTACCGAACTTAAATTTGTATACAAGTCCTAAAGTGTGCTCGTTTTAAAATAATTAACTTTTCGAAAACTTATAGTACGAATTGCATGAAAATTTATATTTAGGCTAATTGAAGGGTCTAAAGTTCATTAATGCTGTCAGAATTGGGTACTGGTATTGAAAAAAAAAATCTAAGTTAGGGCTTGTTTTAATATGTAGATGGCTTCCTAAGCAAATTTTTTATACTTCGTTTAAAAGTAGAATCTATTTCAAATCGTTTGGTACCAGTAATTTTCTCCAACGATAATTTGTTGAGAAGTTAGTAGGGGTGTCTACATTTTCCCCACGACTGTACACAAAATTTAGTATAGAAACGGTATCTTATGAATTAATCCATTAGTTTATTCATCCTTTGATTCATCCTTCGCCGAGACCTTTCACTATATCTATGCGACAATTTTTGTCACGTCAATTACGGATGAAAGTCGCAAAAAAGAAGTCGCAAGCCGTATCTGCATTTTATTCATTTTATGAGACTTATGCGACACATTGTAGCACATACAATGTTAAACATATTATATGGGAGTGTAAAAAATGTTCTTATTTCATTTGGAGCACACAGATACTTTTAAAAGTTACCCTTTAAACAAGAACTCCTTTTACTTGAATCAAATCCCACTTGTGTAACATTATTTGGTTTAAATTCAAAACAAGACACTCGCATTTCGCTAAAATATAAATCTATTTACTTTTCAACAGCGAGTTACAACTTGAGTGTTTTAGAGGGAGAAAGATTAAATGAAAGTCCGTTTAAATCCCCTGAGGAAATCCTTATTTGTTTAGATAGAAATATATCACAAACTGGAATAACTGTTATTAAATAAGTAATTTTGGTCTAGGTGAAGAGTCTAGGGGGAAAAAATTCAAGATTTCTCTAAATTAAATTTTCAGAGAAAAGGCATTTTTCTGGTATAATTTTTAAGGATTTTAAAATCTTTTCATAACTTTTTATTTGGAATAGGGGTGTAGTTATGGATAGTATTTAATTAATATAAGTTGTAACGTAAGAAAACATTCTTTAAATATTAATAGATGACGTCGGTACTTATTTTTCCATTAGGAAAATGGAGTTTGTGGATTTCAAATTAGATCTTTCGAAATGAAAGAATATTTTGAATATTTTTATTTATTATGATTTATTATGACTTATTTAATTTTATTCATTATATTTTTATTTATTATTTTTATTTATTTATTTTTATTTATTATATTTGTATTTTTATTTTTATTTATTATTATAAATATCTAGATATGGTATAATTTTTAAGGATTTTAAAATCTTTTCATAACTTTTTATTTGGAATAGGGGTGTAGTTATGGATAGTATTTAATTTAATATAAGTTGTAACGTAAGAAAACATTCTTTAAATATTAATAGATGACGTCGGTACTTATTTTTCCATTAGGAAAATGGAGTTTGTGGATTTCAAATTAGATCTTTCGAAATGAAAGAATATTTTGAATATTTTTATTTATTATGATTTATTATGACTTATTTATTTTTATTCATTATATTTTTATTTATTATTTTTATTTATTTATTTTTATTTATTATATTTGTATTTTTATTTTTATTTATTATTATAAATATCTAGAAAAATACACGAGGAATTTTTCTGAAACTCCACGTGTTGCAAGCATAATAGAATTACGCTGAAGCGCCATATTTATAACTGATAAAGAACTAAAATGAACAGGCTAAATAAATGATATTCATTTTCAGTGACAATCAAATTTAAATTATTTGAAAATTATTTGTAAAATACAAAAATTGTTAGTTTCCTCATATATGTGTTTTATGAAGTATAAATATTAATTAGAAACTAAAAAAAAAAAACTAGAAAAAGATATTTTTTGCAGTATAACAGATGACCCTTTACCTTGCACATATCACAGTGTGACATGGCAAAATGACAATCTAAAATTTAAAGTTTTAATTGCTTTATTTGTGTTATTAGAAATGTCTCTTTAAAATACTTCTAAGAATACTTTTAATTAGAATGTAAAAATAAATAAACTGAATTATATAACATTTAATAAGTATTTTATTGTGTGGACTGGAATTTTCGTATTTTGTGATTATTCCCCCGTAAGTGCATTCACTTTTTTTTTTTTTTTTTTTTTTGGCTGTATAATAAAACTTATAAGGTTTTCATAAATCAAAATATTTTCTTATTTCTATGTATTTATTTAACTTGAAGTTGAATAAACTTGAAAAACTAAGGTTTTAAATTTTACACGAGTGTTTTAATTTTCAGCTACTTTACTTGTTGAAATATATTTAGTTGAACTGAGTGTACAATACCTGGCATAAGCATGAAATTTTGCTTAAAAAATGGCAAAAGACCTCAATTGCTTAAAATTTATAAATTATTTTTTATTATTAGGATTTTTTTTTTATTTTCATTATTCTATATTACAATTGAACTAAAAAATAATGTTATTTATTCAATATTGTGCGGTTAAAAAAAAAAAAAAGCAGCTCTGAACGTAGGCAGATATTTATCAGTTTTGAAAACAAATCTCGGATTTTTACTCATGTCTAAAATTAAGGATAAATGATTGTACGCTTTCGGTTTTACACGTTTTGTCAAATACTTACTGAAATTCTTGACGACTTGATCTTGAACTTCCAGAATGTAAAGAACAGTTTGGACTTCATAAGTCTTACTGAAGATATCGTAGGGAGGACAATTTAGGGGCTAATAATCAATTCAAAAATAAAATAATATTTGCTATCACCTATGTAACAGAAAATGCTGAAAATGGTCTGTCATCGTGTTAAATGATTATTTGGTTTCTGTTCAACGATTGTGTCAATTTGTGTAAGCATAGCACTCATGTTCGTAAAGAGGTTAACGTTTCTGCAAAAAATTAAAAAATGTATTTTGCTTATTTCAACCAAGTTTAAGTTTTTAACCAAGTTTAACACAACTTTTTTGAAAACCTGACAAAAGACAGTGGAACCACTATACTGCAATTATAAAATGAATATAAGTATTATTTGATGCGATATGGGCATTTGTATGATTTTTTTTTACTGCACATGCGTATAAGATTCCAAAACTTATTTATAATTTGGTAAACAGCTATTTAGGATAACTTATAATAAAAAGTCCAGTGAAATATCATGAAAAATCTGAAAAATAGGAGCATTATCGTGAGTTGCTTTCAAAAAGAAACTTTATGATAAGGGATTGTCAACAATTTTTCAATCAGCTCGTTTTATCTTTCTGAACTATGTATTGACCAATACATTACTGTACATTTAATAAGCGATATATTTTGGTTGTGCAAATTTTTGAATCAAGTTGTACTTCATGTCTTATTATATACTTACATTTTTCCTCCCTCATACAATTCACGTACAATTAAGTACTTGAATACTGTAAAATATTTCTCTGATTACTTTTACTTTCTTTTCAGATTTTTTTCTATAGAAAATTTAAGAAAAATGTTTTAAATTTTAAACTGTACTTACAATTTGAAATAATTTTATGTTTTTTTCTAGAATTCAGTCCGCGCTTCTAACAATACAAAACAACAACGTTAAATCTATTTGTCAAATTAACTAAAAAATGCAAATTTAATTGTTACAGAAAAAAGTCAAAAGAAAATAAAGCAAAAACCTGATTGATATGTTCGAGATGAAGCTCTACTTTCATCTGAGCTTCTTTGAGTGCGTTTCTATCTTTATGATGAATGGGAGTTACCTTGTGCAAGCGGCTAAGCAGCAAAGGATATCTGAAAAACAATAGACAAATCCATTATTATCATTTATAAATAAAATAAAAATGGCGTAAAAACGCTTTCGTATCACTGAATAATAATGATAATTAGAACGTTACATTTCCCACTATATCAAAATAAGCTATCAGAAATAATATCTTAAATACAATAAATTTTTTTGATAGACTTCAGAAATAAGAAAATGCTGTTACAAGGAGAATTTTCATTATTTAGAAATGTGTTAATGTTTAACAAACACCAAATACCCCATTTTCTTTTATAAAATGTCTTATACTATATCACTGATTGATATTACGTTTATTCTTACACCTTTTCTATCAAGTGAAAAATTTCAAGGCTATATGATTAAAAGCTAATAATAATATTAAAAAAAAAAGTCTTGAATGCATTAAAAATCATTTATAATTGTTTCGATCTACAGAACTAAAAAATAACATAAACACAAAAATATTTTAAATAGAAATGGATTTAATCATAAAAACGACATCGATAGCCTCGTTTAAAAGTTAAAACCTTACATTCTAAAAATAATTCTGTAGATTTTATGTATATAAAAAAATTGTCAACAATGTTACGAAATTCGCCCTGTAATTTGTACACAGAAATCCTGTTAAACTAGTACAAAGTTTTTAACATAGAATTTCTCCATGTTACAGACACGGTAATCTTATTATATTAAAACAGAGCTTATTTATATGGAAAAAAAATTCCGCATCTAATAGAAAAGCTAAATCCCTTTCACCAGGAAACTGATTTTTCTTTATTAAACAGATTTCCTCCATTGATAAAGAGTGTTCTTTGTCAATATTTCTGGCAATTCCGAATCTAACCTCCAGTTAAAATTTAGGAATCTTATGATTTCACATTTTTCCGTTAGAGAACGAAAATGATATCTATGCCTGGATAACAGAAAATATCTGTACTTTACATGAAATAGAATTAATCTGTTTAAAACACAGTATATTAGCAGGCATTTTTATTTGTGTAAACAGCAGGTATACTGTGCATATAACTGTGTAGCCTTTTCATACATATTTTATATAACTATTTATAAATCATTATATTTTTAAGATTTAAATTATCGAGGACAACGACAAAAAACTAGTGTCTCATCCTGAGAAATTGGGACAGTTATTTACCTTAACTTCTGTACACTACAAATAAATATAGTTTTCAAATATTTATGCAAATAAAATGAATGCAAAAGGTATTCCAATTTACCTGGTAACTCTCTGTACAGGAACCATAAGAAAGGCAGGCAGATTCATTCTTCTCAATAAAGTATTTTCCACCTGAGAAACTCGTAAGAAGATTCGAAGGAGTTCTTTTTCTTTTTCCAAATTACTTAATACGATGGATGCTGAAGCCTATAAAATTAAAGTTATAAAATTTATGTAATTTATATTTTAATATTATAAGGATATCTAATGATTTCTTATTCAATGAATCTATTCGCAAAAAGTTGTGTATCGTCCGGCAAAGTTTTAGGGACAATAAATTTACTCAATAAATTTACTAATAGACCGGGGGCGGCAGCACAGAAAATCACCTCGTCAAATTCCCGACTGAAATTCCAGAGTTAATTTGCATATTAAATCGTCATCGATGTGCCAAGTCAATCTTGGTAGAAAAGACATGAAAACCCGATTTTAGCGGTTGACTCGTAGGTTTACCATTGTATTTTCCTGCACCCAAAGATATGAAAACATGGGAGACTGGGAGCAGGAAAATACAATATTAAACCTATGGGTCGATTTCTAAAGTCGGGTTTTCCCGAAGCTAACGAAAAAGACAGGCTACAGCGGTGAATCCCAAGTGTCGTAAGACGCAACACTAGTCACTGAAAAAGACCCGGATGATAATGTTAAGTCTATGGGAATGTTCTTTTCAAATATCTCGCTCAAATTTTAATATTTTTACATGATTTTTTTTAGAATAGCTGTTGATGATTTACAACCGAGCTAGTTTTTACTTTTTCGATTTTGGTTATATATTTTTTTATATTATGATAGTTTCAATTTCAGAACCAGTTCTAACCGGTTTCGAAAATTAAAGCAATTTTTTTTTAAAATTTGAAACCAAAACAGAAAAAAATAAAAACTAGATCGGTTGTAGATCATCCTTGGCTATCTTATGCAAAAAAACATGTAAAAATATTAAAATTTGAGCGAGATATTTGAAAAGAACGTCCTCATAGACTTAACATTATCATCCGGGTCTTTTTCAGTGACTAGTGTGGGGCCTTAATTACAGACCGCTATAGTAAAGGGATGCTCATTTCGTACACCTGCATTCGTGTATTTGAGCATCACGTGACTCTAGCGGTCTTTTAAAAAAGGTAAGTGGGAAACACCGCGATAGCCTGTGGTTTTCGTTAGCCTCGGGTTTTCAAGTATTTTCCACCAAGATATGACTCAGAACAGCGATTGTATTTTAATAAACGAATCGAGGTTTTACTAATTCTGGCATTTCAAACTGTGAACTTAATGAGGTGATTGTCTGTGCTACCGCCTTCCGGTATATAAGACCAGGCAGCTATTTTTCATTCGCGCCAAGAAAGCGTTTAGTGTAACTCTTAAATGATCAAATGCCACCATATTCGCGACAATTAATTTTCTTTTGTCTAAATGTTAGTTTCCGGTTATTATTGTTTTGCATTACTTTTGCGACAAACTTTTTTTTGCATTATTTAATTGCTGAAATTTTGACATTAGATAAGGTAGTATTTTCCATGTAAAAATTCTGGTATTAAATTGATAATAATACATTTGGAGAATAAAAATTGTTTGTCGAGAATAGGGCGGCCTTAGTCCGTTAAGAGTTAACATATTTATTTTTGTTATACAAGAAATTAAAGAAATCTGCAAATAAAAAATTTTGAGGGAAAAAAAAACTAGCTTCCATTTCTTGCTCGAAAGAGACCCCAGAATTTTTGGAATAAAAATGTTGAAAACCATATGTAAATGCGATAATTAGAAGAAAATATAGGATCCTCTTTATGTTGCACAATCTGTGTTTACATTTATTTGAGAATACACCTCCCCCCCCCTCCCCTAAGGTGTCGCATTTAAATTGGCATAGCGAAGTTTTCAGAAGAAATAAAGTTAAGAAACATTGTACAGTGCTTTTCTGTTACATAATTCTAAAATTGTCTTCCACATTTTTTATTTTAAGGAAAAACATCTTGAAAATGAGATTTTTGTTGTAAAAGGTACTAAAAAAGGACTTCTTTTAAGAATGATTAAAAATAAATCGTTTTGTAAATCATACTAGTTAATATTTATTCTACTTTGTATCATAAAACAGTACTATATTCCCTACTCATTTTTGTATTCTATATTCTGTACTAAATAATGAAAAATGTATAACAAAATGAATTACTTTTTCAGAAGATGTATCAAATTTTATACATAGCTGAAAGTTCGTCTTTTTAATGTTTTAAAACATAAAATTGATTTTTTAACAAAATTACATTTGTAAATGTATATACAAAGCGATGCCGAATTCGACTGAGAAATTTAGAGGGACAGATAGTAGGCACAAAGATTTAAAAAAAAAAAAAAAAAATCCATAGAATAAGGGATCACAAACCATTTATTTAGTCTTAAATACAGGGTGTTTCACACTAACAGAACTTGGATTGACAGTAATAATTTTGAGAAAAATAAAAACATTGCAATGGAAATGCAACGATATGTACTATGCTTTATCTAAAATGTTATAACATCATAAAATATTCTGAAGATTTTTGAAAAAAAAAAAAAAAATAGAGTTTTCAAGCAATCGATTATACCGTAGGAACTGGAAATCGCAATTTTAAATATTGAGCGTCGAATGGATACTGCTAGTGCGTATTATGGAAACTTTTAGCACTTTTTAAAAAAAATATATTATCACATTTACAACAAAGGCGAGAACATCTATTAAAAAGTTTTATTATAGCGTTCTGCTAGTTATTACCATTAACTGAAATTGAATTAGGATAAGGCATTTTGTATTTTTAATTAATACCTCGGGGGCGAGCAACTTGTATACGTATCAAAAAAAGGTGCTCAGAATCCTTGGTTATTTTCAAGAGTAAAATTTTATTGTAAATTTTGCCTTAATGAAGGCAACAGTGGATATCCAAAATCACAAAATTCGACAAAGTAGATTTCTTTTAATTATGAAACTAGATGCTCAAATCTATCTGATGCAAAAATAATAATAATAATAATAAAAAAAATAAATAAATAAAAAAATAAATAAAAATAAAAAATTCTGCAGATTTTTCGCAGAGGTATAAGCTTTTATATTTGTAAAAACTGTAAACATTTACATTTTTTTTTTTTTTTTTTTTTTTTTTTTTTTACTTAAACTGCTGTTTTCTCAAAATTGAAAATTTTACACATTTCTAACCTTTGAAACGTTTCATGTGCATTCAAAATTATCAGATTCTTTTAAAATTTATACTTTATATTCTCTGTATAATAATAAATAAATGTTAGTATAAAAAGTTGCATTTCAGGAATATTTTAATCTTGAAATTTATGCGAATTTAAAAATATATAGCTACTTTTGCAAAAATTAAACGTAACTATCAATATATATATTTTAAATTATATATTCAGTGATCTTTTACAATTCATGCTAACTTCCATTGTAATACATAAAATGTATCACATATATAAATATTGTATTTTATGCAAGAGAAATGCGCGTGGGGCATTTTAAAATATGACAATTTTTCGTTATTTTAAAATTTTAAAAATTGAATAATTCAAAAACTTATTACTTTATCAGCAAATTTTGAATAAAACTGAGCTTCCCATCAACACGTCTGCCAATTTTCAAATGAATCCATTGAAAATAGAGGGATTTTATTTTTAATGTTCACTGTCCCCTTAATCTGAACATTATCCCCATTTAATTAGGCAAAAATTTCAGTTAAAAAACCTGTGATAAAACATCAAAAATTCCGTAAAAGACTCGTCCCGAAGGGGTTAAAACACGTGGTTTGCAACCTCATGTTCTACAGTAATTTTTCATCATCAAAGTTCCTACTATCAGTCCTATGAATTTGTCAGTCGAATTCAGCAACACACTGTATGCATTTAAACGCATATATAATACACACACTTTAAGGACGTGTATTATCGTTAATATGCTATATACTATAATCAACCAAATATATTATGTATTTGGAGGACAATAGTTATACTATTATAAATGCCAGATTTTTTTGGGTGTAATAAGGGCTTCGTCCTGAAAGGCAGTTATGCATATCAGTAGTAAAAATTGAACTTTAATTTCACTGTCATTTGTGAGAAAATACGTATAATGTGTTTATAATGTATGTCACGCGCATTTATATAATTTATATATATACACACATTTCAAAAAAACAAAGTGAAAGTATTAAAAATAATAAAGGAAAAATTTTGTGTCTCAAACCAATTTAACAAGTAGAACATATTTAAAGGTAAAAATGTGACACATCGTTTTTTTTTTCCAGAAAAGTATAACAAACAATTCGAGTCTTTAATATTTCATTGTATACAAAAAGAAATGAAAAGAATTACTTTTATCGTACTTGTCAATGCATGACAATGTTGTCAAACACATCATTTATTTTCTATTCATATTTATTGATATATGCAATAACATTTTTTATGCGCACTTCTTTTTGGGAACGTGAGAATAATCATCTGTCGATGGGGAATTTGGAAAGGAATTTAATGAATAGGTTGGAGGTTTGTTTGATCTTACATATATATTTATTTCAAAAAGAAAACTAAATTGAAATCATTCAGTCGTTACTCCATTAAATTTGGAGCATTTCCTTCATGATATTGCTATTTTTAAAAAGTTAAATTACCAGCGTCATATTAATATTTTAACTAACGGTTTCAATTATTTTATCGGAAAGAGTCATTCAATTCTCGCCCGAATAAAAAATGGCAGTAGAAATGTAAGAGTAAAAATGTTAAAAGCAACAGAGATTAATCTCTAAACAAACTTCCATTCTTCTTTGAAGCATATTCATAATAATGTGAACAATATTGTCAATTGTGAATTCGCCATTCCCCCATTATCAGATTGCTGGAAATAATACATTAAAACCTTTTTTTTCTTAATCCCCCCCACTCTACTTATTTATCACTGTTTCGGCTCCATTTCTCATCCATTTTAATATCGGAAATTATTTGTCAATCCTCTCTTTCCTATTGGTTATTAAACCTTCAACTTTAATCCCCAATCTCTCCTATATACAGGGTGTTTCTAAATTCATGGTCCAAACTTTAAGGGGTGATAGTACACATCAAGACAAACAATATTTAAATAGGAAACCAAGTGTCCCAAAGTCTTCCGAAGGAGATAGGCGCCATTAAAGTTTAGGGTCCAAAAACTCAAATGATTATGAAAAACAGAAAAATTGGTCGATTCGTTTGCGGTTTTCACTAAAATTATTCTTTATGTCAGTATTGTCTTGAAAATAAATTATAAAGATAAATTTCAAAAAATGACGATAGAGGGCGCTTTAGACTTTAGAGTAACGAACAACTATTTTTTAACGTTATTTTTTGCATCTCATTAAAGGTTTCGTAAGCTTAGACTTAAATTTTGAGCTCAAAATCTGAATAGTTGGAAGCAGTTAAGTAGCACAAACTTAACTGTGTTCAGAGGGTTTTAAATTCAAATGATTATAAAAAACGGAAAAATTGGTCGATTGATTTGCGGTTTTCACTAAAACTATTCTTTATGTCGGTATTTTATTGAAAATGAATTATAAAGATAAATTTCAAAAAATGCCGATAGAGGGCGCTTTAGACTTTGGAGTAACGTACAACTATATTTTACCATTATTTTTCGCATCTCATAAAATTTTTTTAGAAGCTTAGACATAAACTTAAATTTCGAGATGAAAATCTGAATCGTTGGGAGTGGTTAAGTAGCGCAAACTGAACTGTGTTCAATGGGGGTGGGGAGGTTCAAATTTCAAATGATTATATAAAACGGAAAAATTGTTCGATTCGTTTGCCGTTTTCGCTAAAACTATTCTTTGTGTCAATATTTCCTTGAAAATAAATTTTAAAGATTAATTTTAAAAAATACCGTTAGAGGGCGCCTTAAACTTTGGAGTAACCAACAACTATTTTTAACCGTTATTTTTTGTATCTAATTAAATGCTTGTAAAAGTTCAAACTTAAATTTTGAGCTCAAAATCTGCATCGTCTTGAGTAATTAAGTGCGGAAATTTGAAATGTGTTCGAGGGGTGGGGAGGGTAACATTTTAACTCCTGAACACTGTTCAGTTTCCGCTTCTTAACCCCTCCATCGATTTAGAATTTGAGCTCAAAATTTAAATCTAAGCATTTGCAAGCATTTAAATAGATACAAAAAATAACGCTTAAAAATAGTTGTTGGTTACTCTAAAGTTTAAGGCGCCCTCTATCGGTATTTTTTGAAATTAATCTTTAAAATTTATTTTCAAGGAAATATTGACATAAAGAATAGTTTTAGTGAAAACGGCAGACGAATCGACCAATTTTTCCGTTTTTTAAAATAATTTGAAATTTGAACCTCCCCACCCCCATTGAACACAGTTCAGTTTGCGCTACTTAACCACTCCCAACGATTCAGATTTTCATCTCAAAATTTAAGTTTATGTCTAAGCTTCTAAGAAAATTTTATGAGATGCGAAAAATAACGGTAAAATATAGTTGTACGTTACTCCAAAGTCTAAAGCGCCCTCTATCGGCATTTTTTAAAATTTATCTTTATAATTCATTTTCAATAAAATACCGACATAAAGAATAGTTTTAGTGAAAACCGCAAATCAATCGACCAATTTTTACGTTTTTTATAATCATTTGAATTAAAAACCCTCTGAAGACAGTTAAGTTTGTGCTACGTAACTGCTTCCAACTATTCAGATTTTGAGCTCAAAATTTAAGTTTAAGTCTAAGCTTACGAAACCTTTAATGAGATGCAAAAAATAACGGTAAAAAATAGTTGTTCGTTACTCTAAAGTCTAAAGCGCCCTCTATCGTCATTTTTTGAAATTTATTTTTATAATTTATTTTCAAGACAATACTGACAAAGAATAATTTTAGTGAAAACCGCAAACGAATCGACCAATTTTTCTGTTTTTCATAATCATTTGAATTTTTGGACCCTAAACTTTAATGGCGGCTATCTCCTTCGGAAGACTTTGGTACCCTTGGTTTCCTATTTAAATATTGTTTGTCTTGATGTGTACTATCCCCCCTTAAAGTTTGGACCATGAATTTAGAAACACCCTGTATATGTGTATTTATATGAGCAAATTTCCGCAATGTTTACACTGAGGACGGAAAGCTAATGCTACCGAAACCGGCATGCTTTTAATTGTATGTAGCTGGGGCTTTTAACGGTGTTACTTTTATATTTCTATTATATTGAACTAAACTCCATCTCAATAGTTAATAAATGACAGTACTAGACGTAATGAAGAATAGTGTTGTCGGGGTATAGACATATAGACAACTGTCGACAACAGTACATGAAAAGTAGAAAATGAGATGCGTTCGTATTATAACTAATTTTATAAATATTTCGATCTTGGTGCAATAGCTGTTGAACTCTTACCCCAAAAAGCACGAGTCCAAAATTTATTACTGTTTTATATATTAAATTCAGTAATACAGAAGTTATTGTATTTTTAATATTGCATAATTACTATGGCAATCTAGAATCATTATCTATCACGAGATATCATTGAATTAATTACGTATTATAAGATTTAACTGAATAACCCCCATTTTGACCTAGAATCATTATCTATCATGAAATATCATTGAAATACTTATGATACAATTTAATAGAATGAAGAAAATTTTTATCAATATCTTTTTAAGTTTTGATTTGAATTTCATAAAACTTGAAATGACTCGACAAAATTCTACAATGATTATTTATATTAAATTTCATATTAAATTTCATATTAAATTTCGGTTTGGTACATTTTGTGCTGTTATATGCGAACACGGTCGAACCAAACGACTACTATAGGTTCTACATATTTATAGAATTAAGAACGTACCTAATAAAAGAGTAACAAATATTGCTTATGATTCTAAACGTTTAAAAATTCATAATGCATGAAAAAGTAGCAAACAGTCGTTTCGAATCTACTATCGAGATTCCTCATCAATGCAAAAAAAGCGTGCTTTGCTCAGCCTTTCTTTTTCTAGCATTATGTGTGCATTTTAAACATTGGTTTTCTGCATTTATACAATTTATCAATTCTGTTTTCATACGTTTTATTGTAACTTTGTCTAGTAAAATTTTTGAAAACTGAAAGTGTTTATAACGAAATCCTTTCTTTAATGTAACATTAGTAAATCTATAAATATAAAATAAATAAAATTGCATATTTTAATGTTACATGCTGAAGTCATACGACAGAAATATTATAACATCATTATGATGATATTTACTGATAAATGCATAGTTATTCTTACACATACTCGCATATTCTTTAATACTTTACGCTTACGATATTTTAAAGTACCATTAAAATATGAGATATATACTATAGACTATACTTTATCTTATTCCAAAAACACCATTGGTTGAAAAAATTATATATACTTTTAAAGAATGATCGTCTTTGCCTCTTTTTAAGTTTTCTTGATGTTGAAAATTTGGGTGAAAACCTTAACAAACTCGAATTTATTTCATTTTAATTGGCAAAATCATTTAAAAATTTATTAAAAGATTATGTAAATTTTCTAATATAATTTCAAAAACTCACGAAAATTGGTTTTGAACATGAAATTTTCATGAATGCATAATTTGGGACATAAAGGGTTAAATAATGGCGTTCCATTACCTGCGATATATTCTATCGAGCTGTCTATACGGTAAACAGGATGCTATTGCCGATAATATTATCTGAACGAAATATGCCTCCACGTGTGGCGGTCCATGTAATTCAATTAGTACAGAATTGATAATGTAAGTCATAGTTTCTGGGTTCGAATCCCGATTTGGGTCTTTTTAGATGCGTTCGTAATTATATAAATACGTAGCACCTATAGTCGTCGTCTGGTCCGTTCGTATGTAACAAAACAAAAATTATCCAACTGAGTGCTTTGAAATTTTAAATGTATATTTTTTGCAGAATTTTGTCGAGTCATGTCAAATTTTAAGAAAATCGATGTATAGTTTAATTATAGGGACAGTCAAATGTTTCCGTTACTTGAGAAAAAACTGTTTCAAGTGCATTTAAATTGTGTTACAGCCTTTCAAACAGAATGAAATTGATATATGTTTATGAAGTGCACTAAAATATACATTCTGTACAATATGCGGTGCAAAAAATGTTTATTATTCATTTACAGGCCACACAAAAGAATTCCGTTACGTAATCGTACAGGGGGAAACATAGTTTTGGTGTATTTTAATCACGTTAGATCATGCTGAAGTTTACTACGAGTTACTTGCTGTATAATAGAAAGTGCATTGTATTTACAGGGGCATAGAAAATGTTTCTGATACTATACTGCACCCGAAATACTGTATATAAGATATGATTGTCAGAAGTGCATTTCTAGCTGGTGATAGGAGTTTTTTAGTTCAACTAAATTTTGCATATTACGTTGTATATATAAATGTTGTGGATCATATACAGTGTAACACATCGGAAACTGTAAGGGTTACAGAGCATGAACGAAAGTAGCTTAAAGGTGGTTTTTAAATGAGCTATGCATTTTTATTCTGAACTACATTTAGAAAACCAAGATATAGTTATAGAATATATATAAAAAAGATATACATGACCACGTAAAGAACTAAATAAATGGCTGTCTATAGAAGATAATCTCTGTAAGTGTGATTTGAATAGATTTAAGCGTGTTTGAGATTTACAATTCAGCTAAATAATGCCATATACTTATGTAATAGTAGGCAAAATACAGAGCTGTACAAAAGTATTAAACTATGTTACCATCTATTGGTATACTTTACAACATCTATGAAAGTGTTTAAGAATTCAGTTTGTCTGTCCGTACTCTAACTTGTGTAAATATTTAATTAACGCAATTTGCTTTAAGGGGGTAGTAAGGTTAATTCGAGGGAAAAAAAGCATATTTTCTATCTTTTTTGTAAGAATACAATTAATATTTATTTATTTGTATAGTTATAGTATAATTATATGACATTTAAAGAGTATTCTGTGAAATTTTCATTAAGAAATATTAAAAAATGAGCCGATGACAGCGAATCTTCGAAGACGTCCCAAAAAAAAAGTTGATTCGCGGTGAACCGCATAACTCATGACTGGATCAACTGAAATTAAAAAACCAAATTGATTTAATTAGTTGATAAGTTTCCTCAGGGAACGCAGTCGAGTTTTTTTTTTATTATTGATTTTTCAATTTTTTACAAGGCTCGGAAGTCAAAATACTGATTTTTCATCAAAACAATCTGATATTTTGTTTTTTAAAAGTAAGTTAAAATTAAAAAAAAGAAAAAAACTCGACAGCGTTATCTCGTAATTTATTTAAAGAAAGAGTGTGTAAAATTTAAAAAAGATCGGTTCAGTAGATTTTGAGCTACAGAGTTCACCGGCTTCGAAAAAGCGAAGTATTAGAAAAACACGTTTAAAGTTTCACAGACGCTTTTGTCGAAATCGGAGGGCGGAAACTTACAAGAGTATATCTCCGTCAGTTTTACTTCAATTGCTTTCAAATTTTCACAGAATAATCTTAAGATGTTGTACATTAATATAAAATAAAAATAAAAAAATGCAAAAAAAAAAAAAAAAAAAGAAGAAAAAATACCTTACTACCCCCTTAATAGTTGGATTATTCTGTAATTGACATTTGTTACTGAGATACACAACGTCATGTTCGGTATGGAAAATAAAGTACGTAACATTCATAGTTTATTTACTGAGCCATTCAAAAGTATTCCATTACATTATGGTTTATGGGGAAATGTATTTATATAAATATGTAGCATTTATAATCGGCATCTGGTTTGCCTGTATGTCATTATAAAACAGCGCAAATCTACCCAACCGAATGTTTTACCGAAGTTTATATATTTATTGGAAAATCTTGTCAAGTCATTTTAAATTTTATGAAAATTGGATCAGAACATATAAAGATAATATTAAAAGCTTTCTTCATTGAACTAAATCCTATATACGTAATTAATTCAATGATATCCCATGATAGGTAATGATTCTAGATTTGCCATATTGATAATGTGTTGGTGACTCGCCACAAAGCAGCAGTCACAATGATCTGTCAGTGGAGTCACATATAGTAGTCATTTGAGACTCATAATAGAGACTAATGGAATTTTCTATTTTTTGTTTCACCGTAGTGACTGTGACTCTTGTGACCATGCGTGACCTGAATGAGATGTTATATGGACTAGCTGTTATGCAAGGATAGTAATTATTCGAATTATATTACTTCCTTTTGAATATTTGCGTGAAATTTATCGCTTGAAAATCCCTTGAAAATTGGAATTTTGGGACTCGTCGTTAAATTTTGCACACCAGTGTAAGCATATAAATCTAGGAGGATTCATGTAACATGTCATAATGGTGACTATTTCTAAGGGCACTTGAAATTTAAAGCATATTTATATCTAGAAAAATTAACACTCACCTGTTTGACGCAGTAGGTTTCAAACGCGTGTAACATGGATGAACTTTCAAGGAATATTTTCCCAATATTCACTGTAGTATAATCCTGGAATTTAAAGAAAAGTATATATGTTAGGTTCAATTACAATAAATGAAGTTTAATAACTTCTATTGTAAAACGTAAATAAATTTTCATGATGATATTAGTATAAAAATTTCACGAGTGTAAATTTTTTTATAAAAAATTTAATGTTTTGTCATGAAACTCGAAGATTTTAAATTTAAAAAATGATTTAATTTTTAGGTGAAATAAAAAAATACTGAAAATAAATTACGAGGAAAATGGAAAGTTATATTTATATTTAAAAGTTTATAAATAATTTTTTGTAAGATACTATTAATTTATAAGAAATCACATTTCTCTTATATGTACAAATTTCTTCCATCATTATGTTCTTAAAAAGGGATTTTATTTTTTTATGTATAAATCGCACATTATTTTGATTTAAAATTGACTTTATGAATCAGCTATAAACATTTTTTTTTTTTTTTTTTGGGGGGGGGGGGGGTTAAGTGGATTAAATGAATTTATGGAGGAAAGAAAGCCTGTAAGAAGCTGAGTTCTTAAAATAACACTCACTATATTATTCTGAATTCAAGTGCAATTTTATTCCAAAATGAAAAATTTTCATTAAATTTTTAAGCGATTTAAAACAAAGGATGTTATACAATAAGCATTTATATACAAATCCAAATCAAATATATAAGAAACTCGAGACGTAAATAGATTTTTTTTTTATACTGTTTGCCATGGCAACTATTAGTGTTTACAATCTATAAGTTCATTTGAAATCCTTTTATTTCCCATATGTTCGTTTATTCGTCACTAGCATTATGAAATAACACAAAGAATCTAGCACGGTTGCATGAAGTAACATTTTTGAACTCTCTATTACTGAAAATATCAAAACAATTGTAATTGGGTGTAACTTGAGTGCACACCCTATCGGGGTCTCGAGCATGTAAAAAGCACAAGTTGATTTAAAAGAGGTATGAAAAGATGAAACAAAGCGATTCAATATGGAATGGCTAACAAAAATTTAAACCTTTCCACTGAAGCAAAACTGACTAAGTTAGGACTAACATTATGAGAAAGGGGAGGGGATGTAATGAGAAATGTTATTTTCGCCATTTTGTGCTGAACGACGTTTGTATAATTCACTATAGTAAAGTAGATTTAGGGGAAAATTACAATGCCACATCGGTTCTAAAAACATTATATTACGATCTGAATATTGCTCTCCAGGATAATCTAAGCAAGGCCGTGTAATATCATGTGAAGCTCAGGCAAAACACTTAGCGAGATTCAACATATCTAACTATAATACTGGACTAATAAAATTTTACATTTATAAAATATATATTTAAATAAATTTAAATTTTTTTAAAAAATAGTTTGTACATTATCGAATAATACACTGCTCAAAACAATTAAAGGATATTTGAAGTTTTATATAAAATAAAGATATAAACGATTTTTTTTTTTGCCGAAAATAGAAGAAGAGAATCACAAATGCAAATTTTTCTGGTTTTCAAACTGTGGAGTATGCAAATTTTGAGTTCGACGTCAAAAACGTCGCTTCAGCGGCAGCGAATGAAATTTGACTTTCAACTGGATAAAAGAGAATGAAGACGAGGATGATCGGCATTCAGTGATTGCTTTGTTTCGATGAGTACGATGTCTCAGCGAAGTCATTTGACAGATTCAGAAGCTTGGAGAATTGTTGGTAGGTTAGAAGGGGGCCAAACTCAAGCCGAAGTAGCGCAAGCCATTGGAGTGTCACAAAGTGTCATTTCCAGGATCTGGAACCGTTTTTTTGGAGAGTGGATGTGAAGGACGAAGACCAGGGCAAGGTCGTAGACGGGCAACAACGCCCAATGAAGATCGGTATTTAGCGTTAACAGCTCGGAGACACCGAAACATGAACGCTACTCTTCTCCAACAACACCTTCGCTCGGCTACAGGCACCACGATTTCAACTCAGACTGTCCGAAACCGGCTCCATGCTGTAAGTCTGTATGCTCGCCGACCGATGGTATCGGTTAGATTAACATCAAGGCATCGTCGCGACCGCAGGGAGTGGGCAACCGAGCATGTCAACTGGAGGAGAAATGAATGGAGCAATATTCTGTTTTCTGACGAGTCCTGTTTTTCTGTGCATCCGGATAATAGGCGTATTTTCATCTGGAGGGACCGTGGCAGTAGGAATAATCCTACTTTCGTGCACGAAAGTGTCAGATTTGGCGGTTGGAGGAGTGTTGGTGTATGGTGGCATCTCCATTGACCTCTACATCATTCGAGATGGAGCTCTGACTGGTCGCCGATATAGGGGTGAGATCCTCAGACCTATTGTAGACACTTACGCTGCAGCAGTCGGAGATAACTTCATTTTAATGGACGATAACTGCAGGCCACATCGTGCAAACCTGGTGGAGGATTTCCTGTTCGAGGAAGGAATCGTTCGAATGGAATGGAATGGCCAGCGTGTTCTCCAGACATGAATCCAATCGAGCACGTTTGGGACGCTCTAAGAAGACGAGTTTCTGGCCGCCAACAACCCCCACAAACTCTCCAAGAACTGGAAAGAGCTCTTCTGGAAGAGTGGGGCAGAATACCCCAACTCGTCATTAATAGCCTCATTGAGTCCATGCCTCAAAGGTGTTCAACGTTGCTGGCCGCCCGTGGAAACCATACCCCCTACTGAAAATGATTTTCTTTGAAGAAAACATCTTTTCTTATTCTTTTTTTCTCATATGCATAAATTGTGTTTTTTTCTTTTTGTACACAAATGCGCAATAAAATGCATTTTTTCTGCCAAACATGTGTAAT
This sequence comes from Maratus speculifer, assembly GCA_964019185.1. Classification (NCBI taxonomy): domain Eukaryota; kingdom Metazoa; phylum Arthropoda; class Arachnida; order Araneae; family Salticidae; genus Maratus; species Maratus speculifer. The sequence continues at coordinate 186,387,601 of OZ025299.1, forward strand.
TTATTCTCATATAACCTACTATGTCTGTCGACCATGTATCAATCAGCTAAAAAGTTTCCCAGATACAAAATCCACCTAAAACTGCAATATCCTTTAATTGTTTTGAGCAGTGTATATAATATACATAAGATATGAAAAACATCAACAACTTCCATATGTTATGTGAAAATTATTTTTAATTAAAATTTTCTGCCCTTTACAATATTTTAAATGTTTATTTTTTGCTTTCACGTTTACTTCCAGGATACGTTTACTGTCTATACATTCCCTGACAATTACATAAATTTTTACAGTGAAAAAATTAAAAGCTATATTCACTTTTTTTCCGCGAAGAAAAATTTAAAACACATCTAGAAAAAAATATATATATTAAGGCGATGATTTTTCGATTGAATAAAGAAGCTTGGGGAACTAACAAGCCCACAACTACCACAGGACCTTGAGAAACTGCCTTGATTGCCGATGGCTGCTTCGGCCCTAAATGCAACATGTATGTATAACGGTTATCACAAAAAATATTAACTGATACGTCTCGACCATTCTCTTTATAGTCAAAATTTTTCTTTCTACAAACGTTTGTTTTGATACGGTTGAAAAAAAAAAGTTAGGAGGAAAAAGATTTTTATCAAATGAAGATATCGAAGAATTTTTGTGCAGTTAGCTTTACCTATCTTAATGGTTTTTATTAAATAAGAATAGAAAATGTCTATGCTGTAAAATTGTTTTTAGATGCTAAAGATATGAAAAAAAATAACATTAATATAATTTTGATAAACAATACTTTAATATAATCTATTACAGAATTCTTATTTATATTTGATTCAAAATCATATATATTATTAGTTTCTAAGTATAGTTTATGAACCTGTGCTCCGATTTTGATAATTCTTTTTACTTTTCGAATATACAGCATAAGAAAAGTATTGCAATCAAGAATGTTTAATGATACTAACATTGAAATACTCAGCAAATTTTTTCTGATATACTAGAAACGTTAAAAAACATTATCCTCCTAATTATCTACGTTTCCAGAAATCTTTTCCATTCCACCAGCAACCATTCAGGGCAATTAGATACAGGAAAAACAACAGATTTCTGAGGTTTGAAGAAAAGCTTCAAAAGTAGAAAGTCCATTTTACTTCCAGTAAATTTAGGAAAAGATTTATCTGTTAGCTTCGGATTCTTTTGTTTGTTCTTGAAGATCTTAAATTTTCAGAATCATGGATAACTACGAGGTTACGTAGAATTTTCTTAAAGGAAAGCAAGACTGGGTTGTTGCTGTTGTATGTGTGTCGGCCAATTATCTACACTATGGGATATAGGCCCTATAGGGTGGGATGCCCTCCGTGGGGGTCTTTCTAAGGGAACCTAACCCGTATTTACGCAAGGTTCGAAGAAAACCACGGACAACTCCGAACGGTTAGGCCGACGGTCGCGATTGGGTTCGAACCCAGCACCTACCGTCTACCAGTTTGAGGTCAGAACCTCTCGGCCACGGGTGGGGCCAAGCAAGACTGGGACGCCATGTCCACTCGTATTAATTTTACTGTAACATTTTATACTCATTTGTTATATGTGACTAAATTTTATCCAGGCCTTTGTATGTACTTTAATTGTGTACTTAAATGTGTTATGTACTTTAATGTGTTTCTTAAAACTGTGCAAGAACTTCACACAAGTTAGAAGCGCCCAAGTTTTTTAGCTCTCCGAAAAACTGCACTTTTCAGATACACCCCCCTCCCCCATTAACGCTTAAAGCACTCGCGAGATTTCGATAAAAAAAACGGTGGTAGATTATAAATGCATGATTATATGTGACAGACAGTTTTAACATTTTTAAATTACTTTCAGAAAAAAAATTCTGATAAATGGAAAATTCTGAAATTCTGCCATTGCTTTAAAATAAAAAGTTTTAATCTCAGAAAAAAACTGTCGCCATAAATCTTGAGCACAATACATTGAATATGGATTACAAATTTCATCAAAATCGGTTGTTTAATTTCCGAGGATACGGGTCTTAATGCTCTCATATTTCTCATAGGACTGCAACCTATTTTTTCCGAGTCTTTACTGATTTGAAAACACCAACTCCGTAATGTTAATCCTATGAACAGGTTGTTTTAAAATTTCTCATTTAATTTGGAATATTTTTAAACTTTTTTTTTTTTTATACAGCATAGTTGAGCTCGGTCTTTTATATGGCTATTTTTTACTTTTTTGACTTCGGTTGCAGATTTTTTTTTAAATAAAAGGTACTTTCACTTTCGAAACCGGTTTTGAAAGTGAAAGTACTTTTATTAAAAAATTGCAACCTAAACCGAAAAAGTAAAAAATAGCCATATTAGAAAACAAGCTCAGCTATACTAAAGCATTTAAAAATATTCAAATTAAACTAGAAATTCGAAAACAACCTGCCCATAGAATTAACATTATAGAGCGAATGTTTTTAAATGAGTGAAGAATCCAATCATGTGTTTTTGCAGTTTTTTACTACGCAGAAACCTGTGCGGCGCGGCAATTGAAATCTATAGAAAGTGCAGTCAATATTAGAAATGAATGTTTAAATTTACGGCCCTGAATACAGCGTTAATTTTAATGACAACATTAATAATAATAACAACAATAAAGAAATGTTTTATATTATTAGTTGTGATTTTGGTACTAACTATTAATCATAATTCTGATGCCTGACTTACTTCATCTCCATGTTCCATGGCTATATCGAGAGCATCTTGTAGCTTTTCTGAAAACTTTGTATGGGCGGTTGTTAATTCATCCAAATTCAAAAAGATGCCCTGTAACTGTTCTTTTGCTAAAAGACCAGCTATCTCCATTGGACGGTAGAATTCCTAAAAAATATTATTATAATTACTTAAAATTACACAGCTATATTTAAGTTATAGTATAATCCTTAAAAGATGATTTAAAAGTGAGAGTAAATATTTTTAATCCAATTTAAATTCAAAACAGTTGTTAAATTAATATAATTATGCATGTTTCTATTTAAGATTTTTTTAATAGTTTGAATCTTATTGTTTCCTTGGAGACATGACTAAATATTTAGGGCGAATTTTTTAACAGATTTTTTCCTGGAGAAAAAATATTAATTTAAACTATCTCATTTATATTAATAAAAAACTTCATGAGTACAACTTAAAAAAAAATATTAATGGCTAAAATTATTAATAATCTAAAAAAACTCAGTGGAGTTTCAGTTATGTTAGGTCATATGGAAATTAAAACAGCAATTAAATCAATATGATTCATTAATGATAGGTTTAAACTTTTACAAAATATTCTTTAAAATCATTATAATTCCTTGAAAAATAATGCTTTCCTCTTAAATTAAATGGATCCATGACTTTTATGTAAATTTACATTTCATTAAATATTAATTTTAGATGAAAAAGAATTGTCTATGAAAGGGGGAGGGGATACTATGCAAGGTGAAGTGGAATAAATGTAACAACGTTTTCCCCTTAAAACCTTCTCAACATCTAACTATTGAATACAATCAGGTATTATAATTAGGCATTATATTTTCAGAGATTATTCGAAAATGTAGTGCAAAAATATGTTCACCCATCTAATTCCGAATATACTGAAAATAAAATTATGAAAAAATTAAAATTTATAGATGTTACTTTAAACCTTGCAGGAAAACTATAGCGATTACTCGACATCGTATAGTTTTTGAGAAATGCACACTTTTCTGTTACACACAATTTTCGATTTGTGGGCATTGAGTAAAGGTGTTGAAGAGCATTGGAGATACCTATCGTAGCAAAAGTATAAAAGTATTGTTGATAAAATTTTTTGAATAAATTCGCCGGTAATTAGCCAAGATATTAACCCGTAAAGACAGGAGCGATTTGGACATAAATATTGACGGGGGAACTCTGCATACCATCAGCTTTTAAAGCCTAGATAACAGTTTTGAATAATATATGTATAATTCAATACCTAGTAGCAATATAAAAGTAATAAACTTCACAATGTTGCAAACATACTAATTTAATTAGAATTAATCACATAAATCAGGGTTCGTGCGCATAAGAAATTAAAAAATATATCCATTTTAGTATCAGGATTTTTTTAAAGCATTATTTGCCTTATTTTACGTAAAACATTCCTATCATTGGATATAGCGGCTACTACGCTACGAAATATTTAGTATTAAAATGTCATTTTTTTTAGTTCCGTATGCAAATGAACTCTTCATAAAAACTATGAGGTTTGCGACTAGTTCACATTGAATGGGTTTCTCATTACGACTCGTGTATTTAAAAGTTAATTAAAAACCCCATCTTCACGCGACACGTACCAAAGCGGCTTTTCAAATTTGCGAGCTTCTTTCTGAACACAATGCCAAATTTAAACATTGAACAAGGGTTTTGAGTTTGCTACACTGGAAAATCAAAAGATTATTACTAAGCTGAATTTAGTTTTATGAAATGGCAAATGAAATTTAAATATGCACTACCTTTTATTCTCGGTACCCAGTTAAGTTCCTTATAAATAGAGTAACTTATAAGATAAAAAAAATGTGTTATACAGAATAGCAATATTTAATGTTATTTTGGCTTCATATCTCTTTGAACTTTTATGGTATACCCATTCATACTTTCCTAGTATATTACAGCTATAACCAACCCTACTTTGTATAGTTTTTTACAAAGCACTTATTATTCTTTCAGAAACGTTTGTCTTTTAATAATACAGTTAACTCCTTTGCGATGAGAGCACTTTGCTTAATTTTTAATCCTTAATCGCCGGTTTTTCAAAATAGAAATTTTTCTGTAATTAAATTTCAAAAATGCTCCAGTTAAATAAGATAAACTTTACATTAAAAAATAACTGGTGGGAATAATGAAGGATTCTCAGAATTTTAATTGGCACGTATACCAGTCGGTCGTCTCCAAGGGGTTTATGATACATAGGTTTACTGTACGGAGTTCTTTGAGCGTGAGTAATACTTGCACTTGACGATTTATTATTTATTAAATCCATCTAGTTGCCAAATAAGCATAATCTAATAAAGTTAATTTTAGTAAGCTGTGTTAAACACTATATGGCCAAAGGTGACCGGCCACTTGCGATTTTTTAGACATTTTCTTAAATAACCAGAAAAATACATGAGGAATTATCCTAAAACTCTAAGCTTGTAAACAAAATATTACTGGTCATACATTTACGTAAAGACTTTTTCCCGAAACTCCATAAAGGATCGGCAAAAAAAAAAAAAAAAAAAAAAAAAAAAAAAAAAAAAAAAAACGAATATCTTTGGATAACCCTGTCAAAACTCAAAACTAATATAGCAAAAGCGTTGAAACTGTATATTATGCTTAAGTGGATTATTGTAACAAACTGTATTCATTTTTATGCGGACAGAATGTATATTCAGAGAAATAAAGATTTTTATAAAAACAATCCCGAATTTTTCCAAGTTTTTTGCTTATAATTTGCAGGGTTCTTTATATAAAATAATGTTCTTTTCCGGAAATATGACAAAAAATATTGTACCCAATCCTGTAATCAGAATTAAAAGATAGTAAAAAATTGAAAGAAAAATGTCCAGGTTTACTAAATAAGTTTTCATTGCGCATGCGTGAACTCTATTAAAACTTAATTTGCACATTGTGTTAACTAAATGGATAGAGCAACTTTTGTGAAAAGCTCAAAAATATAGCTTGAAAATTCTGAAAGTGCTCGTCGATAGAATAAGCTGAAAATCCGTTGTCTCCAAAATGAAGCAAAAATGTGAGGAGTTTTATCCAAATACGTACCATAAGTTGCACGTGCAATATTGTGCATCCTATATTGATACTAATCAATGGATAAATGGTCTCTCATTAATAACCTCAATCTCATCATTAGTCTCTCTTTATAAGTCTCTCATCTTTTTGCTTCATTTTAGGAATAGCGGATTTTGAGTTTATTCTATCAATGATCATTTTCAGAATTTTCAAGCTATGTTCTTGAGACTCACAAAAGTTGCTTTACGTATTTGGCTAACACAGTATGCAAATGAAATTTTGATAGCACATGTGCAACGAAAAATTACGTAGTAAACCTGCTCATTTTTCATACAATTTTTATTATTTTTTAATTTTGAACTCTTGAAATTATAAGCAAAAAATTTGGAAAAATTTGGGATTGCTTTTATAAAAACCTTAATTTCTCTACGAGTAAACATGCAATCTGCATAAAAATGAACACGGTCTATTACAATAAGCCACTTAATTATAATCTACAGTTTAAATGCTTTTGCTACATTAGTTTTGACAGAGTTATTCAAAATATATTCATTTTTTTCAATTTGTTGACGATCTCCTATGGAGTTTCGGGAAAAAGAAAAAATACGTCAATGTATGGCTTGTACTGTTATGTTTACACACTTAGAGTTTCAGGATAATTCCCCAGTGTTTTTCTGGATATTTAAGAAAATGTTTAAAATCGCAAGTGGTCGGTCAGCTTCGGCCATACAGTGTATGTCCCCCAAATTTCGATGTCCTGGGGCTTGCTTGTCTATGCAAATATCAAAACCTGGTTTACTTACATCTTTTATAATCCTGAGATCTCTGCCATACTTTAATTCCGTATCGACGAACTCTATGATTATCTCCTTCCGCTCGCTCCTCCTGAATTCGCACTTACGACAGACAAGAGGGCTGAACATCAAACCTGAGTCTTCATCTTCTATAGGCTCTACCTGATGATCACAATCGGCACACAACTGCTCCTCCCAATCTTCAGGAAGCACTTTCATTCGAGGTGGTTTACTAGTTTCAGTCCCTACTCCACTGTCGTTGCGTTCGACCTCAGATATGCGAGAACTCTGGAATGGAAAATTATTTTAAATATTTAACATTGAATTATTAAGGTAGTTTACAAAAAAGTTCCTCGCTCAAGAACATGAAATTTTCTGATGCAGAAATTTTCAAACATAAAAGTATCATACTTGCAGGCGTAATAATTGAACTGATTTGAAGCAAAACTTTTTTTTTTTTCATTTTCCGATAATTGAATTGTATCTTGAGTTGTAAGCGATTACTTTCTCAGAACAGCCATTCGTTTTATTTTTTGGAATATCGCCCCCCCCCCCATCCAAAAATTCAGTTAAAAATACCCACTTTGACAACAATTTTCGGTAAAAAATCTGCTTTTACCAAAAAACAAATAAAAAATAGCTCCATTAGATCAATTCTAAATATGTGCACATACTAATGATATATTTGTGATTCTAAATTAAATTAAAAATGAATTAGAAAATAGTTTAAGGATGCAACACTTTTTTCCCCATGACCCACATTTTCTTTTTTCTACGAAAAAATACCAGAGGTAAATTCAGGATCATGTTTGGGCTTCTTGGGGAACTATGAAGGTGTTTATATCCAATCAACACTTATTTTTATAACCACATGCTGTTTATATTTTTTAACTTCGTCTTATCCACTTGACACGCGACACTTTGTTGCTGCCTACATTTTGTGTTCACCTTATTTATAAAAGGTGAGTATTGACATTTGTTCACATTTAATCTTCAGTATAATAGTTTTAGAAACATTGAGTATGCGATTATTGTTCTAGTTCTAAATTTATGCGCAGAAGTTGGATATGGTCCTCAGTAATAAAACCGCACAGTTTTCTCGAAAGTTTATTCTTCCGGTGCTCTCTGTGACCCCAGTCTCCTCAATTTTTGCGAAATTCGTCAAAGATTCCGTTTACAACTTATAAATCGAAATAAACAAATTTGGAAAATAAAAATGTCATACTGTGGAAAATTTGCTTATGGCACGTAGTAATAATGCCTTCACAGTTCTTTCGAAATCAGGTTTTATCTTCCGGTGCCAACGACCCCCACAATTTTTCCGAAATTCGTCAAAAATGCCTTATACAACTTATAAATCGAAATAAACATAAAGCTGGAAAATAAAAATGTCATACCGCGGAAAAGTTGAGTATGGTATGTAAAAATATGCCTGCTCAGTTTTTTCGAAATCACATATCTTTCAGGACCCCGGTCATTAGAAATCTCAAAAAATGTCATAAATTCCCTTTTATATGCTGCACGTGTATAATATATACAACATATATAATGTAATGACCATATGTATAAATGTAATGCATCAGAAAAGTTTCAATAGTGCAATATAAACATTTTATCTGTGAAAATTACTCAAAAAATGAAAGTTCAAGAACGAAAAACAAACATTTAAATTTATTAGAAGTTTTAAAAAATTTAAAGTTCAATTCAATTATCAGGTAACCAAGAAAGCTCATGCAATTAGCCCTAATAAACAACCAACAAAACCCTTAAATGCTTATTTTATCATTCGATATTATTAACAATGGCTTCAGTTATATGTTCCCAATGAGACAGAAGCTTATAAATGCTCTTTTTTTTGTAAAAAAAGCATTTCTTTAGAGTCGAAAAAAAACGTGTAATAGCTTTTGTGACTGCGTCTCTAATTCGGAATTTATGTTCGCACAGTTAAATATCTATTACCAAACACAGATAATAGTCTAATGGGGCAATGCCCAGGAATTAAGGTGGATGAAGCAAAATTTACCAGCCCAGTGTTTTGTTCACGTCACATTGCATTCTCTGTGTGATGGATAGCATTATCGTTGAGGAGAAGTTTTTTTTTTTTTGCTGACCAGCGCTGCCTGCTTTTAGCACAATAGCTAAAACCGTTTGCAAGCATGATGATTAGACGTTGGATTCTAGTTCCATAAGTGTATTTTTTTAATGCTTCATGAACTCTTTAAATTAGCATTGTTTCTTGAATTACACGTATTTCAATTTATTATAATCCCTTAAAATCTAACGAATTATTTAAAAAGACATGTCTCCGACTTTCTGAGTTTTGCATGTATCAATACGGATTTTTTTGTGTTTAATTCAGGAATGGATAAGTGATATTTTACTCTACGATGGCTGTGCAAACATTTAGTTTTTATATTTTCTGAAATAGATCCATTCTCATGGAATTTGAACTTATGTCATCAAATCGTGTACCTTTATGAAACTTTGCAATAGGAAGTATATGTCCAAAAAGGAATTATTTAAGGAAATAAGCTATTCGCTCCATCTTTATGAATCACTCTGTATATTCTTTACCAAATTCGAAAAGAATGAAAAATATTTATTCTTTCAGAAAATATGAAAATTTCTAACTAAACGAAACTTTGTGGTGGTATAACCCAATAAAGATTTTGGCCTACAGTGAGCAACCCTATTTACTAGACCATTGCCCTAGTGTGCTATGCAGCTTTTGGCTGGTCAGGTGGTCAACATTGTTTAATTTTCAAGTAAATTATGTATTGTTTAGTTCTTCTTCACAAAAGGTTCAGCGCATTTCGCTCAAGTTCGGAGTCGAACTGTGGATCTGTAGTTTGGCAGCACAATCCGTTGACAGCTAATCAAATTTTCAGCATTTCTTATATTTTTTAATTAAAATATTTGAAAGGATTTACATTTTAAAAGGAATATATTAATAAATATACTTTCCAAGAAAGTGAGTGAAGGACATTTATATATAAAACAAGTAAGAAAAATCATGCGTTAAGCATAGATTATGAGGCACTTTCCAACACTTCTCAAAATCTTTAACAAAACTTCGTTATCCAGAGAAATAACTTATTAATGTTCATATCCAAATATGTATTCCAATACTTTTGAAAAGCTCTGTATTTCATCTGTCGGTTTATATATAGATATATAATGGTAAAATTTAGTTTAGCAAGAAATCAATAACTGTTTGAAATTTTCCTTTCAGCAATTTATACTAATAGATGGAAACATACTTGAATACTTTTGTTTAGCCCTGTAAAATACATAATAACTTTAATACACGATAGTATTTTGCTGAAATTTAGTTTAAAATAAATTCTCTTTAAACTACTTAAATCAAATTTTTAGAAATTATCATCCAAAGGCGACCATGTATCCAGTTTTTTGTGTGACCCTGTATATCATTTTATCTATATTCTACAAACATTTCTTTGTAAACTAAATGCAGCTCATCGTAAAAAAGCGTAACATATTTTAAAACCACCTTTAAGTAAATTAAGCTCATATTCAGTACCTTTCCGAAAACTTTTTGTAACCCTGCATATCTAAATTGTGTAACAATTATCATTATGTGCATATAATGTGCATACGTCTAGTGAAATTTAAAAGCGCATATCATAATTAAAATGAATTTCATCCATCTAATAGCTGTCTTCCATAATATACAGGAGTTCGGATAGAATATACTATTCGAAATCTTTTGTATGCCCCTGTAAATGCAATGCACAAGTATTAAACATTAAATAACTCATTAATCCTCAGCAACGTATATCAATTTGATTATATATGAAATCATTTACCATAATTAAAATATGTCGCAAACAATCCCCCCCCCCTTTATTATTATATACTGGAATTCTTTTGTGTGGCCCTGTAAATGAATAATAACTATTCTTTTCGCTGCATACTTTACAAAATGCATATTTCAGTGCACTTTGTAGATGATATAAATTTAGATTTGTTTGACAGAGTTTTACATCTTTCAAATTCATTTGAAACGATTTTCCCCATAGGCCGTAATGTAATGGAAAATTTTGACTGTCCCTGTAAATAAACTAGTCATGGCAGAATCTTCATTTTCAATAGGGTTCGTGCTCGGGTAGGTGTCATTAACGTCCAAAAATTTCATGACAATCCGAGTATATTTACGAGAGTTACAGCGCGGCCAGACAAACCGAATGCATAAGCACTTTTCAGCTTTGTTGGAAAGTGCTAATAATAAAAAAGGGGAAATTTTTCCATGCTGGAGCATCTTAGCCCTTTGAGGGGCAAAGCACTTCTATTGATTTAATGCTGAAATGATTGAATGACACCAGAATTTAAAAACAAATTAATTTTAAAATAGAAAATGCTTTTCTGTACACACTTGATAAAATTAAAATTAAAATTTCAAAATTTCAAAATTCTGGTGTCAATGTGGCATTTTTCAATTAAAATTAAGTGGAATATATTTTATACCACCGCCCTTCAAGGGGTTAAAGCACCTCGCACATTTTATGCTAGATAAATTTATTCAATTATACATTTACTTTTACAACCCATTTAGATAGTTCTAATTTTGCACCTTTAAACATTAGGAAAAACATTAGGAAAACACCCGGTTGGAGTTTTAATGATATGTACCATTTGCTGAGAAATTATGAGTAAAAAATCCCAATGAATCAATGAAGGAAAAGTTAGCTGACATAAGGTAAATAAAGAATATATATAATAAAGTTAATATATGAAAATGTATAAACAACCTTTGGCACTCCCGCGGCGGTATTTTCAGATTCAGATTCCTCTTTTTCTATGTCTTCTTCTATTTTCAGCAGGACTTCTTTGCGATTAATACTGTTGTTCGTAATCACACGGTTCTGGAAAAAGAGAGATAATAAGTTATTAAAAAAAGCATTTACTAAATAAAATTCATGCGTTAAAACTACATAGCTATTATTTCATCAATTGCATGCAGATAAAAATCTTCTCTCATAGTATATTGGTTGTTTTAAAATATGAAACAACGTTGGTTATAAATTAAATAAATAAATGTTAAATGGGTTAATGAACAATCTGATTATTTCAAGGGCAAGCAGAGAAGTTATCACCAAAGACCTCAAAATCATTAGTGTAAATATATTTCCAATTTTTTTTTTTTTTTTTTTTTTTTTTTTTTTTTTTTTATAAATTGAACGTTGCAAAAATGTCGCGCAGGAGAAGCCAGTGTCCCAAATAGAGTTAGCCAAGACAGAAATATATCAAACTTCTTTTAATGTTGTAAGAATGATTATGTAAATTTTGTGAATATGTTTAACGAAAGTAAAAGAGCTTGCCATGAATAAACCCTGTTTAAGCACAAAACAGGAGCAATGAGAAACTTTACAATAATCAACGCACAGCCCAAACTACTGAGCGCAGAAACATGAAAAGTATGTAAGCGTGCACTATGAAAGGATTTTTGAAAATTCCTCTCCTAAGGGGGGGGGGGGGGCAAAAATTCTTGAACATCTTCCTATACTGAGTAGCTATTTATGGTAGCAATGTGAAATTCCAGAAAATAAATCTACTAAAAAATAATTAAACATATTTCAACGATTTTAAAAAATTGCCCAGCTGAGTGGCTTAAAAGAAGGGGTCGAACAATTTAGAACATTTGGCACATTTCAGCAGTCATTTTCAGTAGAAGCGTGAAACGGCAGACAATAATTCTATTAAACAATAATTAAAGACGTGCTTCAGAGATTTTAAAATTTTCATCCCTGAGGGGGTTAAAGTGGGGGTTGCCCCCACCAGGGGGCAGTTCTTGAAATTTTTTTTTGTGAAATTATAGCGGTTTATCATACACATCGGGTTTTTTTACGGGGACCTATAATAAATATTATGTATAATACATGAAAATTTCAAAAAGAGGGGAAGGATTTATTCCGAGCAGGCGTGATAGTTGTTTACTCTTGGGTGGGGGGGGGGGGGGCAATTTTCTAAATTTGACCTACACTCCTCATGTGATAATCATTGGAAAGCACTCTGATCATTTATTTCAAATTAAACACTTCCAGCTTCTCTCCCCCTACTTTGTCCCCACGGAGGGAAAGGCGCACTTTTCTAAATTTTGCCGATACCCCTCATGTGATATATTGTTAAAAAGCCCTATGACCACTTATTTATGTTATGCACTTCCTGTGCTCTCCCCCCCCCCAATTTTTCCCTCTCGGGCGGTGCAATTATTGTATTCCATCAGGAGGTTCTCTAATTATGGGAAAATTATCAATGACGTAGAAAAATTAATAAAAAATGTTGATTCCATTTACCACCCATTTAGTTCCTGTTTTTGCCACCAAGTGTGCCTTTAAATCTTTTTTTTTTTTTTTTTTTTACATTTTGCTGCTAATTGTCAAAAATTTATAATTTTTGATGCTTAAACTTCTTTATATTTTTACAATTATTAACGCCTTTTCAACTTTTAGCAACCAGAGGATACCGTCAAATAACTTTTTCGACTATTGAGACTCACTTTTAGCTTGTTTTCGGTGTGTTGTTGTTTAATTCCATCCGTTGTTTTAGCTGCCACGTATTTACTAAAATGCTTTATTAGCATGGAAAAACAATTATTTTAATCATCGACTGTAGGTCATCTTAACTGTAAATTATCCGAAATAATCGATGACTGTATCGATTGCGTTTTTTATGATAACGATCTTTTTCGAATAGAATCTTTACTAGATGTATTTTGTTTGATTCAAGATTCCTTTAGAGAAACCGTCCAGCATAGCGGGCGAAGACTACTAGTTTTCTTATATATAGCATTCTACTAGGGGCGATCAAATGAAAAGGAACGAAACGCCCTAACTACCAAAGCGATTGAAATTTGAATATGCCGCTTTGTAATAAAGTAGTGAGACATCGAGAGATGCGATTAAAGTATCCAGCGTAGTTGTGAACATGCGTAGGTGCTTGTGCATGAAGGGGGAGAGAGGCAGACAGCAAATGAGTTCCGTCCAATTGACGCGGCAGTGCCTGTGAGGCCATCATGGCTTTCCCATTGCAAAATCCGATGATTAAAGGGCAGCGAGGTGTCTGATCAAAATCTGACACAGTGAGAAATCTGATAAGAACTCGCTGCTCTTTAATCATCGGATTTTGCAATGAGAAAGCCACGATGGCCTCACAGACACTGCCGCGTCAATTGGACGGAACTCACTTGCTGTCTGCTTCTCTCCGCCTTCATGCAAAAGCGCCTACGCATGTTCACAACTACGCTGGATACACCAACCGCATCTTTCGATGTCTCACTATTTTGTTCCATAGCGGCATATTCAAATTTCAACCGGTTTGGTAGTTAGAGCGTTTCGTACCTTTTCATTTGATCGCCCCTAGTATTCTAATGCCAGAAAAGTAAAACACAATATCTATCTCATTTTCATTTTGATCTCAAATAGTATTAAAATAAATTGAAATGCAAAAACTAATTTTTAAAGGGGGGGGAGCCCCAAAATTTTTTATTTACTATGCGTGAATAAATGAAATTTTCAATTTCGCAAAGAATGTGGTTGAATTTCCATAACCTCTCACTTCGCAAGAGTATCGTATTTCTATTTCGTTATTTTCATGTCGAATGATTCCAAAATGGGGGACCATGGCAATATATGTGCAGTTCTGGAAAAAGTCAATGCACCTTATTAACTTTGCAACTAGTTATAATAATAGAACGTTACTGGTACCAAACGACTGGAAATAGTCTACTTTTAAATGATGTGTACAAAGTTCGATTAAGGGGCCATCTACAAATAAAAATAAGGCTGAACTTTTTTATGGCAACACCCAATTTTGACAATGCATTTTAAATCTGCGGTTCAAACTGTGCCTAGAAACGAAATTTCAAGTAATTTGGATGTTTTTGAATTATAAACATTCAAAATTCATATTTTTGTTAATATCTCCTGAATGCCATAATTTTTTTGTGTTGTTGTTATACTAAAAAATACAAAAATAAATACATGGAAGTAAAAGAAAAACAAAACTAAAATGAATTATGACATTAATACACAAAAAGATTATGAATTGCAAACTACAACTTTTATTTTTGATAGATATATATTGATTAAGTTCTGCTTTACGGGAATCTTCAATTTCTTTCCAAGTTGCTTCCAAACTATGATTAAAAAACTTCAAAATAATGGTTTAAGTAGCCGTCTATGGTGTGTAGAAAGACATAGTTCGAAATAAAAATATTTTAGTTATAGATTCGAAAAATATTAAGCGAGTAAAGTGGTCATATTGACAAGAAATAATGCATTAACCCTTTGAGCTAAGATGGTAGAATTTTCTACCACTTAGTTTTAATTCTGAAATGTCACACTGGCACCAGAATATTCGACCAGTTTTATTTGAAAAAGATTTAATGCATTTTTTCGTGTATATCGTAAACCGAATTTTTCCTTTGCAAAATACTGGTGCCAATGTGACATTTGGAATTTTGAAGAAATTTACCCATCAGAGCTCAAAGGGTTAATAGAAGTGAAATACTCATTTTATAGCATTTTAACAATCAAATATCGAACTTCAATTTAGATATAGCCCCTAAAATATTCCCATATTAAAATAAATTTACTCTCTTAGACCAATCGTACGAATTTCAGGAAAATTAGTATTTAGGCTAATTGAAGGGTGTAGAATTTATTTTATCAAACTTGGGTATTTCCATTGGAAAAAAGTTTGGGTTCGTTTCGATTTATATACGCGCTCTCCCTATATAAGTAAATTTTATATGTATCATTTAAAGTAGATTTTAATTTCGATCGTTTGGCACCAATAACTTTCTTGTACAATAATTTTTGCAGAGTTAGTAAGGGGCGTTTACTTTTTTTTTTCCATGACTACCTTTAAAAAAATACATGTAGGAATTGTTTTTAGTACCAATAATAAAGAAAAGCTATATCTGCATTATATAATTAAAGATTTTCTGGATTATATAAATAAATGCCTTTTTTAAGCTGTGCAAATCAAATAAAATTCGTGTTATGGGACGTCGGTCGAGAAGGGGTTATTCTGAATGCTATCCATAAAATATTCTCACGTGGCATTTGAATGACATAGTTGAAAGTACTTAAGACTTTGGTTCGTCTCTCTGGCTACCCACGTTATAATTTCCGTAGTCGCAAAATTGATATTTATTTTTAAGAATAACTGTAACATTCCTCCCCCCAATTGAAAATGAAGTATAGTTTGCTCACAGGGATACTTAAAAGAATGTGAATACATGATAATCTATAAGTGATAATTGTATAAAATATATTTTAATGATGTCACACTACTTCATTCATTACGAAATTAATAAGTTGATATGAACGATAACATATTTATGTAGAATGAGTGCGTAATATTTATTGTTCATTTAAAGAGGTACATAAAAACCCAATTACTGTCTTTAGCTAGCCATTATTTAAAGTGCTTTATGAAATTTATATACTTTAATTGAGTTGCGCATTAGCACATTCCGTATAGAAAATAGCGCATATGACACCTGTTTTTTTCTTTCTTCTACTACAAGGCGCACAAACTAATTCCAATACATTATCGTCTGACAGCGATAATTTCAGTAAGTGAGCTTTCAGTTACCTTATGCGTCTTAAATCTTAACCAAATTTTAACGTATGTGTTGTGTAGAAATTTTATACTGGCTATCCCTAAAAGATTAGAATTAACTTTAATCTTAGAGAATTTCAGAAAATACATTTTTAACTGCGTTACGCGTTTTTCATTTGAATTAAAAATATACACAGTGAGTCAATATAAATATATTTGTATACAAGCCTGCAAAATATATGCAAGTAGATTGACATTTTAATTTACATATGATAATTACGGGAGAATCGTTTTTCAGCTGATTCAAATTTTAGTAATACACAAAGAATCTGAATATGTTACTGCCTATAGGGGATAATTTTTAGAAATTGGATCTAGCTGAGCTATTTGTTTTTAAATTGTCTATTTAAGTACTGCTTTTTCCCGTGTGAAATAATGAAATTTCTTAAAAACGCTTTGATAATGTTGGAAAAAAAATATTTATAATCTCTGTATTATAAATGACAGTTTATATAAATTACTTTATAAACCCCTATTGAAATACAAATCTTAAACAAAATAAAAATTTTGAGTGTTTTTTCTTTATATTGTTGCAGCAGCGATTTACTCACTGCGCATCTTTTACGCTTTAGCATAAAAACTCGAAAACGAATTCATAACTCGATTACTATATATCATCAGTTTACAAAAGTAGCATCACATCCAAGATCTAATAAGAGCACATTATTATGTATGAAATTTATGTAATTTTGTAAATAATTTCTGTATGATACATACTTTCTTTTAACTTTGCATAGAATTGCAATATTAAAGGCAAATCTTTCAATTTTTCATATTTCTGCACAGTCGTCTCTAAGCCTACAGCTTGGCATTATGATATAATAAAAATAAAAAAGAAATTACGACGGCGAAAGGTTGATAACAAGATATGCGGAGTCCCAGGAGGAAAAGTTACAGCTTTAAGGCCCCTGTCCCTGGCCGAGGAAACGCTCGCGAGCTAATGCTATTCCTATGGGGAAGCATTTTTTCTAATAACTCTTTCGCATTTTGACATTTTTGAAATATATTTGCATTGGATAGCTGAGGTGCATGCAGACATCGCTCCTTTTTTACTTTTTCTTTTTTGGTTGTTTATATATTTTATTAAGTTAGTTTCACTTTCAAAACCGGTTTCGAAAGTGAAAGTGCTTTTTAAAAAAAATATCTGCAACCAAAATCGAAAAAGTAAAAAAAAGAGCGATATCGGCACACACCTCAATTATCCAATGCAAAAAAAATTAAAAATGTTAAAGTGCAAAAGAGTTATTAGAAAAATGCTTCCCCATAGAAATAGCATTAGCTCGCGGGCGTTTCCTCGGGCGAGGACATGAGCTTTAAAGGGGTCAATCAACAGAGGCGCGCTCGGTTAGAAGTTATAATTTGGGTTTGTATTTATAGGAAAGTAATTTTTAAAGCTACATAGCTGAAGTTTTTAAAAATAGATCTTGGATTAAATCAATAAATCCTGCATATTTTTTATAGAAAAACTAAAATTGTAATAAAATTTTCCTTTATTTATTGTAATTACCGATAAATGGCCCAAATTCCAAAAGAAGTCAAAGCTTTATTAATCGATGAGTAAAACCACTGGCTTGATCCACTTCTAATAGAAAGCGGTTTGTTGGCCACCCCCCTTTTTTTTATATAAAAATAACATGTAGAAAAACAACAACAACTTTAAAGCATTGAATTTTAATGCTTTGTGAAATCATCAGAAATTGTGTTTCACTTTCCAAATTATTACCATTGTCTCAATAAATACTGCTGTTTATTTTTTCCAATTGTTGAACTATTTCAGAAATTTAATATCGCATACAAAGAAAATCTTCATTATTGTATTTTTATTTAAGAGACCCTTCAACAATAAATTTCCATTCTGTTTGTTTCTATAAAGTCTTATGAAAATTAAACACAGGTCAACATTCCGTCAGTTTTGATGGATGTTATATGCTAGTGAGTTAATAAAATACTATCATTAAAACAAATAAAATTACAGACCTTTTCTCCACTGTCCTCATCACTGAGTATTTTCTCATCTTCATCGTCTTCCTCAATGATGACTTTCTCATCTTCAGATAATCCTTCTGTAGACAAACCCCGTTCTTTAGCATCGGCCAAGTAGCTCAATATATCGGTTTTTGATGCTCCTTCGAAAAAAGATTTCGGTTCGCTATCTGTTGATCCAAGTCCTGAAATGATAATTTAATAAGCATAACTTTACCGTAATTCCTTAAAATTAAAGAAAAAATACACCATTACTTTACTCGTTGGTTAAGTCACAACTCCCCCCCCCCCCCTTCAGTAGCACATAAATTGCTTTTTACCAAATTTTCAAGAATTTCATACACAACGAATTAAGCATACTAAGCATTAATATCTTCAAAACGAGCTTCTCATCAGTGGCGTAGCTAGGATGGGTGACACTCGGGGCGGATGTGAATGGTGTCCCCCCCCCCTTCCGATCCCTCATATTCTTTCAATCACAATTCTATGTTATTATAACAAATAAATATGCCATTCTTTATTTATTTTTTGTCCTCCTGCATAAAAAACCACAGCTGCATAAAAAATCATCACTCAACTCATAGTCCGCATAAGTCAATGTGGTGTTTATAGGTAGAAGAAAATTCTTTCTTTTAAAATTTGATTTTGCCACCCACTCGTTCGATAGGAAGTTTTTTGTTCCTTGGCGCATCTCTTATTCAGATACACCATTCTGTATAAAATTTCACATTCTTAAAGAAAAGAAAAATAACTATAGCGTCGTGCTCTAAAAATTTCATATTATTTCAGAATTCCTTTCCAAAATCTTATAAGATTCTATTTTTTATACCCAAATAAAGATTGGGTGTCACCCCTTAGAGAGTGACCCCCGGGGCGGACAATCCCCTCCGCCCCCGCTAGCTATGCCGCTGCTTCTCTTACACCCTTTAAATATTTGCTGTCTACTTTTTCCAAAAAGCAAGTTTTGCATTATTTAAACTCTGAAATTATACGAGAAGATAGAGCGAAAATTACTGTTCGGAAATACTGGTTTTTGCATTGAAGGATTTTGCTAGTCTTAAAGCAAATAAGAACTATATTTTCCAAATATCTGCCAATGCTCTTGAAGGCAGTGATGTCAAAGACTTAAAAAAAAGAGCTTAAACGAGGAGATAACTAAGATTTTGTGAGATTTTGAACGTTAGGTAAACAGGAAAATTTTTAAACTCAAAACGACTTTTACTTTAATTTGAAAATGCGAATTTTCTTCATATAATATCTTACTTCATCCCGCAATCCAGAAAAATATACTTGAAGCGTTTCTTTTCTAGACAAAATTTAGTTAGATTAGAAAAAAAAATAATAAAAGTTGAAGTGTAAATTATATTTAAAGCATTATGTAAAGCAATTTTCTATTTCTTCTCTTTAAATTAAGAAATTGAATAACAGAATGCTCAACTGATTTTTACTATTTTACAAATATTGAAGGTTTTGAAAATAAGAATATGTAAAATTGCTTTTCCCATTAAAAATCTTCAAAAGGACTATTTTTTTTTTTCCACCAAACTATGTAAAATATATGTAATGAAGATTCGGTTTAATAAAAATAGATACATATAATTACATTTTTTTTAAAGCTAAAGACTAGCGGAGTTAATTCAATGATTGCAAGGGCCTTACAAGTGGCGTATCCAGATATATCATTTCGGAGGGGCCTGAGATACAGTAAAAATTTTTCAGAGAAAAACGTAAAAACATTAACATTTTCGCTTTAAACAGGCTTTAATCATAGCAGGTAACGCATACATTATACAATCGAACCTGCTAAGATTGAACTGCATGGGATTGGATTTTTGTTTTAAGGAGGCTTTCGTCTTAACTAGTATAATTTTTGAGGCGTGTAAAAAGAGCCTGCATATATCGGAAACTTGGCTGAAATCGTTATTTTGTGGCGTCTGCGGAAAAAAAAAACACTTTTCTTTATGAAAACCTGCGTAAAAAGGAATATTTTTCCAGTTCCTTTACACTCCATCTTAGCAGATTTTATTACATTTTGATAAAATTTCTTAATTTAATTTTGTTTTCTAGAAATTTCGAAAAGTCCCAATCAACCCCATCAGCCCACCCCCTGAATACGCCACTGAGCCTTACTTTTAAATACCTCTATTTCCAAGAAATAATCTTTGTCTTATTAAATAGAAGAAAATTATTACAAATTCTATGTTTAAATAAGCAAAGTTTAAAATTTTGAAATAGGGGTACCAAAAAAATAAGGGCCGTACAAGCCCTGTAATTATATTTTTTATAGTAAAAAATTATTTTTAATACGAAAATGCTGAAAATGAGATTTAGATACATATTTCAGAAATTTTAAAGGCCAATAACATTTATCATAGCTAAGGCAGTAAGTTAGTCTCATTTTCAGTAGTTAATACGAAAATGCTGAAAATGAGGTTTAGATAAACATTTCAGAAATTTTGAAAAAACATTTACTATAGCAGAAATGAAAATCATTATTTTACTCCTATAAATTTCAAGTTAATCTTAAATTGCTGTCTCCCAGAAAACTACTTTTTTTTTCACCCAATTTCAATATTTTAACTATATACATAAGGAAATTTTGTTTCGCTTGGAGTAATCTTGCAGTAACGTGAAAATCAAGTCTCAAAATGCTCTAGACAGGCTCTAGAAAAGTTTAGGAATTAAAAAGAATGTTCTCGTAACCTGTGCGAAACAATAGAGAAAAAATACTGATATTTAGTGGTAAAATGGTTCACAAAAAGACTGTTTTTTCTTACACTTGGTGTATTTCAGTAGTTGAAAAAAGCTCTTATTATCTGAACTCTGAGATTTTCCAGCAGTTATAAAAATGATGATTATGCACCCCGTAGCAAAAAAAGTTTAAAAAAAAATATTTATATCTAGTCGAAAAAGAAATACATTTTCTTCTCTCTTTTGTTCTTGTTTTTGCCTCGAATCGGCCAGTATAACAACAACAACAAAATATTCTTAACGTCTGAGTTCTCCGAAATTTTAATAATTTAAAAATATATCTGTGTTTGCCTTTCTTAAAATTCCGTGAAAAAACATGCATATTTTATAGAGAAATTATGACTTGAAGGCTAGCGAAACCGCTCCGAAATATCCCGGTTTTAAATGTTATCGTTAAAACTTTCACACATTTTATTTTGTAAAAAATACTTTTACTCTTCTGAACGTTTCAAACTTTTTGTAGGTCCTCCAAATGCTTTAGAAATTTTCAAGAGTTAAAAACAATGTTATCGTAACCTGTGTGAAACATAAAAATCTTCTGAAAATATTGTGTTGAAATATGAACGTTTAGTCATTTTTACTTTAGAAAAAATATAGTCTCCGTCAGGGCCCGCTTAAGACTTAGAAGTAGGGGAAGCCCGATGTCAGACAGGGGCCCCCTATTACTCAACTAACTATATTTTTTAACTAAATCCATTTTTTGTATGCTTAAATATTTTGAAATTTTATAATAGAAACTTCGAATAAGTATAACACTAATAATATTAAATTTAAACTAACTTCCTATATCCATATGAAAGACTATTTTATTATATAGATAATTATATATAACTGATTAATTTTGTCACTTACCAATGTAGAATTGCAATTAAGAATATTTGGATTTCAAAATATGTTAAAAAAAACAGTTTCGCAAGGAAAAAAGTTCCTTTTTTTACTCTGATTTTTTTCCTTCTAAAAAGTCGCTTTGAAAGGTATTTGGGGGCCCTTTTGTGTTTCACTGGGTAAGCACGGGCTTCATGGGCCTATTCGGTAAACAGACCCTAGTCTCCGTAAGGCGGAAAGTAACTTGTGGTCATGAATTTTTTTAAAGGTTTGAAATTTGTATTTTAAAAACCGATTTCACCTTCGAAGAGAAGAATGTTTCAGATTTACGTAGATATTTTTTGTTGATAAGTAATATCTCGAACCGTCCTAGGGAAGCAATGTCGTATAACAGATTAAAAAACTGCGAAAGCGAATCTTTAAAATATATTTTTTTCAAAAGAATTGTTCTTTCTAACTGGTTGCCGCAATTAAGATTTAAAAATACGATCTTTCGGAATATGTCTTCCATATACAAAACGGTTTGGTCCATGAAGGTGAGAAAAAAAGATGAAATCTCAGAAAAATTTCTGTCTTTGATTCTTTATTTCGCTCCCTATGTGTAAATCGTGTTCTGTGTATGCGCGAGCTCTTGTGACTAAGCTAAGAGACTAAGTGACATTTTTCGCGCTTTTTTGTACGGAATGAAACAGATGATTTTTAGATAAGAGTTTGTTGAGATTTTTAAACAATAACTCGGTTAATTATGAAAATTAAGCTACCTTCATCTAAATTTTCCGATTTGTATGTGCGATAGATATCGCTAGCGATCGCAGATGGACACACATACAGACAGAGCAAAACCTTTTGTATTAACATAGATGCGGCTTTAAAAGAGGACCATAATTACTACTCTTTTTTTTTTTTTGAAGAATTTAATCCCCTTTCCCTCATAAGAAATATTTAATTTATAAGTAAATTTATTTATAAAGCGATGCCAATTCCGAAAATCACGTACAAAAAACTAGATTGTTAAGTTATTTTTCTCAGATTTCCTTTTCATTGTTATAATACAGAAAAATATTCTTTAAAACTAAGTTCCAGAATAAGCAAGATTTTACAGGATATTTAAGATAGAGTGCAATTTAAAACAGCATATTTTTAAGGTTTACTACAAAAAAGTTCGCCTGTTTTGTATCTAAAGCTAACGTATTAAAATGCTAAAATTGTGAATAATTTATCTGAAATTTGTATATTATGCTTGCACTATAACTTGGCGTATTTAAAAAAATGGTTCAGATATCAAAAATTTATAATGGAAATTACGATTATTCTCTTCATGGAATTAAATAAAAAATGTCCCTGACAATTTTTTATTTTCCTTCACTGAAAGCTATAGATTTGTTTCTTTAATTAATATTGCACACTTTTATTAAAAATAATATGCTTAAAATTATTATTTTCCACTTATTTTATCTTAAGGAACACATGAAAAAAAGAAAAACTATTAAGATACAAAGAAAGAATGGGAATTACATAAAAGTTTTTCAATTCCTTTGTGAAAAAAGCAATGGAATATTTTTAAACTTCATAGTAATGTTTGTAAAGTCAATTTAGTAAACATATAGTGATTTGTGTATAGTAATATTTTCGGATTAATAAATTATTTGAAGTGAAAATGATAAAGCAATAAAATAAATATTTAGCTCCTATTAACAAAAAGATATTGCATAAGATAAGTTTTTATATTTATTAAAAATATACATACGTTTGGCCGAATTAGAGACTTCTTGAAGCTCTTCATATATTGGATCTAAATGTTCATATTCATTTTCTAAATTATCTTTATTGATGTCATGTTGTTCAGATGATATATTATTATCTACAGCAGGAGCTTTATTCCCATCGATTGTCGGTAGCGGATCGCCACATTTGTCTTCGGTAGATGGCGACACCATCTCTATTTGAGTGGTTCCATCCGATGGAAGATTAATTTGCAGTAGATCTGTTTTTTGAGCTGCGTTATCCACAGGAACATAAAATACGGATCTTGAAGAGTTAGGATCCTAAAAATTATATTAGAAATTAAAATAATCTCACAGCAGTATACATTTTTTCAATGTAAATACAAAATTCAGTATTTAGTTAAAATCTTCAAACAATTGCGATCTGTACGAGTTAAACTCGTACTTAAAAAAAAAAAAAAAAGTTTTAACAATAAAAGTACTGTAAAATTTCATTTTCATCACATGTAATGAAGTACTTGCAATGTTTCTTCTAGAGACAATGTCTGAATTTTATATTTGCAGGCCAGGTTCTTGTGCAACTTGATCCAAATGACAGATGATAGAAATTTGATTGATCAAAATACAGGCTGTACAATACCACTATTTGTTCAAATAATCAGGTTAAATTGGTATTAACCTAAACAAAAGAATACAAAGTGTACTCCAAAAATAGAAATGCTCCTCTTTTATCTATTGGAGATATGAAGGTAATGTAAACTGCAAAAGGGTTCAAAAATAATGTAGAAATTAAAATTATGTTGATGAAACTGTTCGGCAATTAATTTTCAAAAAGTTATACTTTTTCAATTTTTACGCGGGTCCCGAGTTCTATGAGTGATATTCAGTAAATTATTGGCCATGCTGCGACAAATATAGAAGTAAAAAAGTCATTCTTCTACGACCAAAATTCATTCATCTATGAAATTTTGGAGCTTTCCGGGCACTAAAAACCGAAAAACTCATTTTAAGTTCACACTATTTAACAATTTATAGGCAGATAGAACCCACTAGAACAAAAATAAAAATATAGGAAAGTAAAGTAGTGACACTTATTTAATAAAAATACAGGCTATCTCAGCTTTTAGTTCAATATGAAAAATTATTTATGCTCATAACTTTAACAATAATGAAGTTATTTTAACAAATATTTCAGCAGGCTAACTTTGATTTATGTGAGAAGTGATGACATTACTAAAATTCTGAAATAACACAATAATTCGGTTAGTGACACCGTTTGTAACGTCAACTACATTTCAATACATGCACGTTCCGTTGAACAACCTTTTGGATGCGGATGGTAAACACTCCTCCATTTCCTATGATAACGCTATATTATATATCCGAAGTGTTAAAGTTTTACTCACAGCTCATAAGATTTTACCCATAAAATGTTAAATTAAGCATATATTTTAGAAATATTTAGAGATGTAAGAAACAGAGACATCTTATAAGGATATATTTTTAAAAATAAGAATGCATTATATTCCCATAGGTTTAATATTAGCAAAGGAAATTTAAGACCTGACTGACCAATCACTTTAAGAAATAACAAAATTCCAAACATCATGCTATTTAAGAATTATTATTATTTTAATCCAATACGGTAAAAACCTTCCTTTAAAGATAAGGTATCTTGATAGAAAAAGTTACGCGATTTTCATCGAAACTTTTTTCAAAGCAAAACTCAATAATATTTAAGTGAAAATTCATCCTTATTTCTCTTTATTATTGCTCCTTTACCCAAAAATTTCAGATACTCGGCCACGAAAAGAAAAGGCCTGACTTCGACCGAGATGGCCTGGTATAAGACTCCGTTTATTTGTTTAGTTATTATTTATTTATTTTTAGTTTATGACTCAATTCACGCAAAAATAATTCCAGAAAAAATAAATTTCTGCAGATAATGTCGATATATTTAATAATCAATTTGTTGCAATTAAATTTCTTTAAAAAAAATATTGCATACTGTATTGGCATTTTTCAGATTCTTCCGTTTACAAGTTTAACAATATTAAAGATTCATTAAAAACTAAATGTGGTATAAAATGGATAAATGTTGGTTGAAAAACTTTAACCAACTGAAATCATTACTTTAAAGCTAAATAAATATTTTTAAAAAAGTCATTATTTGATTTATTAAACCAAAAATGCTAAATATGACTACATAATTTTAAAAAATGCTTTATACAAATTACAATATTATAAATTTTTAGCTACTAATTATTAATTAGTAGCTAAAAATTTATAATATTGTTTATAAAAAATATAAAAAAATTAGTAAGTAAAATTAGTAAAAAAATAGTAAAAATTTATAATGTTGTTATTATAAACTTTTGACAGGATGGAAAGAATAAAGTTCAGGACCAGATTTGGAGTTAAAAATTTAGCCGGTTCCCGGCCTGAACAGAATTTAACGAGTACAAATTGTATGAGTCTTGTGCAGACATATTTCCTACACAACAATTACTTGGGCAACGATATATTGCCAGAATTTCGAAGATTTCACTTCCAAGCTTCTCAAATTAGTGGTCAACATACTTTTTTGAGCGGTGCAATGCACTTTACCACACAACTTTTAAATGAGCTACTGCCATGATTAAACTGACTGTTTTATACTGACAGTGTAACCTGTCGGCAGTTTTATGGTGCACATCACTTGTAAAAATATTGTTTCGAATTAGATCAGAAATTGAGCAAGTTTCACTATCTTAGGTTTTATCATTGGCTGAATGAAATAGTATCCTTTATTCCAAATTTAATTTATTTTTAATGAGGAAGTATAAACTGAAACAGATAAACTTCACAAGGCAAAAACAATAAGAGTCACCTTAGAATATATTTTTATACTAGACGCAACAGAAGTGCTGTTTTTATTGAAGTTTTAAAATTATTTGCTGTCTTAGTTCAAACTAGCAGTACCAATAATTATTATGCTTTGATTTACGTATACTAATTCTATTACATGAACATAAGTAATGAAGTCCAGATAGAATTACTAGAATAATCTTATTTCACAAAATACTTTCTTTTAAAAAGCCGAAAGTCATCTTGTTTAACAGAACGGCTTAGTCTTTTATAGAATTCATGAACACACACCTCGGAATTGCCGCAACAGGTGGTAACCCAGAGAACCTGCAGGAGGCCAACGGGTACAGCAATTATCGGAATAATAATTCTAAGCTCACTAGGAGGGTTTTCTTTCTAAATGAGGCACTCTTATAATCCTATCAGGTGTTTAAGAAGGCGAAAGTAATCGTAAGGAAGGAGAAATTAAACTTTCTAGTTGACTGATTCGAAAACACGTTAGTAATATGTACACAATGATCTTATCAAAGACGGAAAACAATTTGCATTTTGAATTATGTCTTTAAAGGTCATTTACGAAAGGTCATAACGAATGCAACTTATAATTAAATTCCAATTCTTAGGATCATAGTTAAAAATTTTATATAGAGATATTTTCGACCTTTCCAACGAAAGGCATGTATTACAACGTTGCCGATTCATTCCAGAATTGTTGACCATTTTACAATTATGACACAATCAATAAGTGGTTAACATTATCTCCAATGTTAACATTGTAAGGGATCCTACAATTATGATCTGCATCGGAAGGGGGAATCTTATGGTTTTCTGTCTCTCCTGAAAATTTCTTTGTGATATAATATTCGACACTCCTATTTAATGCACAAATGTACCGCAAGCCTATAGATAATATCCGTGTGAAGTCAGTATAAGCATGATGTGATCTCTGTCTATAATGAATTGATTGGTCAGTATTATGAAACAGGTGCGCAATCTCACAGGGCGACTGCGAAGCAGGTAGAAAATAAGACTCTTTACAATCATGGACTTTATCTAAATTGGTATTGGATAAATTTTAAACTTTATTTCTGCTTAAAATTCTAAAAAAAATCTGTGATATTAAGAGGATTGCCATTCAAAGATTTAAGATATAAAAATATTTTTAAAAAATCATAGAAAAACCGGTTACAAACCTTATCTTTAGAGTTTTTATCCAGAAAATCAAAACAGAATGAGGGCACTTCGTCTAATTCACTTGGAGAATCTGGAAGAGACCGATGAGCTCTTTGTGGGGATGTGGTTAACGGCATATCATCACTGCTACTACCGTTACCACAAAAAGATGATCGCGTAGGACATAGTAGTAAATGCAAATGAAGATCGGAGAATCTGCGTTTCGGAAGAGTTGTCCGCCGTCTTCTCCTACCTTTGCCTTTATCAATAATGCTTCTTCCTCCTTGGTTTCCATTCCGTATGTCTTCTAAAGAATTCGACAAACACTGAGGCAGTTTAAGAGGTAGAGTAGGGGATAGACTAGTTTGTTTGCCTTCTGGAGACAAAGAGAGATCGAAGTTCGTATTGGAACTGTCTGTAATACTGTAAGCTGTATTTTGCTTCGAAGGTAAGTTGTCCTCCACTTTGAAGGAATCATGAGTTGAAAAGAAACCCCCTAAAATATAAGAAATATTTTCTTTATAATTAATTGAAACTATAATAATAAAATCACATTAACATCTATATGATAATTTGCATCATTTGAGAGCATTTTTGTTGATACATGGGGGTATCAATGTAATTTTCAGTTACATTCAAATATTTTTTTAATGCTATCTCACACTACATTTTCAAAACAAAAATCTTTTACAAATGCTTTGGGATTATTTGCTAGAGAAATATACTACGAAATGTGTGTTTTTTTAAAGTAGGGAGAATAAAATATAAAAATATTTGCTTTTAATTGAAACTTTACGATACCCACACGTATATAATCGTTTGCTATTGATTTCTATTTAAATTGTAGACAATTTGGTGATTAGCAATTCTAGATAAGCATTAAGAACTTTAAAGAAAAATTAGTAAATTATCAGTAAGGGATCACTTAACATTATTTAGAGAGGATACGTATTTATGGAGGATACTAAACAGTAAACATATTGAGGATGTTAAAAACAATTTAATTGAGATGAAGTTTTCTCGCCCTCATTTAAAAGAAGCTTAAACTGAAATTGTAAATACCAGTGTTAAAGAATGTCGCGATTGAAATAGATAAAACAAAGTTGGGTGGGAGAACAGACCATTTCTATTTTGAAGGGAACTTCCGAAAAATATTTTAAACTTCTTTTTTAGAGTAGCGGAAAAATAATTTTCTAATTTTCCCGGATGTATATGAACCTTGAAAGAAAGACGATTATATTAAGAATAAGGGACCACTTTAGTAAGAACTTAGCCATATTGTCATGGAAGACGTCACTTTCATAGAGTACATTATAAGGAGACCCTAACTGACACACGGGCAACCGGGATTTGTGCTCTGGGCACGAAATTTATAAGGGAAATGAAAATGTTCATTATTTCCTCAAAATTTACAGTAAAACTATCATAACTGTGAAAAAAATGTGATATCAAAGATATTAATACGATGAAACGACAAAAATATATCTCAATATATGGTTAAAAGTATATTTCAGTAAATAGAAAAAATGTATTTATTCCTGTAACCATTTTTCAATTTTCCGAAAAATTTCTCTTTTTTAATGAGTTAATTTAATTAATTTTAATGTATCATGCTAAAAAACTAGCATCAGCAAATCAATCAATCTAAGAAAGTAGGAAAAATTTAAAGTACCCTCTGTAGAGAAACTTTCTACTCCGGCTGTGATTAAAAGTAAAATAATTTTTTAATGTATGTTAAAAAACAATCTGCGAAATGAAGGCTAACTTTGCTTCTACACTTAAAAAAACGTTCAACCTGAAATTGTAAATGATTGAACCATAGTAAAAAATGTTGGGAATTAAACTCAGCCGTTGCAGGGCAGATCATTTCCTTTCTGGGGCGAAACCTCAGAAGAAATATTTTAAATATCGGTGAATAACTTGTATATCAGAAAACAAAAAATCCATTTCCTATTTTTTCGGATGTATACTTGCCTTGAAAGAAAATTATACTACAGATAAGAGAAACATATAACTGAGGACTGTATTTATATGTATTAATATGAACTATTAATATATATAAATATGGACAGTAAAAAATTGCTGCAGTAATTTTACTGCAGCTGAGATTCTACGCACTAACACTAAAAAATGGGCTTTTTCCTTAGATTAGTGGTCGTTGCCTTTAAATAACGGGTTTTGCCAGTAAAACATGAAAATGTACGGAAGTTGGCCGTTTATCTGGAAAAAGTGTCATTTTCCGTAAATTTACTGGAGTAATTTACGTTAAAGTATCGTAATTTTACTTTTTTTTTTTACAGTGTGGAAATTATAATTTAATAGAAGATATTAAAAAGTAAATTATTCCTTTCAGCAAAAAATTTCCTAAATTCAGATTAACTTGTCGTCTTCTCCTAAAAAAAGTTTAAGCTCAAATAATTGTATGAAATGTTGGCAATGAAACATCTTTTGGAGCGAAGCCTCCGAAATATACTTTAAATATCAATAAATAACTTGTATGTTAGAGTTGCAAAAAATAAATATTCCAGTATTTCGGATATGATATCGAAATACAGGTTTTATTTTCAACACAAAATAATAGTATCACATTCTAGTGGTGGAAAGATGTAATCTATTCTAGTCTAGTCTCTGCATTTTCGTGTTCCTCTTTTTAGAACATTATATTTCTTAATTTTACATAAAAATATACAAAATAAAATATATATATATATCCGTTGTAGCATCTATTGAATAAAGATAATTTAAATTTTGAGTAAAAGACCAGTTTCTTTCCAAATTTTTACTAATTGGAGATCAACAGGCTCCTAAAATATTAATATATGGATCCAATCACCTTCTGAAATTTATGTCTATCAATTTCACTGGCTTAACAATTCCATTATCGTTCAAGTGTTTATAATCAAATTTGATATATTTTAGGATTATTAGAAAACTGTTTTTGAAGAAACTGGGGTTGGAGGGAAAAGTTCTTTTATGAAATACTGTATGGAAAAACGCTAAATTACAACAATGAGGAACAATGTTGTATTCGGTACAGCTCATGATAAATGAGGTACTACACGATTTTCATGGAAAAGATATCTGGAAAGGTTTTCGGCCGGGGAAACATGTTGATTTCATTCATGCTGATGAGTGTTCGTCGTTCAACATGTGGCCATGTATTGCCCTTTAGGAACGTGCCACAGGTAGCCTGCACGAGTGATTGAACTACAACCAAAACAAGTGGATTGATATACAGCTCTACTGCCAAACTACCGACAATGTGTACAACAGTTGTTCGCTGTACAAACATGATATTTCTTCTCACCATTATGCTTGATGGATAAAAAGTATGTTTTTCGATTATATAGGCTACCAAATGGCGTCACTGCGGAAGCCGCCACATCCATTTATAACTATCATTCTATAAATAAAAGAGGGGTTTGTCTATGAACAATAATTGATATCATTCTTTGCTCCAGTTGCGATAACGACGTGAAGCGTTATGTACAGTGCTGAATGGAATCATGATATGTTGTCAATGTGGGTACAGCCATCTCCTATGCAATCTATAGCATATATTTTAGTTGTAAAAAGATGCACCCTTTGATAGTGGCAGGCAACTTTGTATGTGACGGGGAACTGCACTTTCAGACCCGTTTGGTAAATCTGTCGGTTAAAGTGCTCTGTTTAGTACCTATGCGGTCATCTCCGCTTTGATATGTTTGCAAATAATCCATCACACATCATTAGACATGTCACACATCAATGGATGATATTCACATTGCGTTCAACAAGTGTTGCAATTGCGCGCTTTGACAATAGGAGGTCGCACATTTCTGGTATTTAATCTCGCTATCTATCCATTAACTGGTGGTATTCAGCTCTCTGATGTCTCAGAAGCATTTTCTACACTTCTTCCCTTTTAAGGTTTAAGATGCATAATGAACACGACAACGTTCTCAAAATATCTAACAATTTGAGTAGCACAAATTTTAGCGATTTCTAAAATATCATGAATCTTAGATTTATATGTGATTTTTAAAATCACAGATGAATCTTGGATTTATCTGTGATTTTTAAAATCACAGGTGAATCTTGGATTTATATGCGATTTTTAAAATCAGAGATTCAATTTCATTTACTTTTTTCGGGAATTTTTTCGCAATATAAAAATTTACGTCATTAGCTTACTAAAATTTCCTTACTACCTCAAATCAGTTAAAAGACAAGTTGTCTGACGATCAACTGGAAATTCAAGACTTGTAAGACACGTGTCTCGAAAGTTAAATAAACCAGTATAAGTAAAAAAGAAATTTAAGACCGAAAATTAATTTAAGAGGAACAAGTTATTCTAAGTGGCGATGACAGTTAAAGACGATGACTTAGGATTATATAATTTACCAACCATTACGATTCCTTGAACTTAATAGTTTCATAATATTGCATATATTTTTAACAGTCATTGATAAGAATGTAATGAGAGATCTTCCGTACGATTTTTAGTAACTTTTACAGCAGTGGTCATTAGTCACGTACTTGCGCCATAATATTAGGGATAATTTTGGTGGAAATAAAGGAAATGTTCTGAATATGTACAGTTTTTTTTCTGGAAATAACACATTCTATAAATTAATGATTAAAAACTCAATTATATTGCATATTATAACATTTTGAGGCATTCACCATCCTTTGAAAGTCGTATTGGAGTACAGTTTGTACTATAAAGTATGCGATACTGTTCGATAACATTATCAAATGCATTGTTTCATGCAATTCATTTTTCCAGCTTAAAAAAGAGTTTTACTCATAGTAGAGTCTTAATAACAGATTTGCTTTGTAATTATACCCCAAATAATGGAGAACAAAAATTAAAAAAAAAACAAATTCGAGAACTTTTCGCAGGAATATATAATATAAAAGATAGCCCAAAGTAATAAAAGCTGAGTATTATAAATGTGAAAATATTTATTTCAGTTGTTGCGGGAGAAATATTTAGAAATCACATTCCTCTCCTATACTTTAAGATTAATCGTTTAAAAGTTTTCATTGAAATGAAATGAAATTTGGAAATTTCATAGAAATGAAATTTGCGAAAATGATCAGATTATGAATTAGTTCGAATTACACTCTAAAAAATAACGGACGATTTAAGGGAAGTATTACTGGTAATCTAGACGCCAGTACTATTTACTGTTTTTTAACGGAAAAACTTCCGTAAATTCCGGGAAAAAGTCGAAAAAAACGGAGTATTCACGGAAATTTTTCCGTTAAAAAACAGTAAATAGTACTGGCGTCTAGATTACCAGTAATACTTCCCTTAAATCGTCCGTTTTTTTTTACAGTGTAGTGAATGGTTACAGCATAATCCCATTAAAAATTATTATATAAATACATTTTAGTATTCAAACTTATTACATAGTGAAAGCGTCGTTATTAGATAGTTTTTTATTAATTTCGTTATGCTTTAACAAATTCAGAGTTTTCACATTATTAACTTTTAGGCTATAAAATAAAAAAGTAAAGTCACAAAGAAACGTGAAGAGATTTGATAAGCAACTTCACTTCCTAATACTTGACACATATTTTAATCTCTCTCTAATTAATGTCTTGCACCTGATATGAATTAGAAAACTTTAATATTATATTTTTCAAAATAATATAATTAGCAATATTTTACAAGCTGCTATAAGCTTAAGGCAACTTAACATCGTGCAAACAAATTAATAATGAATCAAACTAATTTTCAGTAATTATAGGGGAAGCATTTCTTCATTATTTTTTAAACAGTTAACAGCATAGTTGAAATGTTTTTGAATTTCGTTTGTTGGTCTACCCGTACTCTAACATTCATGAATGGGTCATAGTCTGAAAACCTGATGTTAAAAAAAAAAAAATCCCCCGAAGTATTACTTACTCACACTAATTATTAATCTTTTGAGTTTTTAAAGTAAATTTGTTTTATTTTAATATATAGTAAATATATTAAATAGTAAATATATATTTACAGATTACTGGACTGATTATGATCGATAATTACGGGGAAAAGTGTTTTCCACTGTGGTATGCTCTTTTAACTTATCTACTTTGATAACACTACACTGTTAAAAATCTGCTGCATTTTGCTGCAACGCACTCCAACGCTTGTATATAATATCTCTATTCCAACCAATGAGAAAGCTCCATTTCACGGCCAAGTAACCGTTTTCTATACAAGCAGGGGAGTGCGTTGCAGCAAAATGCAGCAGATTTTTAACAGTGTAGTTTACAAATTTCAACTTTTCTTGTATATCCCGAAAGAAATTATGTAAATGTATTAGTCTACCTTCCTTAAACCTAAAAGTGTCAGCAGAAATATTCTATTACGTCAGTTTTTTTTCTTCAATCAATTGTTTTTTTAACTACCCAACGGGGTGGCGACAGTTTAATGTTCATTTGTTCGCTTGAAACAACAAATATTTTGTTTCGGATTGAATTAAAATGTCGAATAGAAAGTTCTGATC
Organism: Maratus speculifer; assembly: GCA_964019185.1. Lineage (NCBI taxonomy): Eukaryota > Metazoa > Arthropoda > Arachnida > Araneae > Salticidae > Maratus > Maratus speculifer. The sequence continues at coordinate 186,421,584 of OZ025299.1, forward strand.
GTTTTTGCTATGTTTGTGGATAGTTTATATTAAAAAAAAAAAAAAAAAAAAAAAAAAAAAAAAAAAGAAGACTTATTGTAGATTTGTTAAAAAGTGCATATCTTCATTACTTTGGATTTCATGTTGCAAATAAAGATAAAAAGTGGGTGCCTCATGTATTTTGCGAAAGCTGTAGAATTGTTTTACTCCAGTGGTCATCAAGAGAAAACGTACACCTTCCATTTGGTTCACCAATGCTATGGAGAGAACCTAGTAATCATGGAAATGATTGTTACTTTTGTGTTACGAAGACAGTGGAATATAATACAAAAAATAAGGCGAGTATTATATATGCTGAAGTTCCGTCTGTTACTAAGCCCAATTTACATTCGAATGATCTACCACGTCCAGTTTGTCCCGGTAATTCGAGTGTAAATATACTAGGGAAGAGGACAATGAAAGTGATATTGAATTCAAATCGATTTCTAGTGATAATGACGAATTCTCTCTTCAAGAAAAAACTCCACATTTAATTAACTAAGCCGAATTAAATGATCTTATATGAAATTTACAATTATCAAAATCTAAAGCAGATCTTCTTGGTTCTCGCCTACAACAATGGAACGTATAAACACTGAAACACAAAAGTTACGTTGTCTAGAAACAGAAGCAAAGTTTACTCAAAAGTTTTCAAAAAAGAAGGTGAATATTGTTATGGGATGGACAAATAGAAGTAAACACGTCATTAAAGATTTATTTCCTGCATTCGCATCTGAGTTTTTTTCCCCTGAAAACTTAGGAAGTATGAGTGACGAACAATGGGAATGTTTTCACCAAGATTTAAAGGTTTTTGAAGGGAATTTATCAGGGATTTTGGGATAAAAACATACTAGGGGATTACTGTTGGTCTATTATAAGAGAAACTGATACAAATAACTGTAAAAAAAGGCAAAAATTAGCCATTTTTTTATATTAATACCAAAGTTATGTAATCCAATTAAGTAAATAAATATTTATTAAACCAGACGTGACAGATTTTTATTATTATTTTTTCTGGATAACTCTATCTAAATAAACAACAAATTAACAACTTTCAGCTGGGGTATAAAAAACCGTGTAAACTAGTGTAATTAGCGAAGATCTTAAAAAATCTTAGTTAAACGCCAAGTGAAAAGGTTCAATTTCATCAGGTCACTGTTGCTGTAATGGGTTCCACGCATCTTCTGGAAATGTGTTTTCGTCGGCACAGCGGAAGTTGATCTAAAATAAAATCAAAGCACAGAGAAGGAAAACTTTCCATTTTAACTAGAGTTTGAAATCGCAATCACTCGGCACACGAAAAAAGTAAAATATATGGACGCTTTCGAACAGATTGTACCTTCTCGGTCATTTTCTGTACTGGTAATACTTGGCTTTAAAAATGAATACTTACTATTTAAAAAACTATGGAGTTCTTTTCATATTTTCCATATTTTGTGCATTACAAAATAGAAATCGCCAAGGCTTATGTGTAGTTAAATAAAAAATATCCACCTATTGTCAGTACTCTCGTAATAGGGACGGCATCTTTTATTATAAACATGATTATTTACTATAAAAAAATTCTGGACGTCGTTATCATATTTTTCGATTTTTATGTAGTTTTAAATTGCCATCCCTGTAGTAGAACAGAAAAATATATTAAAATACTTTTCTAATCTCAACAGTAGATTTCATTAAAAAAAGATATTTACAATTTCCAAAAATATATTCTGAAGGTTATTTTTATAGCTCTCCTTTATTTATTTATTTATTTATTTTCTTTTTTTTTTTTTTGGAGGGGGGTTGCAATTTTTAGGGCACGGATGAAAAATGACGTCAAATAATACCCTCTCATAGACAGAGGGATAAACGATCTCTTATAAATCAAAATTTTTTCGATGACTCTGGCAACTCTACCGGGTTCATTAGTTTTTAATAAAATATGATTTTTAACGCTGGAATGTTTTAGTCAGACACTTACGCGAATTCCGCAAAGTTGCATGTGGAATGTAAGAATTCTAAAGAAATATTGTATAGGCTTCCAACGAAAGTTTTAAATACAACATTGCACACGGACTAATAATTTTTAAATCAATTAACATCTGTGTGTTCCTTAATCCATTAGTGCCTAAATTATTTTCTTCGTTAAAAATCAAATTTTGCATTTTCCCACCATTTTTAAAGCAAGAATAGCTTTTACCTTAATTTATAGAGGACTTTGTCTCGAGAAAGTCTCAACTTGTCTCAACTTGTAACTTTCAATTCATGTATATATGGAAAATAATGAAAGTTTTTTTCTTGGAGTCCTATACTATCACTAAATATTAAGGGATAAGTCAATATTAATTATAAGAATTCTGTATATAAATATTGGTACTATCCTATTGGTCAAAGACATTTTATTCATATTTAGATCAAGCAGTTTCAGAGACCGCTCATAGTAGCTATGAAACAATTTCTGCAACAATAGTTAAAAGCTATAACGGAAAAACTTGGCAATATGGAATATGTTATATGGGCTATTCTGTTACTTTTTCACGAATTAAATTTTGACAAAATATATTTGAAAAAAATAATTTTGGGGTTTTATATAATAGAACATATTAAAAATATGTATTTGATGGCGATTCTCGATTCCTGATTTTATTTAATTTTTTAATGAAAGGAAGTATTCGTTTATGTTACAAGTTTCACCTAATTTCCTCTTTTGGCATCTTCACTTATTTATTGAATGAGAAAAATACATCATTTATTCAATATTATACAGTGCTAGCTGAAGTGATCCAAAAATTTTTAAGAATTTACGCCTACATAAAGAAAGACAAAATAGAGGATTTTAATTTTAAAAAAATCCCTGTTAAACACAAATATTAGTATCAAATAAAAAAATTATTTTTCCACTTCATAGTCTTTTAAATGCTTAAGAATTTTAAAATATAAAAAAATAAAGAAAATAATAGATATTCTCTATTTTTTTTCAGAGACTTCTTTATTATTGAATTATTTTACAGTATAAAATATTTGCGTCAGTAAATTTTTATCTCCTCCATCAAACACATTTTAATTACACTATATTAATATTTTAACACAATTAATGTAACTGCAAATAAATCATATGAGATGTAAATTTTCAAATGGGCGAAAAATGTCCGGACTAGGGTTCGAATCAGGGATCTCTTGGTTGAAGCCGAATGTGCCATCTGAGCTATTCTGGACGAATATGGAGAACCTAAATTGATCGTAGATCTTGGTCTGATATTAAATCCTTTCAACCAACTAACTCAAAGGTAATGAAACTACAGTAAATACTGGATACGTAATTACATTATATTAATTTTAACACAATTAGTTTTGTGAATTAGGGTAACCATATTCGTCCGGAATAATTCTGGTGGTAGAGACCTGGCGTTTTCAGCCAAGATTTCCCTGATTAAATTTCTGAACCAGATATTTTTCGTCCAGTTGGAAATTTACATCTCACAAAATTTTAATTAGATTCTTCTATTTAGATGCGACCCGAACAAAATATTGTATCTACATAAATTTGACTAACGTATTAAATAATGCAAGTTTAATTAAATTTTTCACTTTTTTATATAGAAATTATTCCTTCTTTAAAAGAAATCCTTAAAATATGAGCTTTTAAAACAAATGAAAGTGTAACAATATTAATGATTGTTTGTTCAAGTTTTCTTGAATAAGAGACAGTCTGATTCTTTTGAGTAAGAGATACGAAACATAAAAATGTAACAATTACCCTTTTTATTGTTAAAAAGGAATATGAATGAGATGATTTGCCTATAAATTATTTGGTACGGATGAAACTTTGCAAGCAATTAAATGCATGTCAAGACATTTATTTAGTAGTTTAGAAAAAAGTTATGTAAAACTAAAAAACTGATAAATGAAAATTAATCAAGTTTTACCTTTAGTGGATTCAAAGTCCAGTTCAGTTTTATCATCAAATTCCGTTCTTTCACTTTTAGCTTCATCAACAGTCTCATAAATATCTTTTATCACAGTATCCAGCTTCTCGTTTGAAGAACTTTGAATATTATGATTAAATGTTTCTTCATTATCAATACCATTAGTACAGATAGCATTAGCGTTACCAGTACTAGGCTTAAACTGCACTTGCTTCTTTCTCTGACTGTCTTTAGAGTCTTCAAGATAATCAGGATTAACGTATGCATACTGAAGCACGTTTTTATCATTGTCACGCCTTTTTTTGTTCTTTAAGATGGATTTCAGTTCATTAGAAGATGAAGATGTCCATGTTGGGTAATCGGAAGACAAAGTACCACCGCTGCTGCTGCAATCACTGGATGATTCGTATTTGGAATCTTGCTTAGAGCTAAATGCATTATACGGTGACGCAGGAAGCTCCTGGTATTGTGCTTCCACATCAGAATCATCCGATTTACAAACAACGTCTGGTTTATAATTATTTTCAAACTTATCACAGTCTTGTAATTCCGATGTCCATTTTGGAGAATTTGGTTTGTTTACATTAATACTGGGCACGAACGTATCATCAGATTGCAAAGAAGACATCGACTTTGAAAGTTCACGAGAGGAATATTTTAATCCTTGATAGAGTTCATTAGTAGATTTCCGAAGAGGGGGAGGAGAATATCGGAATTTCGGATCCATGTAATTTGAATTTATCACAGTACTGTTATCACTATCATCACTGAAATCGTAATCTGGATCTGGAATACAAATAGATTCATCAGATACAGACACTTTTCGCCAGTTTGACTCATCTACATTGCGGTTAACGTCTTTCAGTTCGCCATCGGAATTCAAATTACCGGATAAAATTGGAGATGCGCACTTATGGTTGTCAGTAAATATTCTCTGCCCCCCTACTAAGACACTATGAGTTTCACTGTAAATGCAGTTTTCACTCTGAGCCTTTTTAAAGTTCGAAGACTGCTTTTTGTTCAAACTTTGTTTTGGAAACCTTTTGGAAGGAGAATTATTTGATTTCGTCGATTTCGATTTCTTTTCATAATTCAATCTCTTTGATTGATTTACTTTAGATACAGCATTATCGTTAAGATTGTCATCAATATCACTGTCGTCAATTTCAGATTCAGATGGAGATTTCGCTACCTTTTTGATTAAATCATACGCGGTTACATCACATTCTAAAATAGATTTTCTCGATATTTTCCTTACATCTTTAGCCGACATTTCTTTGAACGCTGAATTTTTATATTTTGATCCAGGGATGCATTTGTTATAACCAGACATACGACTTGTTGCTTCAAGCTTTGGTTCAGGCTTTTCTTCCAGTATAGGAGGTTTTATTTTTTCCGGAATACCGGATGGTCGTTTTAACATAGGCTGACTGTTATTAGTTGATCCGTTACTTGCTGATGAAGGTGCACATATTTTGCAGCGAGGAATCCGAGACGACTTTGATACTGATGATGGTGGTTCGTGCGGATGTCTCCTTCGTATCATGCACATGCATGGGGGTCGAGGAATCATCTCCACAGGAGTACCAACAGGAAAAACTGAAACGAAAAAAAAAAAAAAAAACAATACTATTAGTGATAGAGTAAACAAATGACTTCAAGAATTGAGAATTTTTAATAAGCTATAGGGTTCAGTTAGGGATAATATGGGACACACAATTTTTTTTTATCGCAATAAAATTATTTTTGCGTTTATTTTGTAAGCTATGTATAATTTTATTTACATTCATTACAAATGTACTCAAAATAAAAACAAAATCTCACAAAACATACATTACATAAACTTACGTTTCCGATAATTTTTTTTCCGCCAGACTTCAAAACTTTTAACCTGAAGTGCTTAGATAAAACTTGTCTAAATTATTCTAATAGGTCTTTATCGAGTAAGAGATGAAAAAATTCTTTCCAGCTTTTAAGATTTTGAACATGTTTAATGTAGCATGAGCGATGAAACTCAGGGGTAGGTAATGTGAAACAAGATACTCACCAAGTATGTTTGGGACAGTGCACTCACCAGATGTGTATGGGATAGTATATTCACCAAGAGTATATGGGACAGTGTATTGCGCTAACATGACACAGAGTCTGGGGATGTAATAATACTATTATATCATATAGATTGAACCGTCCATTACAAATAAAAACAGAATATGTCAACCCTTTATTGCATGATTTTTTATCTTTTTTGGAAAACACTGAGTCTAGTTTTGATAATAATCCATCAGAAAAATAGTGAAAATATTTATGTTTCGGTTGTAATAGTTGTTTCTGTATGTCATAATGTCATGAGTTACATTAAAAAACTGCTCAAAACATGAGAATTTAAATTATATACAGTCAATCAAGGTAACTTTGATCTATCAGGGTGACTTTGGTCCAAGTAAGAAAAAAGATTAAAAAGATTAAATCGGCTACATCGCTTGATTTAACGGCAAAATTTTAATCTTAAAATATAGATAGCAGTACTAATGTAGTTTGGTAGCTCATTGGAAATAATTCGCCAAGGTTCCATCATGACAGAATGGATTAAAGTTTCGTAAAGGTGGAGTAAAGTTACCCTGATTTACTGTACTTACTTTAAAGTGCTTAAAATGCACAAAAACAGCTATTCAATGATATAATAATTTTTATAATACTTTTGATAGTTTTCAGAATTAATAATTACTACTTTAGAGAGAAAAACCGCCACTTGAGCACGTTGCAAACAGCATCAACAGAGTACGTTTCTTATTCAGTTATGTTTTTCTTTTTTGCAAAGCTTAATAGTATCTTCTATAAAAATATTAAGGATTAAAAATTCAAAGATTTTCAGTTGAATCATTAAATACTTTTACAACTTTGTTTTACATCTTAAGATAAAAGTAATATTGAAACTTGTAGATTTTTAAACATTCAAAAGGGTGCATAATTACAAATTAAAAAGAAAATGGGGACTTTATCGATAAAATATTTTTGATGAAATCTATAAACTATATTCAATCATGAACCATTTCGTCGCTTAGATAAAAATCGTAATACTTATAGATAGTTTTTGTGCCGTAATATTAAGCTAATGCAAACCAGTTCGCATTCTGCATCTTTTATAGCAATTCCTGCAAACTAAGATTCTTCAATTTCTCCAAGTTCTTTTGAGATGTTCCTTTCACAGATATATACAAATGCTGTTGCAAAGAAGAAAATCAAAAGAATAAATGCTAGTTAAAAAGCTAGTTCAGGTGCAGAGTGAAGAGCGAAAGAAAAATTTAAAATATCATACGGGGAAGAAAAATCAAAATAACTTAAATCCCTAAATAATTGACATAAAGGAAAGGAGGCAAAGAATGGAAGTAAAATTAAAAATACGCATAAGAAATACAAGCCAAATAATTGTAATATAAGATAAAAAGAAGATACAAGTATCGGGAACCATATAGGAGAATTTTAATATCCAGGGGATTGCACAAGCAAAGAGATTATTATCCATATAGCAGGTGAAATACCAGTAGACTTAACTGAAAATAAAAAAGTGCAAAAACATAAGAAAAGAAGAAAGTCTTTGATTGTTAAATTGCTAAAAGAGAGAGCGCATATAGTAAATAATTGTCTTCTTGACTTGGTAGGGATGAAAAATTAAGAGATTTCATTGCGCATGGGAAGAAATTTATCTTGTTGTCTACAGCTAACCAATATTTTTCAAGGATATTAAGGATGAACTTTTTTCAGCTAATGATAAACATGGAATTAGAAAGTATACTCTCTATAAATACGTTTGCCTCATTAACTAAGTGGATGAAGACGACGGAGTGGCAATAGTCCAAGGTGTTCTAACAAACAATCTTAGGGACTGATTTCGTGTATAAAGAAAGATAAAAAGTAGACATTATGGATGTTGTTTTGCCTCTCCCCTCTTTTTCTAAACCACATTAAAAATCAGAAAAATTATTTTTAATTTTCACGATCGTATAGTAATTATGAACAACGGATTAACATAATCATTCAAGATCGTAGAATATTCCCTTTTCAACAACTAGTACTATACCATTGGAAATTTACTTATGAAACTCATAATAATATAGCTTAAGTACTACAGATAATCTTTTTAATAGTTTCAAATCTAAATTAACAATTAATAAATTATGGATGGCACTTACTGTTGTGGGTTTTAATCAATTTTAAAGTGGACTTATGAAAGATTACCAAAAAATTCAGGAAAAAAGAAAAAAAAGAAGAATACTAGGATACAGCTGAATAAATGCAAGAATACTAGTAATAATACAGCTGAAATACAAGATTTTAGGCAAGTTTGTTACAAGCTTTTAATTTTCTTAGTTCTTGCAAAAACTTAAAAGTTAATCGGACAGGGCAATTTTTTAAAACTTTCTTCTATTTCATGCATGTTAATACTTGCAAAGTGACTACCACAGTGCCAAAATTAAGTGACAATCTATGCTCATCGTGAAGATTCTATGAAGAAGGCATCGTGAAAAAGGCATGAAATTCCGTGCGGATATCGGGAAAATTGCGACATAAAAGTCCCACTTGTTGGGCAATTTATACCAAACCATAAATAGCAATAATTTTCATCAATCTATATCTGAATCTAAAGTTTGATGAAAAAATTCATGCATTAGTTCTTCAGATAAAACTATTGCAAGAATCGGGAAAATTCAGCATAGTAGCGACACCTGTCGAGTGATTGATACCAAAACATAAACAGAACTAGCTCATATCATGGATTTACTGAATCTGATGTTTTATGAAAATCCGTACATTAATTCTTGATATAGAGCTATTGCGGAAATCGTGAAAAATGCAGCATACCTGTTGAGCAATTTACACTAAGAACTAATCACTATCAAATCATATCAGGAACTACCTGAATATAAATATTTATTAAATTCCGTGCATTACTTCTTGAGATAGAGCGCCCACAAAATTTGTCACATGCAGACAGACAAAATCACAGAACCATAGACTCATAGGAAGATATTTTGAAAAAACATGTTTTTTGGAATCTTTGAGCACTAAAACATGTAAACCCGGCAAAAACCAGAATTCGAAAATTTTCACGGATCCAATATATTCTTTTGTGATGATAGAAGAAAGTAGTAATGATGCATCACTTAAATTACAAAGCAGTCTCATATTAGCCCCATTCAGTATGAGGTAGCGTTTTATTTTTTGTGTGTTACATTTATATCAACAATATTTTTTATCTTTAAATAGATAAATAAAACAAAAACACATGATGCACTATTTTTTTTATTTAAGACTAGAGTAAGTAAGTCGAAAGTGAATATGGAAAGTTTAGTGCTTTGTCTCATAATAGCTTTGACTTACCCTATTGGAAATATGGCACATAACTGATTAACAAATTTCTAATGGGCTTCTTAAAACAAAGTAATTCATAACATTCTACAATTAGATGCAGCTCACGATTGTCTTTTTCATGGCGCTTTTGCAATTTTCACCAATATTTTTCATTATCAAAATTTGGCATTAAAAATTTTTTATGAATAAAAAAGTATTTGAATATAAACATAAAGCAAAAAACACCCTCGAAAAAGGCAGCCACGAGCCGCTACTGACGGCAACGTTTGCACAGTTATAATAAAGAATAACAGAAATTAAAAAATGACAAAATATATATTTTAAGTTATTTATCTCTATTTTTAATATACTCCGTAAGAATCATTGACTGTTGGAAATAATTTTAATATGGAGTAATGGTTTAATTTTGAGTGAACACGTTGGGAATTGGCATCTGGCATGCTTCTAATTTCAATTTTTCTTCTTTATACAATTTCGGTTAAATAACGCATTATGAAATTCTTACATATTATTTCCACTTTGCTATCTATTTCGGTTTAAATTAATAAAAAATTCATTTATTTGAAGTTTTTTTATATATAAAGATTTATTTTGAAATGGGCATAAAATTGCATCAGTATATAAAATGTTGTTTTGATTGTGCTAAAGATATTTAGTTTTTATGTTTTTTTGAATGATCCAGACCGTAACGATAAAAATAAATTTAAACGCCATGAAGCATGAATGAAATTGCCCTTGCAGAAGCGCCTTTTTTTTTCTTTAAAGCGACAAAACTTTTTATGCAGGTTTTTCTTTATATTAACCTCAATGTTAGCTATTCAGCATTTTTTAAAACGCGTGTTAAAATCAAATAATAATGAATTCGGAAGTATTCTTACAGCTTGTTTTTCTACTTTAACTTCTTTCTATTGTAAATTGCTACCAGAAGCATTGTTTAGGCACGCAATTTGATTCTCCTTATTTCACAAAAGAATGGATAACAAATTTTTACACGTTTGTTTCTGAAAAACGGATAATTGGTTAATACTAATATTTTTTTCAAGCATTAGTGGTATTTGAAGTATGCAATTTTTAAAAGATAATCAACCATTTATTCAAGCACACATGAACGCATACAAAAATAACTATGGAATGTAGTTAGATATTTATCCTTGCTATTTTACAGTGCATTTCGATATACTAATAATCATGAAATAAATTTCACTTTTCAAAACTATCAATTTGGAGATGTCGTGCTGTTCACAGAATTGTTTACCTTGCCAAAGCAAAATTATAACTATGCAATACATTGCACTAAAACGATGTTAAATCTTACATATTTTCAGTTTTAATTTTCATCTATAACGTTACTTATTAGGTGCGTTTGTAATTATGTAAATAAGTAGCAACTATAGTCATCAATCCGCATATAGCAGAACAAAAACTACCCAACCGAATCGCTTGAAATTTAAAAATATATAATTGCTGCATAATTTTGTCGAGTCATTTCAAATTTTATGAAAATCGGATATATAGTTTAATTACAGGGACAATGAAAAATATTCCGTTACATTAAGGCCAACTGGAATTTTAATGATGTTACACTCTTTCGAACATAATAAAATTGATATGCATCTAAGAAGTATATACTAAAATACACATTCTGTATAATCTTTGCTAAAAATATTAATTTACAGGGCCACGCAAAATAATTCACTTACATAATGGTATGGGAGGAAACATTGTTTGGGGCGCTTTTTAATTATATTAAACAATTTCACATTTTATGAAATTGATATACGTTGCTGAGGTTTACTAAAAGTTACTTCCTGTATAATAGAAAGCAGATAGTATTTACAGGGACGCGCCAAAGATTATGGCTACTAAACTGTATACTATTACATGAAGATCTGAATATTTTTAAATCTTCGTTATGGTACGAACGCACCTGATTTTCTACACTTGACATGCAATTTCCGACTTGTTTTATATTTTCTTTGGTTAACACATGCAAATGGCCAGCAAAATAGTCAAAATTTCATTAATTATTGCTGACGATTTTAACAAAGAGAAATGAAGAGGATTCGAATCCATCATTTTAGACGAAAAAGCTAAGAGATGAACATTTTGTTAATAATGAGCATGAAAATTCAATCTATTGTTGATTTGGTCAATTTCTATTAGTATTTATGTATTAGAAAAACAATGAGTTAAATTATCATTTGAAGATTGAAAATATTTTTGCTTTAATTCATTTATTAAACACATTCTGCGGCTATAAAGGCATTACATACGGTCTTAAATTTTAAAAGGTTCACAAAATAGAATTTTTGAATAGAGCATTTAGAATTAAAATGGATCATAGCCTTAAAACCTCATCCAGAGATTTGGACACATTTCATTCAGAATCATAGAGGACTATCACAGAGCTGCCAACTTCTACGCCTATTTAAATCATATAAACATGTTTTGAACCACAAAAAAGTTTCAGTAAAATGTATGCGAAAAATATTCATTTTCATGCATTACAATACACATTGTTAATTATTTACTAAAATTTCTGTTTCTAATACATTTATTTGACTTTAAATAAGCGTAGTAGTTGGCAGCCATGCTATTATCATTTGATGCTTACATTTGCAGTCTTAGAGTTTGTTATAACTCGTAAAACTTTAAGCATGTTTTTCTTAAAACACGTTTATTCTCATCTGTTTACGTTCTCATGTTTAAATTGGTAAAGCTAGTGACGTTTTTCTTTCTTTGTAAAAACTTCACTTCCTTGTATCTTTACAAGAAGAAAGTAAAAATTTTCGAATTTCGATTTCAACGGATTTACTTGTTTAAGGCTTCTGAGATACCAAAAGACATGTTTTTACAAAATGTCTGTCCGGGAGTCCGTGACTTTCTGTATGTGACGAAAATTTTGTGGGCGCTCAATTTCAAAAACTAATTAATAAAAACACACGAAATTGAATAAAAATTTATATTCAGTTAGTCCCTGATATAAAATGGTGCTGATTAGTTTATGGTGAAAATAGCTCAACAGTTGTTGCTGATGTGTAGCTTATTTCACGATTTATACGATAGCTTTATCTCAAACTAATGCATGGATTTTAATCAAGCTTCAGATTCAGTTAATCCAAGGCATGAATTGATATTTTCTACATTTTGAAGGAAATTGTTCAACAAGTGGCACTCCTATGCAATATTTTTCACAATATCTGGAATAGCTCAATCTCGAGAATTAATGAACGAATTTTCACCAAACTTCAGATTCATGTAGTCCTTGACATGAATTGACGTTTTTCCTACTTTTTGATTAAATCGGTCAAAAGATATGCTACATTTTTTCTGACTTCCGCAATAACACTATCTTTAGAAATAATGCACGGAGTTTCATAAAACTTCATATTCAATTATTCATTAAAATGACTTGGTGTTATAATAGTATACTTTGTAAAAAATAAAGCCGTATCAGGAAAGCCTCCTGTTAAAAACACTATGTCTCATTATAATATGAGAAGACTAGCATTATACTAAGGGAAGAAATTTGATGTTACACATTGCTCACAGATAAAACGGGAGCAACTTAGCAAAAACGGCTTAGTTTCTCTTTGGAATTTTAATTTTCATATGAAAAATACATTCACACGTTTTTATAAATTTAAATCATTCTTGAGAGAAAAAAAATGTCCAATACTGTATTTTTTCTTTTTCTTATTATTTTTAGCGCGATTCCTGGCGATGTTTAAGAGCCCTTATTTTGAAAATAAGACAAAGTGTGATAGTTGTATTTTTTGATTTGCTTGATTTTTTTTAATATGTTGAAGTAGATCTTATTTAATGAATAGAGTGCAATTTTGAAGCCCTGAAAAAATTTCCTCTTTTCTATAGAAAATATCAAAGTTCGAGGCTGTGAATGCCATTTTTATGAAAAATGAAACCCCAATATGTTTGGAATGGTATATCTCTGCAAGCAACAACATCCCAAAATTCTTTTGGCATAAACTTATAGTATAACACTACCTGCTTATTAAAATTTGTTTCTATACTATCTTTAAACATCTTAACTTAAGATATAAAACAGCACTCAGTAAATAATCGAGGTGGGCGAATTTTTACACACAAACATATTTAATAAAACTGACGGCACTACAGACGACATATACACATATTGTAAACACAGAACAATTATCTGGAACTCAGATACATTATATTCCTTACATAATTCCATGGAATAGACAAGGGGCGCCATCTACTGTTTTACCTGAAAAGTAAAAGTATAAAATACCACAGCTCTTCCCCACTTAGTAATGAAGTCGGTCAGGAGCTCTTCGATGTCTTCTGGACCTTCTAAGTACCTGTGGAGAAGAAGAAGAATTAGTTTTTACATGTTCAGGAGCATCAACTGTAGCACTAGTAGGAACCGACGGTTTTGGGAGAATGTTATCCGAACTAGTTGAATTAGAACTCGAGGAATCAGGATCACGAAAGTCAGTTGGAGTAGGATCAGGAGCAACTGGAACATGTGAGTCAACTGGTTGCGGATCGGTGAAACTTGACTGTAAGGGTGGAAAATCATCTTGCTTCACCTTTGCATTTTCACTTCTAAAACTTTCTGCAACATTTTCTTCCGAATTTGGATCAGTAGTTAAAGAAATATCTTCCCCTACATTAGCTATTTGATCCACATGCCTTTTCCAAATATTTGAACCAACTTGAACTCTGTAATGTAATTTTCCTTCTCTTGCTACGATTCGACCAATTTTCCATTTGGCTTCTGGAGTATAATTTCTTACAGCTACTTTCTGGTTGATTTCAAATTCTTTTACTTTAATTTTAGATTTCCTTGCAGTTTGCTTTTCATGAACAAAATTTGCAACATTCGGCACGATCAAATCTATGTTTGTTCTTATGTGACGCTTTAGAAATAAAGATGCAGGACTTTCCCCCGTTGTAACATGTGGCATCTTCCTGTACTGCATAAGAAAGTTATTCAGCTTCATTTGTAAAGTACCTGGTTCAGACGCTAAGGCTTTTAATCCACGTTTGACCGTTTGCACATATCTCTCAGCCTGTCCATTTGTAGATGGATGGTACGGTGCACTAAACTTATGTTTTACACCATGACTTTTTAAGAATATTTCAAATTCTTCAGATGTAAACTGCCTAGCATTATCTGATACCAACGAAATAGGAAAACCGTATCGTGCAAAGAGAGAAGAAAGACAAATAATTGTATTTTCTGAAGGTGTACTAGGAACTATAAATACTTCTGGCCATTTACTATAAGCATCAACCACTAACAAAAGCATTTTACCGTTAACAGGGCCAAAATAATCAATATGAATTCTCTGCCATGGAGCAGTAGGCCATTCCCAATGATGTGTATCAACTTTGGGAGGGTTATTTTTCAAATTTACACAAATAGAGCAATTTCTTGCAATATCTTCAATATCATGGTCTATTCCTGGCCACCATACAAAACTACGGGCTAAAGATTTCATTTTCACTATACCAAAATGACCAAAATGTAATTCCTTTAATATCTGTTGTCGATGAATTTCTGGGATAACTACCCTACAACCTTTTAAAATACAACCATGCTGAAGAGTAAATTCTTCTTGTTTTCCGCCAAAAAGTAAATTCTTAGGAATTTCTGAACCAGAAATGAGATGCTGAAAAATTTGTCGCAAAAGAGGATCGGTTTTTGTAGCTGAAGCAATAGATTTAGCATTTAAAGGTAAAACAGAAAGCTGATTTATTTGAATGATTTCCGATTCATCAAGTCCCTCATTTGAATTATATTCGTGGGGTAAATCTTCACTACGTAATGGAAGACGTGAGAGTGCATCGACATTACCGTGTTCAGTAGTTTTCTTATAGCGAATGTCATACTGGAACGTTTGTAAATATATGGCATATCTTTGCATTCTAGCAGCTGATAAAACAGGAATACTTTTAGAAGGTGAAAAAATTGAAACTAGTGGTTTACTATCAGTAAACAAAGTGAATCTGTTACCGTACAAATATTGAAAAAATTTCTTAACACCAAATATTATTGCTAATGCCTCCTTATCTACTTGACTATACCGTTTTTCGGCATTATTCAAGGTTCTGGATACAAATCCAATAGGCTTTTCAGTCTTGTCTGGCATCACATGCGAAAGAACTGCAGAGATACCATATGGAGAAGCATCCGTAGCTAAGATTAAAGGTAATTTCGGATTGAAATGCGTCAACACTCTGTCAGAAGTAATTTCTCTTTTTATCTTTTTAAACGCTTGATCACATTTGAAAGACCAGTTGAACTTCACATTCTTTTTAAGCAAATTATTCAAAGGATGTGCAATTGTCGATAAATTCGGTACAAATTTTGCATAATAAGTTACAAGACCAAGAAATGCTTTTACCTGGGAAAAATTTTCTGGCTTAGGGGCATTTACAATTGCTTCTATTTTATCTGGTGTTTTATGAATACCATGTTTATCCACTTTATACCCACAATAAGTAATTTCATCTGCCATGAAGAATGATTTTTCCTTATTTATCCGAATATTATAATTTCTCAACCTTTCTAATACTTGCTTTAACCTTTGCAAATGAATTTCGTCCGTTTCCCCAGTTATTCCTATATCATCAATAAAAATTGTAATTCCCTCAATTCCACTTAAAATTTGTTCGATTTTTCTTTGCCATATAGCAGGAGAACTATTAAGACCCATTGGTAATTTAAGAAACTGAAATAATCCTTTAGGTGTATTAATGGTTAATAATTCCTGGGATTCCTCATCAACGGGCAATTGGAGGTATGCTTGATTTAAATCAATTTTTGTAAAATGAACACCACCACTTAAAGTAGCTAACATATCCTCTATTTTAGGCAAGGGATATTTTTCTACTTTCAGATATTTATTTAATGTGACTTTAAAGTCTCCGCATAAGCGTATTTTACCATTAGATTTTACCACTGGAACAATCGGGGTTGCCCACTTGCTATTTATAACTGGTTTAATTACACCTGCTTCTTCTAATCTTTGTAATTCCTCATTGACTGCAGCACGTAGTGCATAAGTAACAGTCCTAGCTTTACAAAATATGGGTGTAGCATCCTTTTCAAGGTAAAGCTCTGCCTTTAACCCTTTAATTTCCCCTACTTTATCAGAAAACAAATCAGAAAAATCATTTAACAATTCTTGTAATTTATCAGAATAATTTACAGTCTCATTAACATAAACAGATCTTAAATTATGTGGAAAAATATCGAATGCAGAGGCCCAATCTCGGCCAAATAATAATGGAAAAGTATCTTCTTTTATCAAATATAATTTTAACTTTTCTGTTGTATTTTCATAAGTAACATTTACTTCAACATAACCCACAGGTTTAAAAATTTCACCAGTTACAGTTTTTAACTGAACATCTGGAGGAAATATTTTATAATCAGGAAAAATTCTGCGAAATCTTTTTAAAGGAACAGCAGAAATTCCCGAACCTGTGTCCAACTCCATGTCAGCTCGTGCTTTATTTTCAATTAACACAGATAATTTAATAGGATTTGCACCTGTATTTTTTATAGTTAATACATTTACTGTATCTACCGAATTTACGTGTTTTTGGAAAGTTTTACTTCTACAAACCTTTCCAATATGGCCTTTTTTCTTACATATTTTACAAGTAGCATTAATAAATCTACATGAATTGGCTAGATGGGAAGTATTTCCGCATCTATAACATTTTAATTTACTTTTATTTGCTTCAGGAATTGTATTATTTACATGATTGTTGACATTTGACTTCTGACAGTCGTTAGAAAATTTCTTTGGGTGTACAGTCTTTGAACTCGAAATTTTATTAATACTGAAATTTTTATTTTTAATTTCAGAAATTTCAATATCTACATTGTGTAAGGATAACGGTTTTTCAACTGCTTTCTCAAAAGTTAAATCCTCTACTTGCGTAATCAATTTATTTTGAATGCTTTCGCTTTTCAAACCGCGTAAAAATTGTTCCAATAAATTTTCATTTAATGCATCACCCGTAAAACAAGAAAAAGTTGTATTTTTCTTTAATCGAGCAGCAAAATCTTGAACTGATTCCGACTCATTTTGGTAACACTTACGAAATTTTATTCTTTCAATAAATTTGTTGGGGGCGGGGCTTAGATGCTTTATCAATATGTCAACAATATCAGAATATTTTAATGTTTCACATTGTTTAGGGAAACATAAATTACTCAATAAATTATAAAGCTTAGGACCCATGCAAGATAAAAGGGCCGCAACTTTTTTTTCCTCTTTTAATTCATTCAGAATAAAATTCTGCTCCAGGCGTTTAATATAAGCCTGAAATGTTTCGACTTTATCATCAAATTCTTTAAATGAGAACATCGTATTTTTTATGCAACAAGACAGGAAAAAAAAAAGTACTTTAAAATTCAATGTACTTACCACCCCCTTGTTTTATAGATGCTGATATATTCTGGAAAGCTGCTGTTACCTTGAATAGCCGTCGAACTCAAAAACGAAAGAAGGAGCCATTTCTATTTGGCGCGCCGTTATTCCTTTAAAATTTTTACGGTAGAAAATTTTAACATCTCGTCGCCATTATACTATCTTTAAACATCTTAACTTAAGATATAAAACAGCACTCAGTAAATAATCGAGGTGGGCGAATTTTTACACACAAACATATTTAATAAAACTGACGGCACTACAGACGACATATACACATATTGTAAACACAGAACAATTATCTGGAACTCAGATACATTATATTCCTTACATAATTCCATGGAATAGACAAGGGGCGCCATCTACTGTTTTACCTGAAAAGTAAAAGTATAAAATACCACAGTTTCCATGGGACATTGTTATTTTACATTGTTATGTTGCCACAAAGTACAGTCAAAATGACGTTTTTGTCCATTTTCCGCTTTTAACATCTTATTTAAGCTATAACACCCCAAAGTTTTTCTTATAGAATATGAAAGTGCACTGCTAGGACAAGCTAAATAACATAGTACTGCACGGAGATATTGTAGCTGTTAGTAGCTATAACCTGTTAAATATTCAAAATTTTAAAAATCTGCAACATTTAAAGTAGTGTATTTCAAAAAAGCGCCACAGTTGAATAAAAAAAAATGTGTGACGTAATAGTTGAACTTATGTACAGAAACATGGAAAAGAAAAAGAAGTGGGGCCTCGTGATAATTTTAGACAAACAAATGACAAAAATTTACAAGAAAAGCAATGTCCACGATCACATTTAACCCCTAAGAAAAAGTGAAACATTCAAATTTCGTCTTTCTATGATTTTTCCCTATGAGTAAATGAAATATCCCCTTTTTGTCGCCTCTTCCGGAAGAGAAACGGGATGTTTCATTTTCTCTTAGGGAAAAATCATAGAAAGACGAAAGACGAAATTATGATGCTTCATTTTTTCTTAGGGGATAAATGTGATCGTAGACATTGCTTTTCTTCTAAATTTTGTCATTTTTTTACTAAAAAATATCACGAGGCCCCACTTCTTTTTCTTTTCCATGTTTTTGTACATATATTCAACTATTGCGTTACATATTTTTTTTTCATTCAACTGTGGTGATTTTTTGAAAAAAAATACTTTAAATGTTGCAGATTTTGGAAATTTTGAATATTTAACAGGTTATAGCTACTAACAGCAACAATATCTCCGTGCTGTACTACATTATTTAGCTTGTCCTAGTAGTGCACTTTCATATTATATAAGAGAAACTTTGGGGTATTATAGCTTAAATAAGATATTAAGAACGGAAAATGGACAAAAACGTCATTTTGAGTGTACTTTGTGGCAACATAACAATGAAAAATAACAATGCCCCATGGAAAAAAATTTTAATAAGCAAGTAGTGTTGTACTATAAGTTTATGCCAAAAGAATTTTTTTGGGATGTTGTTGCTTTCCAGAGGTATACCACTCCAAAATATTGGGATTTCATTTTTCATAAAAATGGTATTCACAAACGTTAACTTTGATATTTTCTACAGGGCAGAGAAAATTTTTTCATGGCTTCAAAATTGCAGATTAATCATTAAATATGATTTACTTCAACATAAAAAAAATATCATGGCAATTAAAAAATACAACTATCAAAACATCACTTTTTTGTCTGAATTTCAAAATAAGGGCTCTTAAGAATTCTATGTTTGAGTCTGATTCATGTAAACTATATTTCAAAAAAAAAAAAAAAAAAAAAAAAGAAAGAAAAAAAAATTTTAATGCATGAAGTTAAAAACGTAAAATCTTAAAAAAAAAAAAAAAAAAAACGCTTTATGGGTTTAATTTTTAGAAACCGTCTTGATTTCATCCTATTTAATGTGAGATATATTTCCGTATTTCTTTGTATAAATGCACACGCACACATATATATATAAATATATATATATATTTAACTCCCAGAATGTTTTGTTCGAATTTATTTATTTAAAATAGAACTCCAGATTAAAATTAATTAGCGAATGATATTGATTCCACTGGAAGTTTGAGAGATATGGTTTCCATTTGGTTAATTATTCATCAAATTTTCAGTACAGAATTGCAATTTTAATTTTTTTCGACACATCGAAATTCTCATTTTTTGAAAAATATATCTTACTTTAGGGCTTTGAGTATATAAAATTTTGATTGCATTTTACTTTTGTGCTATTTCAACATAATGTTTCTTACTTACTTAAGCAGTAATCATTATGTAAAAGTAATAAGAATAGTACGAGCGAATTTAGATAAATCTCGTTAATGCATTCAGAGATGCTTTAAACAACTGGATTTATTTCAGCTCAATGACTATCTTTTCATGCGAATTAGAGCCTTCCTCCTCTTTAATCTTGGGAAGAACATGCATGAAATCAAAAGCAAATCAGAGAAAGATAAATAGCAATAGGTTTAAATCTGTTATATTTAAACATTGTTAATAATATTATTTATTTAAGCCTCATAATATGTATTTTTAGAATGTTATGATACAATCAAGAATGATTTTTGTTTTAACTGGATTAATTTCAGTTCAATAGATGTTCTATCAAGTGGAACATTTTCTAAAAAAAGGGAACAAATATGAATAAAAAAATGAGTGAAACAAACAGTTATAAATTAAGGCATATCATAATCTAACTTTGTTGAAATAGTTACTAAATGAAACGTTCTTTTTAAAACAATATTCAAGTGGCAATTAACACAAAATAAATAAATCGGCGATTTATCTTTTAAACCGCAGATAACAGAAACATACTACCAATTAAGTACATACATAAATGAATAATAATTATGCAAAAATGAAGATTTATCTTTTAAACCGCAGATAGCAGAAACATACCACCAATTAACTACATAAATAAATAAATAAATAAATAAATAATAACGCAAAAATGAAGAACAGATTTTGGGATATGGAATTTATTTTAGAACGAGTTGTATGAATGTTAAAACATTAAATTTAATTTTGTATATGCTTCCCCTTCTTTTTCTATAATTTTTATTTAGAAAGATGTCTTACACCTAAAAAGGACATAAAAAAAGAAAAACGTTATTTTAGGATGAAAAATTACAGAGAAGAATACGTCGAACTTTATGAAATTTCCGTGTTTTTTGTCACTAAATATATTTCTCTCAATTCTTGTGCCAGAAAACAGTGAATTTTAACCCTTTATCTATCGCATTATAAATTCTTGAAAGTTTTACATTCTAGAGCATTTTACATAAATTGTTTAAACTAAATTAAAAGATTTACATAATCATTTAATAAATATTTGAAGGATTTTAGAAGGATTGAAGGATGTAGAAGGATGAATTATATTTGAATTTACAGGTATTTTGTGCAATTTTTATAACCCCACTCAATTCTTTTATTTTTAATTATTTTCTTAGTATTTTGTAGAATTATGAAATTTACAAATATGATGTTCTTACAATATAAATATAATTACACTTTGAAAAATCCCCCTCCCTCAGCGCCAAGAAAGCTGAAAAGACACAAAGGCAAAAGAAATCATCCTTTTAAAAAAATTTTTGTTTTGTGTAACCAATAATGCTTTTGGAACAAGATAAAGTAATGTATCTGTAACTCATTCTAAACTTTATTACAACTAACTGACGTATTAAAAGAATTTTATAATAAGTTATTTTTATGGTACTTATAAGTACCGTCGGTAGATAAAGGGTTAATAAAGTTTGAATTTGGTAAGTTTTAGCGGCCAAATAATAGGATTCTTTTAACGTACGTCATTATCACAGGCAACATTCTTCTACATATAAATTATAGGAAAATAGGGCCACATATAAAGAAAATTCGTATTTTAATATTTATACAGATTCTTTTAAAATAAATGCCAGATCTGAAAGCTGTACTTGATATTTATACTTCTTATAATTGTAAGTATGCTTCTATTGTCATTGTTTAAGAGACATCATTTTTAGAGACGTACCTGTTGCATGGCTTGTTGGGCATTCTGAACAGAGTCCTGCATAATATCGGATAACCCGATTTTACCCGAACCTAATACGACCTGCGGTTTAGGTTGAGTGAATAATAGTTTTTTTCATTGTGGATCGGTATTGGATCGAAATGATTTTAAACGTTTCGGTTTTGGTTTGGGTTTGATTATTTCGGAGTGGTTTCATGTTGACCTGATATTTTAATCGAAAAACGAATATCGTTCGGAGATTTTTCAGACACTTTTAATATTTTTATTTATTTTTTATTGTTTGAATAGGGTACCTAAGGCCGATAAGTTGCACGTTTATACTTTTTCGATTTTAGTTATATTTTTTATATGAGAATAGTTTCACTTTTAGAACCGGTTTTAACCTTTTCCAAAAGTGACATCATCCGAATATAAAAATATCAGCTGTGAACGAAAAAATTCAAATGCACAGTAAAAGGTGCCCTCAGGTATCTTATGCAAAAGAATGCTTTAAAAATATTGAAATGCAAACAAGAAATCTGTAAACGTTCCAATAGAATTGACATTAGCTTGAGCGTTTCTTTCCGTGACTAGTGTAGGCTCTTAACGAGTGTGTATGTGTTTATTCTTATAGAAAAGAACTAAAATTGATGTTTGAGATGCAATTATACACGTTCCAATAATTGTATTAAAATATGGGTTAATGTTCGGGTTGGATTTCGGTATTGATGACATTTTTTTTGTACGGTTTGACACTAAATATAATTTTTGGATTCAGGACAGGTACAGCCCAATCTCGCAAGACTATAATAAAAAGAAAATAGCATTATGTTATCTAGAGGGAAAAACGCCTTCACGGGAAAACTTATAGAAACGAGAGAAAACGATTAAGGAGCATTTAAAAACTTCTCTGTCAAAACTTTCCCTGGTTAGCTTGTTGACTCTTCACAGCAGGGAGTCGCTTCGTGCAGATTGATTGATCAACTTAGGAAAGAAAGGAAATAAAACGCGGAAAATTAAGATGCGTTTTATATCAAGTATATCTATCTTTCTAATGAATTAAACGATATATACGAATACATATATACGAGAACATGTTTTTTCCTTTTTTTTTTTTTTACAGAGTTCAACAATATCAAATAACATTGCGAAAATTGCAGCTTACACAGCAGTCTTATTCTTTTATCATGTTACAAGTATTTTACACCAAATAAAATGCTTAAATTATCGAATAAAAAAGTAAATGTCAGTAAAGGAGAAGTTTAAGCAGCTGCATATAAAACACAAAACTCGAAATACTCATTATTTATTTATTTAATGATCTATCTTTAGATAATTCTTAATATCAGGTTCATTTGTATTCAATCTATCCTTTGGTCCCAAGAGATTAATATGGAGAAAGTAACTTATCTACAAGCTTCAAGAGCCTACGACACACGCAATTTAATGTCCTTTAAATTATTTTTTTTGTTACTCTTTAATACTTTTTAAATGATTTGTTTTTGCATTGAATATCTGAGTTCGATGTCTTAGAAGATAATTTAGTGCTTTTTTGATTTGGAGTTTTCAATTTCGAAACCTGTTCCGAAAGTGAAAGTGCACTCGTAAATAAAACGCTGCAATCAAAAATACATAAATCACAAAGTAATCCAGATAAACATCGACCTCAGGCAATGCATACAAAAATCATTTTAAATATTAAAATGCAAATGATAAATGTGAAAAGAACGCTGTCATTGGTTTAACAATATCTTGCGAATGTCTGACGATAATATTACTGAATAAGAAAGTCGGCCTGCTGGGAATTATTCTGATAACTAATTACTGGTTTACAAATTTAAACATTTTTTTTAAGAAACATACATTTTCTTGTTATACTACTACTTACCAATGAAAGGCGGTATTTGAAAAAAAAAAATCCGTCTCGTCACATTTTTTACTTTCTTCTATACAGGGTGTCCAACTGTTATTTCCTAAACCGTTAGTCATAGACATATAGTTCCAATTACAAAAATCTTTTAAATGAGGTAAAAAAATGTTTTACAATCGATTTGGATGAATAAAAATATTTATTAAAAATTACAAAATTTAAGTTTTTATACGGTCCTCCGGTCCAATAAGTCATAATAGTAAAATTTTCCTGTTACACTGACAAGTAAGACAAAAAGTCCTGTTATTCTACTATTAAAATTAACCGAATTATAGCCGTTTAAAGTTGGAGGACATTTTTTGTTGCAAATTGGGGGGTCATTCATATATTTAGTAGAAAAAAATTGTCAGATGTATTTAAAAAAATAGTTGAGAGTAAAAGTAATATTGCTATATAAATTTGAAATCTAATCATTTTGACATATTAATGCAAAATATAAAATTTGTAATAACACATAAAAAGAAAAAAAAAACACATTTTTTGTTAGATAAAATGATGAAAATTAACAGTGTCAATTCTTTACAAAATGATACATATTTTAAAATGTTATTAGATTACACTAGCCTACAAAAGTTGGGTTATGACATGTTTTCTATTTTTTGATAATTGATTCTTATGTATTCTGTACATCTGAATCCGAAATTGACTTTTACCATCACGTGAAGAATTTTTGCACACATTTAAATTAAAAAAAAGAAAAAACAGTAGAAATTTGGAATGGGGGAAGGGGGCACATTGCAACATGGGGCAAATTGGGACAAAGAAAGCCTTTGTCTCACAGTATCCGTGGGGGAGGCGAACGGTCGTTCATGGAT
Source organism: Maratus speculifer (assembly GCA_964019185.1). Taxonomy (NCBI): domain Eukaryota; kingdom Metazoa; phylum Arthropoda; class Arachnida; order Araneae; family Salticidae; genus Maratus; species Maratus speculifer. Next base: position 186,446,040 of record OZ025299.1, read on the forward strand.
TCTTATGAAATTATAAAAAAAGTATTGCTGCTATCATGCAATGGGTGTGAAAATGTCCCAAAAGATACATTTTCTCCATTTACAACTGGTATTTTCATCTTTGAAAACTTGGGCGCCGTGAGTATCGAGCAGGGCAAGTTTTTTCACAAAGACCTTAAATTTTTTGAAACAGACAAAAAGGTTTTGGGAACAAAAGTACAGTATTTTCGGTTGTATAAGCCGCAGATCAAACAATTCTTTTTCGACCCAGAATTTTTTAAGAAACAAATATAACTAGTTAGATCGCCGTAAATATGTCTTCAATCACTAAATAAGATTTCTGGATCCAAAAAGAATTGTTTGATCCGCGGCTTATACACCCGAAATTACGGTATGCTAGTGGACTACTGCTGGTCTATTTTAGGAGAAACAAACCAAGAAAATTATAAAAAGAAGAGTAAAATTAATCTTTTCTTTTTATATTTCATGTTATTATTTTGTTAGGTATTTAATAAATATTTTTTAAACTAGCATGAAAGATTTTTTGCGACAATTTTCCCGCACACAGTGCACTAGAATCTATGGGAAAAATACATATTTCGGGCAAAGTATAGAAACCGTCTTAAACTAGTGTAATTGATCTGTGTAGGCCGAATAAGATCGAATTTGTATTTTCGAGCTTCATATACCATATAGCCGAAATTCACGAGACATTTTCGAATCCATAAGTTAGACCATATATTATATATTAGTCTAAACCATTAAGAATACGATGTCTCAAAATTTTCAGCTAAAATTCAGTTACGAGTGCATTTTTGCCCAATTTTTTTTTTGAAGATATCAAATGTGTATTGCACGTGACTGCGAATGGATTTTTAAATAAATCTATTACATTTAGTTTTTTACTGGCAAATATTGTGAAAAACGACGAAATCTAACATACTTTCATTGTTTTTATTTTTTTTAAATGACAGGAAAACCATGCACATATTGATCACACATATAACAAAAAATTCACACAAAATAGTTCAAATCTATCTCAAATACAAAGCCTTAGCATTTTTAAAACAAGAAAGCGGCGAAAATTGGAACATGTAAAAAAAACACTTAAAGTTTTAATTTGTACGGACCATTGCGCTGGGTTTATTAACAAATTTTAAAATATCTAGCGATATAATTGGCGTATGGATAAAAATGAGGTGTCAAATCATTCACAATTAAAGATATTTTGATTTAATATTAAAAAAACGAAAATCGACTTTTTGTCCAATTTTGAGACGAACTGCCTGAATAGATGAAAAGAATTATATTTTATACGCATAAAATATAAAAAATAATAATACATAAATACATTTAGACAAACATTTTTTAAACATTCATAAATATTTCTTCATTTGCCAAAACAATATAACTGTCTCTGCGTTATTAACTCTCTGATTGTGAGTATGCAGTACAAAATATTTTTTCTGAAGGCGAAATTTTGAATCAAAGTAGTTTGGTTATTTCACTGTTAATTTCTTGCGCCGTGATGGATGTCGGGTGTACAGTCCTCAATTTTTCCTACCAGTGTTTTCGAATTCCGATTTCCGCTTTATTTTATTGAAAAAATTTTGCGATTATATTAAGCAAAAATTTATTTAGAAATGCTTGTGCTAAGGTTAAATTTATGTACAGGTGATTCCATTAAAATTAAAATGGCACAGGTGTCAAGATTAACATCGAATTTTCTGGGAGAAAAGCTCGAGTTCTTTCAATGCCTGGTGTATAAGATAGAAAATTTAGCATTGAAATGCAGTTTTTTGAATGCAAAAAACGTCTGTTCAAGCGAAATTTGTCGCAAGGTTACTGAAGTGTACTGTATGGGAACAATAAATGATTCACCTGCAAGGCACCGAGTTAAAAATTTCAAAGAGGGGAAAGACTTTCTTCGGAAGATTAAGGTGGAGGTTTTTGTCCACATTACTTATCGTCCCGACATGATTCCAAGTGACTATCATTTCTTTCCAAAACTCAAGGATTTCTTATAAAGAAAATATGTCCAAAGTGATTATTATTTAAAAGAAGGGGTATAGCATTTGATGGATACTTTGGCGGTAGACGTTTACAAGGAAGCCATAAACAAACTGATTTCAAGATAAGAGAAGTATTTGAACAACGAAGTAACTACATTGAAAAATTAATATATATATATTTACTTTCATTTAAATAAAAGCATTATTTACTTTCCTCCTTTTTTCTTTTAATGAAAGGTAACTGGTTAATACTTCTGGACTATCCTCGTAATTGTGTTTCTGTAATGTTGAATTCACACCGTAATTTTAAAAAAATCTATTTTAATATAAGAACAAGCAATTTTACAGATTTTTCCCATCAAAGTTATAAAAGAAAAAATTAATTAAAGATTCCTAATGGAAATATTGATTAAAATTAGGTGGTATATAATATATTCCACCGCCCCTCAAAGATCGATGTTAATTAGTGTGTTCGCATGTAAAATTTAAATAAAATTTACATTAGACCACCCAGAAAGATCTCACTTCTAAAAAAAAAAATCAACAAAAACATTGGAATAAATGAATCCGCTAATCACAGCAAGCATGCTCTTTGCGATTAAAAAGTTGTGTTATCTAACTTCAGAGGAAACCATCAAAACTTAATAAATTTACATGAGGAAATGTAGAAATGTTTCTTTAATTATTCGCACATTATTAAAATTGGTATTGAAAAATAAAAAATACGCAAGCGGACACATAATTTATTTATACACTTGCTAAAAAGAAAAGATTTGGTTTTATCAGTAGATTTACTCTTCATAAGTTTTTCTATTAAATTAATCAATGATACAATTTTCATGAATGTACAAAGGGTGGGGCAGATAAATTTGCAATAGTTTTGTATTTCTTTATTTCACGTGTTTTGGATTATTTTTAGAAAAACTATGTTTCTAAGGTCATATATTTAAAGCTATTTTTTTTTCTCTCAGAAGAAAATTTTAAATGTGGATAGCAATAATTAGTTCGTAAGAATGTGAAGTCAGATCAACCGTAATGTCCGCGCTATGTGAAGGGGCCCTATTAATGAAATTATTTCAAAAACATCCCTTTATATATAGTTTACAAAGTGAAGAAGGTGTTTGAGACTGATTCTGATGTCACACCAGTAAGGAAGATGACAAATTTACCACGTTTTTAAAGATTGCGCGATATCAGTACCTGTGCTATCCTTGGGTACTTTATAATTTCTTTCCGATGTTGTGGTGAAATAAGAATATCCAAAATTATCAGGCAATCCATTTTGATTTTTATTATTTCTTATGACTGTATTAAGAGAATCAAGAAATGCTTCCTGTGCACTGCATTATTTTATTCACAGGTAGAATGTAGCACGCAAAATATCGCTTCTACTCATTACAAAAGACTAAAATCATTTATAAAATATATCAATGCATCAAAGACAATGCCAAATGACAATCCCCCTTCAAACAATTTTATGATTTGGAAGATAAAAATCTAGACATATAAGACATTTATTTTAAACAGAGAGTGAGGTACTGTGGCAAGGAACAAAGAAAATTCTTGTTGATGGAAAAGTAAACGTATTAGATTTTATTGCATTCATCGAGTTATGTCAAAAACATTTATGCCAAAAATATCTACTGTTTCATTGAAAAAAATCTCAACGAGAATAATGTTAATATAAATGACATTTCAGATAAGTAGGTATAAAAATACACTCGTTTAATAGTAATAGACACAGGTTTAATAGTAATTTAACATACATGTCAAATGCGGGATTGGGGCATCATGAATTCAGATTTGCTTCGGTAGGGGCATGACCAAAAAATTCTTAGGAATCACTTTATGTAGCTGCCGAGGAATACATTGACCATTCCTATCTTATTATTATATCGATGTATTTTACTTCATTCAGTGATTATAGAGAAAGAAAATAGCTTTCATGCACTACCTAAATTACATCCTCATCTATATAAAAAATAATTATTCTTGGTCATTTATACACGAATCCTTGATTTAGTTTTCACAAAAAATTAACAAAATGTCATTTAAAATTACATATTACTAACCTTCTTTGGGAGACTCTTCATAGAGGGTTTCTCTCCATTCATAGGCTTCAGCTGTATACACAACATCTCGATGAATGCCTCTATTAAGGCTTCTCACAGAGGCGTACCACATGTCTGTAGGTCCATAGATTGCATGGTAATGAGGGGCTCTCAGAGCCCCATAAATTGCGCTGGTGGAATGAGCCGAAACGGATCCATATTTATCTTTGTAATGCTTAGGATAAACTGGAATTTCAAGATGATCCGATTTTTTGGAGTCTTTACTTTTCTTTTTTGGAATAGCTGGTAAATGGCGTTTGAAGCGGCCTAATGCCACAGCTTTTGGAGATGCATGAGCCCAAAATGGTGGAGCAGCACTAGGGTCATAATGAAGGCGCCTATAGCGTTCTTCCATGATGGCGTCTCTTGAGCGACTGAAAGACGCTTCCACAGAACGGCGAATACTGTCCATTTAGACTACATTCTGAAAAAAAACAAGAAATATATAAGAACATAGTATGTAAAATTTTCAAAATTGTGAAAAATTCAAAATTATCACATGGCGGCATACAGTTGCTTTCTAACCGTTAATGCAGCATTCATAAAAATTTTACTGTGTATTTTATTTAAAATGCGTGTAATTGGTGCTCCCTTTATGATTAGGACATCGAATATACATTAGAATATCGAGTTGCTTTCTAACCATTGATGCAGCATTCATTAAAGATTTACAGTTCATTTTATTTAAAATGCGTGTAAGTTGGCGCTAACTGTATGATTAGAACATCGAATATATTTTCGATAAAATAGTATTCAGTTATTTATTCAGCCTACCATCTTTAGTAAAAATATATCTGTTGGCTAAAAGTTGTTATTTTGTCATTAAAATACTGAAAAAGCTGCTTTATTTATTTTGGAGTATTATAAGATTACGTGCAACTTGATATTTCATACTGAAACCTAGAGGTAACGATATTATAGGGAGTGTTTTAAGCTATCTGCTGCAATAAATAAATAACTAAATAAATAGGATAAAATAAAAATAAAATAAAAATAGTAAATAAAACAAATAAAAATATATAGGCAATTTTCTTTAGCGAGAAACTCATTATGTGAAATTTAAAACAAATTCTTTTATAATAATTCAAAAATCTTACGCAAAATCTAAAAGTTCAAAATGTCTGCAAAAGTTTCGCTACAACTATTAAAAATATCAACAATTGAATGAAGAAATATTTATGAAACACGAAAATAAGAAACAGTAAAAGATAATTTTACACTTGTTTGACTTTTACTGTATAATTTCTTTGGTATAAACAAGTCATCAAAAAACGTCTCTCTCACCTTAGCGTATTTTATGTAATGACAAAAATTTGTGTAGGTTTCAGGTTGTCATATTAAATAAATGAAAATTAAATAGACACAGAAGTTCACATTATTTTTGCATTCACAATTAACCGCAAATTTTCACAGGAAAGCGGTAGGTAACTCAATTTTGATTATATGCAAGAAGTGCGACAAAAAATATTATTATAACTCTGAGAGTTGATAGTTTGTAAAACGTCGAGACACATTTTTGTGCAGAAAACTACGGTCGCATATCGCTTATTCAATTTAAAATGCAGGTTTATTCACTCCAAGATAAACCTGGATTATCACTCAACTTTAACAATAATGAATATATTTAAACTATTCGAGACTTGATTTGCGTGAAATGTGATGACATTGTGGAGATTGATGAAAGTGTTTTAGTCAGTGACATCGCATCTATTATTCATTGAAAAACAAATTATGAACGTCTAGTTCAGTGTTGTTTGAATGAGAATGTTGAAAATTTTAGACCAGAGAAATGAGAGGAAAAGGAAAAGAGAACGATCACTCAGGTACCCGGGGTTGTGAAGCCTGTGAATACCTAAAGAAGGTATCCCCATGGGGTCTAAACTTGCTGAGAGTATTTAATTTTGTTTTATTAAAAATATACAGGGTGAGTCATAAATATCGAAACAATAGGCTATCTCCTTAAATATTGCCCCTAGACCCATACTTCCAATTGCAAAAATTCATAAAAAAGGGTGAAATTTTTGATCAGATAAGGGGGGGGGTCTATTTGAAAAAATATGAAAATTAAATTTTTATATGGCCCCCGTAGGGCAAAATTCCCAGTTAGGAAATTATTCCTTATCCATTCCTAAATTAAACAACAACAAAAAAAATTATCCCCATATTTAAAAACCTGGCCGAAATATTAAAATCCAAAATTCCTGACTTACACCACTTTTCCCTGCCTCTAAACGGTGATTTCTTGACTAAATTTCAATGTCAGATAGGGAACATTCACAAATTGCACTTTAATAAAAATCGATCTAAGATAGCGCTTTTTCTTTGGACATAACACAGCAGCGTACAGGTTTTGCCCTAAATTTGTATGAAAATATGCTATTGACATCTGCACTAGAGGTCAACACGGGTCAAAATACCTAGGTCCGGCCCAGAACTGATTCATAGGGAAAAAATTTGGTCCGGCCTGGAAAAATATTAAAATCATAACCCAATCCGGCCTGGAAAAAAGTTTAAATCATAGCCCGGCTTAGCCACGAATTTCTACATAGATTTTTACTTTGGTGTGATTAAAAATTGTTTCATATGGAGGAGTTCTGATTAAAAATACTTATTATAGCTTTTCGTTTTCCATATTTATACTTTATATTATTGAAGAATCGCCAAAGGCTGTGATATATTTATTTTATCAACGAATCTCTATTTATATGTTAATGTTTCCCTCATATTTTAATATCATTAATCAAAATTCGATGCATTGGAGACTTTGAAAAATGTTATACAGTAAAACCTTTTAAGACGGAATCACATGGGAAAGAAAAAATACGTTATAGACAAATGCCCTACTTCGGAGGTATCTAAATGGAAGTTATTTTTTCTCAGGAATTATTATATTTATTTTGTATTGACCAACAATTTTCAGTTTAAGACAGGATTCCGTCATAGACAAATGTTTTTCACTGGGTTTATTGTATTTAAATTGCCTTTGAATATGCTATTCTTAAAAAAAATAATTTTAAAGTGTTTTTTTTTTTTTAATAAAAGCGATTTCAAAATCTATGTGTTTTTCGTTAAAATTTTGACTGATTCAAATTTTAAAAATTTTATGCAAGTATTAGTTCAGCCAGAGACAATGATTTTAATACGGATTGTGTCGAGACCGGTATTAAGAATTTCGTTCATTGCATACCTAGGAACAAGGAAGCAGTAAAGCGGTGTGAAAAATGATGTTATTCCCCGCCTGGGCCCAGAATACAGATTTTTTTAAACAGCCTCTCCAGGACGATAAAAAGCCTGAAGTTGCGAGATCTAAATTTTAAAAAAAGATTTAATCTGCATCTTAGAAAAAGCATTGTTTTAAAAAACTGACGGACATTTAAACAGTACAGAAAGGAGGTGGAAATGAGAAAAATTAAACTCGATCGGAAGTTTGAGCTACAGAAAGGAGTTACTTGACACTTTCAATTTTTTAAAAAGCTTTAAACATTTTATTAGAAGTCAAACTTTTTTTAAAACTTTAAATTCGTTTTTCTGCATGAAAAGTTTTTTCCCCACTATTTCTCGTCTTTAAATCATTAAAAGTCTAAAAGTGTTCAAGAAAAAACATGAAACATGACATTTTTGATTATTTTACATTAGTTTTGTTTTGAACAAATATTTACTTTTGAAAATATGACTTTTTTAATCATGTAATCTTTTAAATAAATATTATTAATAGTTTTAAAATTAATATTGAAAAAAAAAAACCCTGGAACAAAACTAAAATTAGTTTTTCATTTTTAATGAAATGGAAAGAAATTAAAATCCGATAAATAATGTTTCGAGCTATAACGATTTTAAACTATCCCATTTAAATTAGTTTTTTAAATTATTTTTAGAAATTTTTATAAATCTTATGAGAAATTTTATGACGAGATTTTTTTAGCAAATTATATGGCTAAACATCACAAAAAGAAAAAATAATCGAAATTCTAACTCAAAAGATAGATTTTTTTTACATGTTTCCTAGAACTGTTAAAGTAACATTGTTTCTTGAATTGAGTGCATTTCAATTTGTGTCTAATACCTTAAAACCCGATGAATTATTAAAACGACTATAACTCTGGGAATTTTGAAGATATGAAGATGCAATTTGTTGTGTTTAATTCAGGACTGGATAAGGAAAGTTTTTCTAATTGGAATTTTTATCCTATGGGGGCCGTATAAAAATTAATTTTCGTAATTTTTCATATAGACCCCCCCATGGAGTTGCATCTTATCAAAAATTTTACCTTTTTTTATGAATTTTTGCAATCGGAAGTATGGGTGTAGGGGCAATATTTAAGGAGATAGCCTATTGTTCTGATATTTATGACTCACCCTGTATATATCGAGAGAGTTGTACTTAACGAATAGGTAAAAATACTTTTCGTCATGTTTTCTAATAGACTGTTGTGACACAAAGGAAACTCGACAATTTACGGACAAAATGTATACATACATAGACTGTTAAAAATTTTGTGCTAGTTTGGACCAAATTTTGATGATGCAGTATCTTCAGCCAAAAGATGGTGAAATCTTGCTGAAACGAGTTTTCCAGCTACTGAAACACCAAAAATTGGTTCACATCAGCAAAACTATTTTAATAATGTATATTAGAAACACTTGTAATAATTTGTTTGTGCTATGAACGCAATACGCATGGTCAGAATCTTATATTGTGAAAAAAAGTTTAATGAAAAACAGATGATTTGAAAATAAAATCACAAAAAAGATGAAGAGCACAATTTACAGTTTTCCAACGGAAAAACATACACACGCAACGAACTACACAGAAATTACTCAAACTATTTGGTAAAAAAAAATTAGTTGTATATTACTAATAAATAATAATATTTATCGTCATGTCTTCTAAACGAAAGTTATGACATAATTAAAACCAGACAATTTATGGATTCAGTATATGTACATACATTAAAAGCACTTGCAATAATCTGTTTGTGCAATGAACGCAATGCGCACAGTCAAAAACTCATAAAAAGAAACTAGTTGGATGTGCCATTCCCAAAACTTTCTCCTACCTCATACGTACATTTTAGTATTTTAAGAAATAGTTACACATGTTAATGATTTAATAATATTAATTCAATATTATATCAACTTTGATTTTCATTTTGAATTTCTGCTTCAGTCAATTAATCGGAGTAAAAATGAGTTTCCGTCTCTGCACGAGCCGATGAACAATAGAAAGATATGCAGGCTTTTTTCAAATTCAGGGAGGACCTACTTGCAATACCCAAAAATAATCAAACAAAAATTTTAGTTCAGTGTACAAAATTAATCAAAGTACAAAATTAATCAATCAAAGTACAAAATTTTAGTTCATTCCAAGCATAACTTCACACATTTTTTTATGGTAAAATAATGCAAATGGTACAGACATCGTGATTATAGCTCCCCATACCAGCGGATTTTTTTCAAATTCAGGGCGGACCTACAAGCCGTAGGCAAACATTTACAAAAAAAAAAAAAAAAATTGGTTTACTTCTATGCATAATTTCATACACTTTTTGATGGTAGAATGGCGATATACGGACAGACACACAGAAAGACATTTTGTAAAAATAGGTTTTTTGGAATCTCTGACCCCTAAAACGTGTAAATCTGTCGATAACCGCAAGTCGAAAAAAATTTCGATTACAATATTTTCTTCTATTGAAGATAGAAGAGAGTAAAAATGCTTTTTGAAAAATTATATGTAAATGAAAAACAGCTTACTTGACAATATAATCAGAAAAATAATGAAACCGAAATTTTCAGGTTTTCAACGGAAAAGCATAGGCACGCAACGGATTACAAAGAAATTATTCGAATTATTTGGTTAAAAAAAAAAAAAAAATAGTTGTACATTACTAAGTAATACATTACATTATAAAGAATTATTTACCCTAAGTACTAAATTATTAAGCAATAATATTTTTCGGCATGTCTTCTAACCAAAGTTATGACAGAAAAAAAAAAAAACCAGACAACTTATGGACGCAGTATATGTACATATATTAGAAACAGTTGCAATAATTTGTTTGTGCTACGAACGCTCTACGCACAGGCAAAAACTCATAATAATACAAAAAAAAAAAAAAAAAAATGTTTCGTGAAAAATCATATGTAAATGAAAAACAGATCACCTGAAGATATAAACTCAAAAATGATGAAGCGCAAAATTTTCAGGTTTCCAACGGAAAAGCATAGGCACGCAACGGACTACAAAGAAATTACCCGAACTTACATGGCAGAGACACTTAATTCTCCCCATCGTTATTTTCTATTGTTTTGATTTATAGCTAAATTTTAGGTGAGCGATTAAGTGCGAGGGTCAACTAAGTTTGGTGACAAGTTTTATCCCATGAGGGAAAGATGTTCCACCTGAGTTACTTTGGCTACAGGTCAGTGGTTCTGTAGGTCAAGTGCTTCGGCTTTCATTTATTTCATAAACTATTGAGAAGAAAGCTAAGTTTTAGCTCTTTCTATCTGCATTTAAAAGATTAAGTTAGAAAAATAGAAGAAAATATGTCGAATTTATAATTTCGTTGATATTTGTTGTTTTTTTTCTTAAATATGGTCACGTTCAAGACATTTTCTACAAAAACAAGATATAATTAAGTTAAAAACATCTTTTTCCACTTAATTTCAATAAATTATCATTTTTTTATTGAGACTGTTTTAAAATCCAAACTGATTATGCCGCAACATATTTTTAAGGCTATTTATGTTTTCAAATCTATTACTCTTATTAGTGCTCCTATTAAAAACTATATAATCAAACTGTTTTTTTTTTTTTATTTAATATTTTTTAAGAAACGCTGTTAAAAGCGCATTTTGAACGTTTCCGAACCAAATAGTGTAGGAAAAGAAAAATACTGGCGCTCTGAGATAACAATTGTTAATAACTCAAGATGAAACGCGAAAGTAAGGAACTATTCGATCACAAATAATTCTAATAATCTTGTTTGCAAGTATAATGATTTTATATTTACAAATGAGAAAATATATAGACAGGTTTTGCGTTCGTGAGCTCGGAAAAATAATTCTTTGAAAACGTCATAGGTATATGCTCACCTGTATAAATCTGAAATGGGGCGAAAAACGATCTGTGGTATTAATATGAAATTACTTTAATGAAATTTTTGCGCTAAAACAGTAACATTTTACATGGAATGAGCTGACTTTTTTTTATGTAGTACTAATTAATGTACATTTAATAATTCATAGAGTATTTACGAAGTTTAATAAAAAGTGTTAAAATATATGTACAACCGATACATATATATATAAGTTTTAATATTTTTGAAGTAATACTTCGTAAATACTTTCTGAAAAAATACTATGATCATGAATAAAAAGCATGCAGGGCTGCGGAGCTGGAGGTAAAAATGATAGACTCCGGAAAATTTAGCAACTTTGGGCTGGCTAAAATACTAGTATTGCGGTTGGTTAAATTTATGAAGGAATAAGGCGAAAAATAAAAAGAAAGAAAAATAAGATGAAGTTTCAGTATTATTTCGGCATTAGCTCAATTCTTAGAGCTTTGAAAGAAAAAGGGGAAAAAAATCCGTTTTATTAATTTTTCAATTTCACGTCCCACAAACACGAAAAAGAGAACGAAAAGAAAATTAAATAACCCGAAAAAAAATTATAAAAAATACATAATATCTATGCAACTTTAAAATTTTGGTCTTTTTTAGCATTTTTTATGAAAACGGCTCCAGGCTCTAAAGAAATAAAAAATGCATATAACACAATTATTTTTTCAACACATGCATATTATAAACTCTTGAGTGTAATGAACTAAAAACTAGTCAATACACGGAAATCTAAAAAAGATACAGCTGATTATATACAGTTATACAGAAAATTTCCGCAACTTTAAGTGTAATTCTTCAGAAAAATAGTTATATATCAACAAAATCACTTATACCAAATTTTTTAGTGCATTACATTTAGAAATTATCGAAAAGCTACACAAAAAATTTCATGGTTATAGGATAACAAAATTTTGAGTTAAAGCAACAATCGTTCATCTTTTCAGATGGAAATCTAATTTCTCAGAAAGTGCATTTAAAGTTTAAAACTTCGGTTTAAATTAACGTCGTCTGCTTTTAAGAGCTCTAATTTCATTTCTAATAGGCCTAGAGGAAAAATAAAAACAGATTTAGAAACATAAATGCTCATTCTATAAGGAAAAAATTAGAATTTCAATCAAAATTGAGGTTTTAACCGTAGGCGGATACCTTAAGCAGCTCTTATTGACATGATATTGATGTATTTGGAATTCAAGACATCATCAAAACAAATTCTAGGCTATATGAACGGACAAATCTATGTGAGTTTTGCAAATATCAACACGTAATTTTTTGTGTTTCATTCAGAAATCGACAAGGAAAAATTTTCTAATTGAAAATGTTACCCTATGGGTGCTTATAAAAATTTAATTTGTGAATTTACTCAAATAGACTGTCTCCCTTCCCCTCAGGGGTTTACAACCTGTGTCAATTTTCCATCTTTTATAATAAACCTTGAAATCGGAAGTTTGTATCTTGGAGCAATATTTAAGGAAATTGGTTATTGACACCACCTTTATGAATCCTCCTGTATGTATATTGAACATTTTAACTGCTATTATGAAAGCATAAATTCGTATGAAAGTTATGAATGTAAAAATTTAAAATATGTGAATGCAGCAAATCCTTCAATGCTTTTCATGCATTGAGATATTTCGGTATAGGTGGGTTCATTAAGCAATTTGGTTCATTAAGCAATTTGGATTTTATTTTCAACTAAATGTCGTTCTAACACGACTTCAGTCGTCTTTGAAACAGCTGTTTAAAGTCTCTAAATTGTCTCATCGGAAATAATTTGAGTGCTTAAGTACTAAAAAAAAACCCCTTTAAAATAACCAAAGAGGCGAAATGAATATATAATAATTAATAAAACGGAAAAAGCCTGTGAGAAAAACCAGTTTGACACTAAATGCGATAAGGGCACCCTTTTGATTAACCTAGCCTGAATCTGACATGAGAAAAATTGTTTCCGGTTGGCTTGCTAAAATATCTGTTCTTGCGTCAAATATAACGATGAATTATCCTATTAACGGCTTCAGCTCCAGCATTTCAGGTAGACGCGATTCTTTAGATAAGTGTCCAGACTATTTATATTCCGCTATATTATTTAGGCCATGCTTGTTTTTTCTTTGTTTCTTCTCTGTCTTTTTCTCTCTCTTTTTTTTCGCGGTGCGGCGGACTTTAAAAATTATTTTCTATTATTTATGCCTTTAAAAAAAGTGAATTTTCATTAAATAATTACATGTTAAGACTTCTGTTTTTTAAAGACTAGTAAACTAATTTATTACTAATTTGAGGATCTCGATAAACCAACATTCCAAAATAAGTTCACATATTTCATGTAATAAGTAACAAGATTGCCCTATACTCATCTTAAGAATTTTGAAAAAAAAAAACAACATTTAAAAAATATACAGACAGAGAAAAGTTTGTTTTGAGAAAAATGCTTATGGATTCCATTAAGATATGTTATTTATAATATTTAATATAAGAACGTGGTTTTTGCCAATTACAATTGCCCTCCCCCTCCCTCCTCAGAAAAAGGAGAAAGTGTATATTTAACCCCAAACATTTTAATCTCCAAATTGACGCAGTAAGATTAAAAATAGTCGTTTGAGTGGAAAGTATGTTTTCTTTCAATGCATGTTAAAATAAATACACTTAAGGTTATCATCTTAACACGGAAATTGCACCATATTCCAGAATTTTCAATACGAACACCTAATCTTGAGATCACATTTTGCTTTTCCGTAAAATTTTACTTACGGATATCAAATGAGAAATAATTCCTGTAAAGTACTTTAGGAATTATAAAGAACTAAAGTTTGGAACATCAATTGTAATACGTTGCAAGACAGATAGCCATAAGGACGGCTTTCATGCAAATTTCGTAAGAAATACTACCTATTACATTCTCCTCTATGTTGGAATTCCTGTAAAATGTTTGCAGATCTACACCGATCATGACTCCTAAAAACCAACTCCACTCGAATACTCTTTCTTTCTCTCTCATATAACTTTTTTATGGTCACGATAACTTCCATAATTCTGCACAAATTTCTTCCAAAACTGATATATAAATTTGAGGGGCAGAAAATCTACTTAAGTTTGTTAATGGGCTTATGATAATTTTCGTGAAACCAGAAAAAGAAATTTAATTATAATACATGCAATCTTATTTATCATTAAAGTTATGACTAGTTTTAGGAAAAGGGTCAAAAATTTATGTATAACATATTTGAATATCATTAAAAATGTTTCAAGGGGCGAAAAGATTTGGGTTTTAAAAAGAAAAAAAGTCTTAACTTCACTAATTCACAAGATATCAAATCCATTTAAATTTATTATAAATCTTATTAATTTTATCTTCAATATTTATGTTGACAAATTTTTGAAGGGACTAATTCCTACAGAAGGAAAAAAAAAGAGGAGTAAATAGGAAAAAATTCACAATTTCGTCAATTCATTAGCTATCAAATTAGCTTAGATTTATTAGAAATCTTTTTAACATATCTGCAACTTTTTAATTGACAATTTTTTGATAGAATAATTCTCACAGAAAAAAATGTCTAGAGAAAAACTTATCGCTTGAAGTTCAATCAAGTTTTTATATTCAATAGTTTTTCAGAAATATGTACCCAACGGATATATTGTTAAGTAAAACACGTATAAAGATAATTAGTTCTTGAAAACTAATTTATGCAGAAAATTAATTTCTTTAGATTTAGGTATTTATATATTTACTGTAAAAAATTCATTTATATCTCTATTTTTAAGTAAAATACATGATATTAAGTATTTCGGAAAATCTAGTTCATTTTATCTGTCATGATGTTTTGTGTATTCCTTAGGTTTGATATCACTCGGATCACAATCCCCTTTTTAATATTAAACTTAGGGTCTTAAAAGGCATCCATATTAAAAAGATTTTTCCTTTAAAAATTAAAATTTTTAAGTTCTTTTTTCAGTAAGTTTATTTTAAAGGTTGATTCTTTATATTTTTATTAAACAAAATATTTCTAAAAGAAGTCGTTGGGGGCCACCGTAATACTTACCCATCATGGATATGCATAGTATAAAATAAGAAAATAAAACATGCGTACACTATTTAATAAAATGCATCGCCATTCCAAAATAAAATTTAAACGTACATTTAAATATTTTTAACACATAGTAATGCTCTATTAATGAATTGCTGATAAACTAATTTTGTCAAATTATATAAAACGCCAAACTACTCAAGTAGCACAGAATTACGCATAAAAAATCCTTATAACTTTAAAAATAATAATCATATTAACTAACAATTTTCTGTGTCGGATTAAGCGTCTCATATCTAATTAAAAAATATCTTTGAATTGAAGTTTGGATGAAATACAGGATCATAAGAAATCGAAGAGTGTAGAGAATAGGCTTACAAATATCTCGGTAATTAATTAGCCGATCAACTTTGTTCTTAATGCAAAATTTTTGTTATTTTGTTTTTTTCATCCACTCCTTAAAATAAAAATTTCGAAAATTTTTGTGTACCATGATAAAAAGTTAATTAAATCCAATTGATTTTTTAAATCATCAGATTTTAAAACATTCACCTTTTATATAAACATTTTAATAAAATATGTTAATTTTACTTAAGAAAGGTGTTATAATAAAAATAAAATACATTTCAAAATATTTCTCGGTCAATATAAATGACACGCGACAATGAGATATAAATAACAAAAAACACGCGCTCTATTGCAAAAATAAAATTTCAAAATATTTCACGGTCATGACCGTGAAATATTTTGAAATTTTATTTTTATTTTAGTCATGGTCTATATTTTAATTTAATTTAATTTTTTGCAATAGAGCGCGTGTTTTTTGTTATTTATATCTCATTGTTGCTTTTCATTTGTATTGACCGAGAAATATTTTGAAATATATTTTATTTTTATTATAACACCTTTCTTAAGTAAAATTAAAATTTTTATTAAAAAAAATTTGTGTACCTTTCATCAAAACTATTTTTCGAGAGTCCGAAAAAATAGTTCCGGATAATCGAGGTTACCTATATTAAATAAGCTTCTTTCCATTGTTACATACTAAATACATACGGAATTTCAAGTCACTATCTCAATTTGTTCGGGAGATAGAGCGTCTACAGACACACCGACAGGCTGACAGCATACTTTTTTTTTTTTTTTTTTCATAAAAATATATTTTTCGGAATCTTAAATGTGTGAAACGTATAAATCCGTCAATTTTTTTTTCTATTTTCAAAATGATTGCAAGATTTACCCTATAAAAAGTATGATGGGTAAGTAATACACTTACAATACCATTACTTTTAATTCGTGTTCAAATTTTATTTACAACACTTGATCTCACTTACATTACAACGAAGTAACTTTAAATTAACCCTTTCGGGTCTGGTGTACTATTAATAGTACATGTCTTTCGACCGAGTATTATTTTGTTTTAACAAATACTTTTGTTACTGTTTACATGTAGTAATGTTAGTGTGTGTTTATGCATTTAATATATAAATTAACGTTTAGGCATTTAGTAATAATAATAATAAATATTTTCTTAATTTTCTTTGCACCACTTGCAATTTTTTTTATTTTAAACACACAAAATTCATTCTTCAAATATAAATTAAAGATTAGTTTCCTGAAAGAATAATGTGTAATAAAGCGCAAAAAGTATTAGAAATTTTTAACATCGGTTAAATCTTGTTGTAATATAATAGCTTTCTAAACATCTTTAAAAACTATTCCTTAGCCTATTGTCATATGAATATAAATTGAATAGTACATTAAACAACAATATTCGTTATGTTTCAGACAATAAAATATTTGTTAAACACTAACAAATCTATTTGGATAAATAGTGTTTATAGTATTAACGCAAAAGTATTTTTTTCTAGAAATTGGAAATAAAATCGGACCAGAAAGGTACGTACGTTAGAAACATTTTGGAAATAATCATCAAATTGTCGAATTTTCATTTTTAGCATAATAACATTATATGAACTCCCTGTTATTCAACACACATTTTTTTTCAATTTTGACTATTTTTACTGGAGTTACAAGCATTTTTATCCAATCAGCTGATTCTGTCACGTCCCATTATTTACTTTTTTGTTGATTCGCATCCGTAAAATTTAGCCTAGTTTTTAGTTTTACCTTACAAAATGTTATTTTGCACTGAATACGTGTTAATTTTGTGATTTCTCAAAACGATACTTGAACTATAACTTTTAACTGTTTTTTTAGCGTTTGTTTACAATGTATTTAGAGGAATTGCTTTTTGTCCCCAATCTATTTAACGTAAAAAAAATATTAATATATTCAATATATTAAAAATATTTAATACATTTAACAAAAAATTTGTACAATAAGAGGTATTTATACCATGAATATTTCTACATATATTACCATGAATATTTTTAAAATTCATTAGAAAATACAAAAAGTTATTTTTGAGAAGATTTTTTTAAAATTCAGATACTTCACGTCCTTCGCATGAATTACTGTTGAAACCACATATTTTATATGAATTTACCATAAAAACATAAAACACTTACATATAAGCTAGAGATGATATTATATCTCTTATATATAGCAGAAACTGTATCAGTAGGAACATATTTATCAATTATAACCATTGTAGTTACTAAAACCTGTTTTTCTCAGAATGAATGTTTTCGTCGTTTTCATGATTTCAAAATGTTCCATGCAAAATTCTTTATGCCCATTTTTCTGATTTTTTTGTTTAAAAGGCTCTCTATGATGTATTAACAAATGTTACCAAACATAAAATTTTTTAGACGCATTTAAAATTTTTAAAATTTTACTCATGTGGAATTTTTAATGATTTTTTAGCGAAAAATACAAAAGAATTAAGTTAAAATCAATTTTTTTTTATGTTTTACAAGTAATATATTAAAAATCCTTAGTAACATTTGTTAACACATATGTAAAGAGAATTTTAAAAAATCAGAAAAATTGGGCATAAAGAATTTCGCATGGAGCATTTTGAAATATTGTCATTTTTCGTTAATTTAAAAAAGGAAAAATCTGTATCTCAAAAACTATTGAATATATTTTTTAAATAAATTGTGAAATAAGAGATATATAGGACTATTCTCAGAAATTAAAAAAAAAAAAAAATTCATTGAAAATTAAAAAAATTAGTTTTGAGAGTCCACTGTACCCTTAAGACGAGCATGCAGAAGAAGGAGATGAAATTTTTAATTTTCATTGGTAAACTTTGAAAAATATAAATCCATTCCAACCATTTAACAATATAGAGGGTAATTTAGAACCATGTAATCCTTCGAAGTGAAAAAAAAATTCTTTAAAACACCATGAAATATAAAAAAATTCGTCTTTCTTCGTCCGGCGTAAAGAAGTCGTGTGTCTACTATATGAATGTAAAATGTGTGCCTACTATGAATGCCTACTCTGAATGTATGGTGTTTTAAATAAGTTTTTTCCACTTCGCTTGATTAACACCATTTTCAACTTACTATCTGGACCATATAATCCTTTTTTACATTTTCCAACAAAGTTGAAAAGTGTTTATACTTTTGGTTTGTCTGTCCATCTGTCCGCGCTCTAACTCTCATAAATATACTCGGATTGCAATGAAATTTTAAAACTTATTGACGCTTAACCTAGTAAGAATCCTATTGAAAATGAAGTTTCTTTCATGATTTCTTTATTTACAGGGACAGTGAAAAGTTTTCCGTAACATTAAAGCCTACGGGGAAAAATTGTTTCAAATGAATTTAAAAAATGTTACACCCGGTCAAACATATTCAAATTTATATGCATCTACGAGGTTCATTAAAAATATGCATTCTGCAAACTATGCAGTGAAAAGAATAGTTATTATTCATTTACAGGGCCACACAAAAGAACCCATTACATAATAATAAAAAGGAGGAATTGTTTGCAACACATTTTATTTATGGTAAACGTTTTTATGTATAATCAAATTGATATACGTCACTGAGGCTTAATATGAGTTATTTCACGCATAATACTAAGTGCATAGCATTTACAGAAGCATACAAAATATTTCAAATAGTATATTCTATACGAAGTACTCTATGTTATGGATGATGGCTGTTGGATGGATAAAATGCATTTTTAATTATGATATGCGCTTTCAAGTTTCACTAAATGTATGCACATTATACGGTGCGTATAAACGCTAATAGTTACACAATTTAGATATACAGTGTTACACAAAAGAGCTCGGAAAGATTGCTGAATATGAGCGTAATTTACTTAAAGGTGGTTTTAAAATAAGTTATGCATTTTTACGTTGAACTGCATTCAGTTTACTAAGAAATTTTTGTAGAGTATCGATAAAATGATATACAGGGTCACGGAAAGAATGGATACAGGGTCGCTTATGGATGATAATTTCTGGAAATGCGATTTAAGTAGTTTAAATATATTTTTGATTGGAATAAATTTCAGCAAAATATTTTCGTGTAGTAAAGGTACTAGGTAAACCACAGGGCTGAACTAAAGCATTCAAGTATTTTTCCATCTATTAGTATAAACTGCTTAATGAAAAATTTCAACCAGTTAGGCGATCAGTTTCTTGATAAACTAAATTTTCCCATTATATAGTATATATATCAACCGACCAATCAAATACAGGGCTGTTCAAAAGTATTGGAATACATATTTGGCTATGGACAGTAACACCTTATTTTCCTAAATAACAAGTTTTTTTAAAAATTTTAGGATGTGTTGAAAAGTATTTCATAATCTATGCTTAACGTATGATTTTTCCTATCTGCTTATTTTTAAATAAGCTTATTTAACTGTATGAAAGAAGAATCAAAACCCCCGCCCCCCTCAAAATCATTTTACTTACGGTGCTTTTAGAATTAATGATGTGAACAAAAAATACTCTGCAACAACGCTTTAAATTTTCGAATGCAATGCGAAAAAGAGAAATAAAAAAGCACAACTTCTGTGAGAAAATAGCCAAAAATCATTTTACTTGCGGTGCTTTTAAAAATAATGATGTGAGAAAAAACTGTTCAGTAATAACGGTTTAAATTTTCGAATACAACGCGGAAAAGAGTAATAAGAAAGAAAGCACAACTTCTGTGAGAAAATAGCCAATTAGTCGAAAAATCTCTGACAAAAACAGTTTGGAAACTCGAATATTCCACCAGTTAAAATATAATAACGGTTTAAATTTTCGTAAACAATATGGAAAAGAGAAATAAGAAAGAATGCACAACTTCTGTGAGAAAATAGCCAATTAGTAGAAAAATCTCTGACAAAAACGGTTTGGAAACTCAAATATTCCACCAGTTATAAGATAATAAACCCATGAAAAAATAGAAAGAAAGGATATGTGTTCAAATATCAACCTCTGAAAGTTAAATAAAAATCATAAGAATTTGAAAAAAAAAGGTTAGAACACAAAGGAAACCAAGTCATCCAACTTCAGTTTGTTTATTTTAACGGGTTTAAGCTATGTGCCTAGTGGCGTCAATTTACATGGGCCCGTAGGGCCTGAGACCACCCAATAATTTTGAATGCTAGCGTGCCCAATTCCCATTGTTCTATTTAATTATTTATTTCATTATTATTTTATTATTCATTTTTATACCTAGAACAAAATTTATTTTGCTACTGACCGCGCGTTTGAATTTTCTGACTGACACCCATAAATCCAAAAGGAATGAAATGTAAATTTTTAATTTTCTGCTGTTTCAATTTGTAGTCATGTTCATAATATGATATTACAATAAATATTACTGTCTTTATAGGCAAAAACGCATGAGAATATGATTTAAAAAAAATTGCAACTAGCTTAAAATATGATAATTTGACTTAAAAGTCTCATCTTTCACCAGCTGTCTACCTTTCAAAAAAAAAAAAAAAAAAAAAATTGGTTGTACCATTATACCAAAATATACTTGAGACAACCCAATATTTTTCAAAAGTTGGCACCACTGTATGTGGCTAGCTTTGAGGCACTTTTTTTTGAAAAATATGAAAATTTTATTGTACACATGCATTTTTAATTAGAATAGGAATAAAATTGAATTCATGTAAAAACAGAATTTTAATCAATTTTTCAAATTTAGGCAATATTTAAACAAATTTTAGTAAAGAGTTGTGCTTATGCCAAAACTTCTCTAACAAAATCTATGAGTAATTTCACATTTTTTCAATGATGCATTAGCAAAACACGTATGTTATGAAGCTACAGATTTGCAATGCCTCTTACATTTAATAACATATACCAAATTTTGTATACGAAATAAGTTCTTTTAAATGTTTATTTTTCAACAAAAATAGCTCTTAAATTAATGTATACAAACTTAGAAGCTATATTTTCCTTCATAACATATCAACAGATAAGTGATACCTTGTTACAAAATTTTGTTTCGATATCTCAAAAACTTAACGAAATGATATTTCTTGTAAACGTACACAATGAAAAATGCTGTTTTCCAGAAATCGCAAATAAGATTTCGATATAGCACATAAAAAATGTATATAGTTCACAATTTTTAAATCCACCATATTTGTAGGTGTTTATATATTTCTGTATATATTAAATATTTGTATATTAAAATGCATTGTTTACCTTTCAGTGGTTTAAGAGGTCATTTCCACTTTGTATTTTGCATTGTATCTTTACTTCTAATTATCGCCGAACCAAAAGTAAGGCATTTTTCGAATCTCAAATATCTAAACTTTAATTTACTTATAATAATAATAATATTAATAATAATTAAAAGAATAAAAACTTTTCGCAAATGGAGCGATTTGGAGGTAGGCGCATACCTTAAAGGGACATTATATCCTTTGAATATTTGATTTTTTTTTAAAGTTAATGTATATTTACTTATTATATGCACGTATTACAGGTAATACTAAAAAAACTGATTTTGACAAGAATAAATAATAATTTTGAGGGTAAAAATTGAGAATTATTATTATTTTATTTTTATTTAAAGAATTGGAACTTTCCTCTTGTTACACTATTGTGTTTAAAACACTGAAAATATTTGTCAAATCATTCCAATACTTTTTGTATTCTCAATATAGTGTGCATAATAAAAATTAGATATAGATTTTAGAATTTATGAATTACTTCATGACAAAAAAAAAAAAAAATAAAAAATAAAAATAAAATATTCAAACACAGGCAGTAAAAAACTTCAAATGACCTCTTCAACGTTTCGGTTTTCATTTATTTATTTGTCATTGTATTGTAAAATCCATTCCTAATTATATTAAGTACACTATATTCAGGATACAAAAAATAACGAGAGTGATTTGGCATATCTTTGCGGTACTAAGTGATTTGACCAAAATTTGCGTTTTGACAAATATTTGTCAAAACAATATTTGAGAAATAATGTTTTGGTTTTTAAACACAAAAATTGCAAACTCTAAAATTTTTCTTATTAAAATTTCTCAATTTTTACTCCAAAATTGATTTTTTTTTTGTTAAAATAAATTTTTCTAAGTAATACTTATAATAATATGTGCATATAATAAGTAAATGTACGTTAGTAAAAAAATCATCAAAGGGTACCGAATCCTCTTAATGAAAGAACAGACAAAAAATCTCTAAATACGGCTCTCAAAAAAAATACGGCAATTCGGCCAAACAAAGAAAATGTATGTATTAATATTTAAAACCACATGAATGATTTTATCGAGATATTGCAAGTAAAGAAAATGATGTTTGCATTATTTCTGAATATAAGATATATATCCCGGGACACAAAATTCTACTTTTTCATTCATATTTTTTTTATTTACTCATTTCTCCCTCTTCATTCATTGATTTGTGCATGCATACCTACTTTTCGAATGTATATGCTTTGAAATTTAATTTTTTCTCTCAAAGTCTTTTTGCATGCTTTTATTTCACTTTGGAATACAGACCCCCCCCCCCCCCCAAATAGCTTATATAATTGGACCACCGTTGACAATTAGTGAAGATGATAGGATTGATATGCAAGTAGGGGTCGTATATTTTGGGGCGTTCTTCCCCCAACGACAAATGATTTCGGCGTGCCACATGAAAAGACGTATATCTGAGAAGCTAACGTCTGTGACACTCGTTTCTTTATTAGCTTGTTAACTTGTTGATGTGGATATTTCTTACTATTGGTTAAATTAGGGTCTCCAAAGCTAGTCGTTATTGGTCCAACAATTTTGTACTGGTAGAATAAATAACTAGTTGCATTTGAAATTTATGATAAAATTTAAAGCTTTTTAATTTGAGAATCATATTTTCAGAATATTCTCACAAAACAAATAATATCGAAGTCAATTTAAAAAATAATATAACAAATGAAAAATATTTTCCAAAGTTTCCAAAGTTTATCCCTTGTAAAAAGTTTATATGTAAGGTATATGCAGGTCATATAGTCATCTTAAGAATAGAATTTTTTTAGCGACAGTTGTGATTTAAAAAATAAATAAAAACTGTCTAAAAGAGAAGTGTCTTTTCAGTATTAGAAAGAAAAAATAAAATTTTAAATTAATCAATATTTAAACTTGCAGTAATTTTTTGAAAAAAAAATCTAATTGATGAAGGTAATATGCTCATACGCAGGTAATATGGCCATAGGCGAAATATAATGCAAATATTCATATTTAACGCATAAGAAACTAAAACTGAAGAAAACCAAATGTATTTTTTGAGTTTTTACAGAAAATAATGAGAAAAAAACAAGAAGAAAATTTGGAATTTTATTTTAACATTATTACATTTGATTTATTTTGTGTTTACTTGGCAGTAATTATATATTTTTAAAAGTTTATATTTTTGGTATTTAATGCTAATAATGCATTTATTTTTTTAACCCAGTTATTTGCCTAAATAAATAAATATAAAAAGTAGGGAAACTTATTTATCTAGACTTATTTATATCCATAAGTGCAGGTTATATTCTCAATGAGCATATTATCAACAATGATAATATTTAAAAAAGTGTTCGTAATTCCACCTGAACACTCAGATATTAAAATTCATTGTTACAGTTAAAAATGACTTTTAACCAGCTAAAATATTATGTATAACAACAAATGCAAATACTTTGTTTAAATAAGAAAAATAACAAACTTGCCACAGAAAATTTTATAAAATGCCAACGCAACTAACAAATCAACAATGACTGCCCTCCTAAGCACATGATCAAGGATTGTGGCCAAAACGGTACTTCACTATATTATTCGGATATCTAGGTAACAGATTCAAGCATCATCTTTTAGAATTCACTGAAATTAATAACAATATTGCTGGTTGGCCATATTAACTGCATTGGCCATATTTGCATCATATACCTTATAAATTTGTGCTGTCAACGCGATACATATTTCAGGTCTACGTTTAACCGATATACGTATAATGCGCCCGTATCAAAAAACGTATACCTTAAACTTTATGCTTAAACGTATCTGGATACATATAAGCGTACATCGGTTAAACGTATGATTTCAAGTATATATATATATATTTCAATTATACGTATGTACTTTTAATAGCAATGGATCTCAGTGATTTCACGTCTTATGTCTCTGATCGGAGAACAAGCTGGAAATCGTTACCGTTACCATAACAAACTGCATAATATATTTTACACATAGGATTTTCTTATTTTTTCATAGAAATATTTTAATTAATTCTATTTTTTATTGAAATAAGTGGTAAATAGCTATAAAAATTTGCTGGAATAATTTAAATTGTTTAAATTTTTGTTACATATGCCATTATGAATACAGGATTGAAGCGGGTGTTTCTCCATGTCTAATTTGCAGAAAAGGAGAAAAGGGGTGTAAGTTTTGTATATATACTGTGCCTTACGTACTTTTTCGAATAATACGTATAACTGCACTTGCCGTGTTGCACACGAATCCAAAATCTGTACCCGTATAATACGTATAGTCATACAAACATTTAATAGAGAGCATTAATTTAAATTTGACATATCATGAATCTGTATGTCTTGAGATAAATACAGTTGAACCTTGGATGGCGGAGAGGGATATACACACAGAGCAAAATAAAAAGTATATCTTTTGATTGAATTATCGTATTAATACAGTTAGCGTGGTTTTATTCTGAAATCTCTGGAATATTTTTCAAGTCAAATAAGTAAAAATGTGATTTTTCGAGATTTTTGTGTATCGAGCACATTAAAATTTTTTTTGAGTAATATAAGAAAAGTTTCTTAACCGTTTCGGGAAGAAGAATGGCTATACGCATTATCAAAGATGCATGTGGAATTTATTTTTGGAACCATTAATGGATAAATGTAACATTTTCTTTTTAATAAAAGCAAATTTTGATATTTTACCAGTAAATGGAACTGTTTGAAAAAGCGTTTCCAACCAAATAAAATATGTGTAAAATATGCCGTCTCGAAAGGGTTAATTTTCGAAAATATAATAACCTCTTAGAGATACTCGTGATTTCAAAAAAACGTTTTTCTTCTATAGAATCCTTAAAAAACAATTTTACAATAATCAAATAAGAATTTACAAAAATAAAGTTTTATTTTCTGCCGCTGATTTTTGGAAATGTTTCAGAGTAGCTTTTACACATTGTATTAATTAGTATTCTGAATCCAAAACATATAAGTTTTTCTGAGATATCAATTTCCAAGTAAACATTTTCAGCTGTGTAACTGATTTTATATACATAACAATAACAAAATGTTGTTGATTTTAATGTTCATATTATGCAGTTAGCTTATTATGTTTGCCTATAAAAGCATTTAGTGAATATGAAAATATTTACTCCAAAATACATAGAATTAGAGAAATTAGAAATATACACCATAAAAATTATTCTAAAACGTTTCCGAATATCATTGGCAGGAATAATAAAAACTTTTTATAACTATTTTGGATCACGTAAAAGAAGATTATGACATTAGAACTTAATAATAAAGAAGGAATCGCAGGATACTACTATATTCTTGGTTTTTCAGTAGGCGTTGGATTATGAATTTTCAATCTTGAAAATTTCATTGGAAATGAAATTGTTTATATTGTTTGTTTTACTGGGCTTTGGATGAAGTTCGAGACCTCCGTTTAATAAAGATGCAAAAATAGTAAGGAAGCAGTTAAACGTAAGATTTGTTTCTTCAGTTTAAAATTTAAATAACCAATTCCGTGCAAACATGACAATTATGGTTTTATTTGAAAGACAGTACAGTTAGTTATTCAAAACAGATTTTGATTTCTTCGCACGATCATTAGAAGTGTAGTTAATGGTTCTTTTGTTTCAGACCTCAATCCAGATGTATTAGTTTAACACTGGGTTAAGTGCGCGAGTATTTGTTACGCATTTAGTCGTGCGGGGTACACATCTCACTCATTTTTAATATGTTGTTCTTGTACTTTTTTAAAGTAGCAATAAAACAACTAAACGAACAAACTACATATTCAAAATGTATTTTTAAATGTTACAACTGTTTTCGAACTATAGAATTACAAAAAAGAGGAAAGAAATCTGATAAAGTTAAGAGAAAATACAAACTTTTCAACCTCCTCAGTCTTAAGATAAATTTTATGTAGCACTACAAAAACCAGTTTCAAATTATTATAAAGCATCTCCAAAGATGCATCAGTCTATATATCGATGCTTCTAACATGCACACATTTATTTAAAAAGTCTAGATGCAGTTTTAATAATTTTAGAAGATGTTTTTTAGTGTCGTCTCCAGGCGACATCAGGACTGAAGAGGTTCAATGTCTTGGGTGACACATGTCACCCATACGTCTAACGTAGAGTTAAGTAATCAAATGCGTATTAAAATAGTCTAAAGGAAGGAAAGATCTATTATTGAGTTTAATAAAGTTATAACATATAAATCTGAATAACTAAGAAAATAAGCAAAATATTACAAAAACTTTTTAAGATGAATACTTGAAACGAGTTTCCAAAAAATATTAATTTCTATGAACGATCGGTTATGTAAAACATTCCATTGACACAAATTATGGTGATATTTACATACAACTAATTACCTATAATTTATGTGATATTGTGAATGTAATGAACTACTGGTTTGAATATCTCAGCATTACCTGAAATATTACTATTTTTTTTATAAATTTACATACGAAATTATACGGAAATCACCAAGTGAGTAATTTGAATGGACATTTGTCTAGAAGTTTTACTTTTATGGATTTGGTTGTAGTTCATTATATTTTTACAATTCAAACTGAAAAATTAAAAAGAAATTTCATTAAAATATTTATTTAACAAATTAAATTGTCTTTTTATATACGAATACATTTGAAACAATCAGTATTACATTCATTTTTGCTCTTTCTCACTCATTTATAGAAAGTGTAACGTAGAGTCAAGAAAATGACCATAATAAATAATGCATAAAGTAAATAGAAGCTTTCAAAGATAGTACTCACAAAGATTAATCGCTTAGCTGTCTTTTGGGATTCTGTAAGGATGTCTGAAGATTATTGTATGTGAGAAGATCCAATTTATCGTAATTTCCGGCGTGCAATATATTATATATGTACAATGCATTCACTATACACAATGCATGGATCAAATAAACATGTTTAGCACAAAAATTTGCTTAATAAAAGGCAACTTATTTCAGCGCGGTACTTGGTTTCACTTCATTTGTAAGGTAAAATTTATGGTTAAAATATGTTTCACTCGATTACTTTTAACGCAATTGGCAAATAAATTACCCAAATTTTAATTTTCCATCAGAAGAATAAAATTACAGCTTATGATTTATTGACCAATTATAATAATTGCGTTAAATTAATCTTGTGTAATTGCGTATCAAACTTTTCTTGGAGTTCCTAAATCTAAAGGACGTTTCTTTTAAAGGTATAGAAATTTAAAACGAAGTATGATACATAAAAATAATGTTAATGATTATGATATACATTTTTATTAAATACGAAGATTATTTCTTTAGTGTTTAAAAATTATTTCGAGCATATGGGAGTCGCGAAAAGCTCGAATGAAATCTGGAAATCGTAAGTATCTGGAAGCTGAAATCGTAATCTGGAAGTTGAATTTTCGTCCACTTTATGGATGTGCTGGGGCCGTTTATCAGCTATAATGTGGATAATTCAGATTTTCAAGTACTCAAACATCTGCGGTTTGTCGGCGTGGACAAGCGACTTCACAATATCAGTACAGACAATAATCCATTGGTGCGATATCACATGACCCATGGAGCCAACTCACAGGCCCATTACACGAAATTATGCAATTACCAAATAACTACCGCAATAAATTTATTCTGTTTTGTACAATTTACAAGCGTTGTTCAGGAGTAAATCCATTTATGGTGAAACAGCAAAACATACTTACCACAAAACAGCCGTCAACTTTCATATTGATGGAAATTAGAAACAGTGTTTAGAATTTCAATACACATCTTTAAAAAACAACCTGTACAAGATTCTCTGAGTAAAAAAAGTCAGATAGAGATCCAGCCAGGATATCTGAATTTGTTGAATAACGGCGCCTTACGTCAAAAGTACCAAGTTCAATTCCTCACCAGAATGCTTTCATTCATTTGGAAAATTACAGCTCATTAAAATAAGTTTGTTAGATCCATGGATTATATGCTAGAAATTACAAGTTTTTTATTTAAATTGCACGCATAAGTGCATTGGACAAAATAGTTAAAAAAAAAAGCAATTCTTCTATGTTGCGTTTTTACATAAGTTTTAATCTATGTTTCGCATTCTTAGCCAAGGATATCTTTTAAATTAATAAGGGAAGGAAATACAGTTTAGAAAAAACAGAAATTAAAGTAAATTTGTGGGCAATTTTTTTTGGAAAAAATCCGTTCATTTATAAGGCCACGTTTTAAACTTTTGAATAAAGAAAATATAGTCATGTATAAAGGAACGCAGATATTTTGAATCTACAAGCTAATTACTCTCTTCCCGAGTTTCTGGAAGTTAAATAAACATCGTGATGCAAGTCAAAAACATAAAAAAGAGCAAAGTAATGTCGTCATATAATTTAATTTTTTTTCATTTAATTGTATGTATTTAGATGGAACAATAACAGTTTCTTTATGCAATAACCTATTCTTTAGAATTATTTGTTTTATATCGTTTTTTGGGATAATGATGCATATAACATAACAAATTTTAATCTTTTTAGAATAATGAGGAATGTTTTAAGAAAATCATGCGTATAACATAAGATTTTTTTTTTTTAAAGAATGAAGAATGCTTTAAAAGTAAAAAAGAATATCCTATTATCGCGAGAAAACCAAACCGTTAGTTTAAAGAGTTCACCGACTTGTTTTTAAACGTAAATATAGGTATATGATAAAGCAAAAGAAAATAAAGATATGAATACAAGCAAGGGGATGATATGTGAATGGCGAAATAAACATCATTAAAACGATATAATAACTTAACGGGCAAAAATTTCTGGATTCTTCAAAACAGAAATACTAATAGAGAGAAAAAAATAAAATGCATGCAGGGAAATGCAAATAAAAGATATATGTGCAGCTAGAGATAAATAATAACCATGCAAATGGCAAAGTAAATAAAAAAATAATAAGGCCATAACAGCAATAAGATCTAACCTTGAAATTTCAAATTATGTATTAAACGTGTTTTCGTCTGCGAAATAAATTTTTAAATAGAAGTTTAACACTATTTCTAACGGTCACGATTAATACCTTTATAACCCATTAATGCCCAAATTATTTTCTTCAATAAAAATGAAATTTTGAGTTTCTCACCAACTTTTAAAAGAATAATAATTTTTATTTTAATTTACAAAGAAATTTGTCTTGCAGCTTATTTATCTTTCTATTTACTGGTGTGAAAAGTGCTTTCTTGCCTTTTTTGTAATCGTCCCTAAAAAGGGACGCTAGGCACTAATGGGTTAATGTTTCGATTTATGTTTATTTTGATTAGAGTTTTTGAATGTAAAAGCATAAGACGTCTTCAAATGTATTAAAAATTATTTGTAATCGTTTCAATTTAAAATTATCAAAAGAAAAAACATAAATCGAAATTTTTCGAAAAGTGTCAATTTCAGGGCTCGAAAAATCTACATGCCCGACATCAGTGTTGTTAGACGGCGACTTTTTAAAAATTCAGATTGGCACCACTTCTTTGGATTGGTAAAATTACGTTTCGTTTAATGACATATTAATCAAGAGGAATTGTATCCTTTAATAAAAGTGGTGCCAATCAAATTTTTAAAAAGTCGCCGTCTAACAACACTGATGTCGGGCATGTAGATTTTTCGAGCCCTGGTCAATTTGACACCTGTAGGAATAGTGTTAACCCCTTGAGGGGCAAAGCACTTATGTTCCTAAAATGTTCAAATGACTGATTGACTCCGGGATTCACAAGCAAATTTATATGATAGAAAGTAAAAGCTTTTTTTCGCGTACATTGTAAAAAGCAAATCTTAGTACTAAAATTCCGGTGCCAATATGGCATGAGGGAATTAAAATTAAGTGGTATATATAACATACCGGTGCTCTTCAAGGGATTAAAGCACGCTTATTGCCTTGTCAACAGAAAAAGTTTATGGACACAAATGCCATAAAATGATTTGAATTTCCAAGTTTGTGCATGAAACAGATTCAGTTAATATCGAAAAGAATTAATAAATGATGTTTTCTCTTAACTTTGTCCAATAAGTAATTCTTAAACAAGGTATTAAATGTATAATTCCAATTTCAAAAATGTTTCAAATGTTCTTCGTCAATCGTCCTATCAGAAACAACATCCTTAAAAAGTTATTAAAGAATTCGCGAACTAGAATCTGTCGGACACTTGATGAGATTGAGGTCATAGGTTTTATTTTTCCAGCAGCAGTACAATCCAAGTAGGCACTTGGTGAGATTTAATACTTCAAAAATTAAAAGAAAAAAATCAAGCTTCTTCGCTTTTGAAAAGTTTCATAAAACCATCTAAGTCGGAAATAACAAGAAATCGGAAAATAAGTCATATTTTAGACTTTTTTTTTTGTCTTAACAGGTGCACTGTCTCTTATACAGTAAAAATGTGATAATGGAGTTTGTAACATTTCATTGCATAAATAAATGAATGAATACAATACAAATATAATGAAATCCGCTAGATATAGCGAAAATAGCTGGGGATTGGATTAAAGTCCTGTTTTAGATAGGTTTCAGTCACAGCAGATGCACAGTGTTTTTTATACTCTTTTCAAAATGTCAATAAGTTTTTCATTTAAGACAGGATTCCGTTATAGAAATATAATAGTTTGACAGGTTTAATTGTATAAAGGACAATATACCTGATAAAACTGTATTTTCTTCTTTTCCCGAATACCTATTGACAAGTTTTATTGTAACTGAATTCTCTCGACCCTCTGAAATGTTAAGTCCGGAAACGGTACTGCTCTTGTCAAATCATTAAGATTGTAATGAACGAGAATCAATATTATCTTCCGAAAGGTAACTGGAAGTCATTGTGACAGACGCACAATACTCCTTAAAAATAATATAATTCAATAGTCTAATTTCAGCATCTGATTTAAACTGTTTAGACCTGAAAGCAAAAAACAATTAATAGAGTTATTTCCTTTTGTACAAACAAAAGGATACTACAGGGTCAGCTAAGTGGAGAAGCCGAACAAATTTGCTTAAGCGCTCAGAAGTTATAATCACAATATATATATATATATATACCAGATGAAAGAAAGACGCTTTTTTCTAAAGTACTGGTAAATTCAAGTTCACAAACATGGATATAAAATTATTTGCCACCCCCCTGAAATATCTATTTAATTATCAATGGACCTAAATTCCCGCAATAATAAATTTAAGGGATTTAAACAGGTGAATGATTACAAACTATAAAAAAAATTGTTGTAAAACATCTAAGAGTACATGGAACATCTTGACAAGTAAAATGAATCAGATTTCGAGAAATATTTAACATAATGTATTTTACTAAAAAAAAGGAGATAGGATTTTTTTTTTTTACAGTAAACATACACATCATAGTCCATATATAAATAAAAAAAATAACTTTCATTAATAAATTAGTTTTCAAGAACTAATTAACCTTTTACTTACCACTGTGAATTTTTTTGATGAATATGTTCAGTACACTTTTCTGAAAAAACTGTTGAATATATTATCGTAAGATTTTTTGTGGTGTCTGAAAATATACTATTTGAGAATAATACGTAGCATTTTTGTCCTTTTGATTTAAAAGAAATAAAATAAATAAAAACTTTACTAAAAAACTTGGAAAATCCTCATATAATAGACTTAACATTTCAACAATGACTCATGACTATTGTCCAATTTCAACATGGAAATAAAACAATTCTACGATATTTGCCGGAAATTGACTGTTTAAACGTAATTGCTTAAGCGCATGAATAAAAAAATTAAATGAAAATTCAAAGCATAGTATAATGAACAAG
Organism: Maratus speculifer; assembly: GCA_964019185.1. Classification (NCBI taxonomy): domain Eukaryota; kingdom Metazoa; phylum Arthropoda; class Arachnida; order Araneae; family Salticidae; genus Maratus; species Maratus speculifer. The sequence goes on from OZ025299.1 coordinate 186,478,683, forward strand.
AAACAATACAAGAAACAGGAAATTTAAAAACTTTACTTCATTGAGCAATCTAAAATTTTCTTCATTATGCAAGAAATGCTCCAAAAGGAAAAAAAAAAAAAACTCATTAAAAACAAAACAAAACAGGAAACAAAAATTATTATTTCACGAACTCAAAAGAAAATACCATTCAAATTAACCATCATGAAAAAAAAAAAAAAAAAACAATCTTACTGGAAAAAGATATGGCACATATACACTATATGGCCAAAGGTGACCGGCCACTTGAGATTTTAGACATTTTGTTAAATATCTAGAAAAATACATGAGGAATCATCCTGAAACTCTAAGTGTGTAAATATAATAGTACAAGTCATACATTTCTGTGAAGATTTTTATCCGAAACTCCCAATGGGATCGTCAACAAACTTAAAAAGAACGAATATCTTTTGGATAACCGTGTCAAAACTAATGTATCAAAATTGCTCAAACTATAGGTTATAATTAAATGGCTAATTTTAATAAACAGTTCATTTTTATGCGGATAGTATAAAAACCTCATAAAAAACTTTTTTTTTAAAGATGAGGGTCTGTATCCATTTATCCATTGATTAGTGTCAATATAGAATACACAATATGGCACGTACTACTATATTTGGATACAACCCCTCTTTTTTTTCCTTTCATTTTGGGAACGACGGATTTTGAGCTAATTCTAATGAAGATCACTTTCAGAATTTTCAAGCTATGTTTTTGAGACTTTTACAAAAGTTACACTATACATTTAGCTAACACATTATCCAAATGAAATTATGATAGCGTTTATACATGCGCAATATAAAATTACTTAGTAAACCTGCTCATACTTCATAGTTTTGATTATTTTCCAATTCTAATTTATAATGTGTTATGCACAATGATGTTTGTCATATTTTTAGAAAATAACATTATTTTATCTTAAGAACTATGCAAATTATAAGCAAAAAACTTGGAAATATTTGGGAGGGATTTTATAAAAACCTTAATTTCTCTACGAGTATACATGCTATCTACATAAAAATGAACACAGTTTATTGCAGCAAATCACTTAATCATAACCTACAGTTTGAATGAGTTTACTACATTTATTTTGACAGAGGTATCCAAAAGATATTCGTTGTTTTTCAATTTGCTGACGGTCCCCTATGGAGTTTCGGGAAAAAATCTTCACGGACATGTATGACCTGTACTTAAGCCAAAACATACTTAAAGCAAAAAGCTTGTTTTAAAAAACAATTTTTTATGTCGATCTACGGGAGGGAAGGGACATGTTCCGTTGCTCCCAATACTGTATACAAATAATTATAATTAATTACATACAATTTTTTGGTATTTCAGATTTATAAGACTATCTTGTATTGGATTTGAATACTTTAAAAAATAAAATTTATTATTTTGCAAATAATTTAAAGTTTTGAGAATTTTCTTAGTGGTTATTATAGTTTTTTTCTCAATTTCAAGTAAATATTTTTTTAACGCCTCCGTTTCAAATGGAAAGAAAAATCAGATATCTTGAGAATTCTTACTGAGAAGTTGCCGTTCCGCGTTTTTCCCTCTACATTTCTGTAAACAGTTAATGATGTTGGACATGGAAAGAGTAAATGTTTTATGACATTTGGAATTGTGAAGAAACAAACTCCTTCACACTTCCAGTACAGAAATTTAATCTATAAAAATGCTTAAATTTTATACAATGATAAGCATATATTTCTAATAACTTTGTGATTCGATCGTGGAGTTTTTGGGTTCAAAAATCTTAGCGCAACTTCTTCCGCCATGAGATGGATAGTCCTTGTCACTCTGTTTAACTTGTCATTTTATTTCTTCGTTTAGCCTTTCACAGACTTCCGTGATATCTTTTGTCTCGCTACCGTTGTATGAGAAATATTCATTAAGGAAAAAAAAACCAACTTCCGACAAATCTGAAATTACTTTTTTCTTAAATTTGAAACTGGATGTTCAATTAGAAGCAAGTTGAGCCATGTTTTTACTTGAAAAATACACACATCAATGAATCTTTCATCAAGAATTTTTTTAACGCATTTCTGTCTAGAGATTGCGATTTTTCCCCCTATTCTTCGCACTATCTTTCAAGAGTAACGTTTTTCTAGCGACAAGGAATTCTACTATCTAATTTTACTATCTCCGATACGAGCAGATAATTAAACACCACTACTTCAATTTTCAATGCCTAAAAAAACTGATGTTTGCTTATAACAAGTTCAAATTGCACATCAAACGTAGCAAATGAGGTGCATTCATAATATAACAAAGTTTTAAAAATATTCAGATCTTGGTGTGATAGTATACAGTACATCGGATACAGTACAGTGGCCGAAATATTTTGTGTGTCCCTGTAAATAATGTCTGATTTATATCATACAGAAAGCAAAGTAAACCTCAGCAACGTGTATCAATTTCATAAAATGTGAAATAGTTTAATAGTATTAAAACGCGCACCAAACAGTATTTCTCCCTATATCTTTGTGTAATGGAATTTCTTTGTGTGGATCTGAAATTTACTAGCAAATATCCTTTGCACCACAGATTGTGCAGAACGTATTTTTTAGTATATACTTCATAGATGCATATCAAATCTATTATGTACGAAAGGCTATAAAGATCATTAAAATGCATTTTGAAGCATTTTTTACGATCAACCGCAATGCAATGTAAAATTAAACTCTACATCCTATTTTCATAAAATTTTAAATGACTCGACCAATTTATACTACAACTATATATTTTAAATTTCAAACGATTCGGTTGGATAATATTTGCTCTGTTATATGCCAGCAGACAGACTGAACAACGACTATACAGTGTCTCACAAAAGTGATGGGACACGTGTGCTTTATAAAAAGAAACTGCAATAAAATAAATAAACAAACATGTGCAAAAATTTTTTCGGTGTTTTTCATATTTAAAGTTAGTAACAATTATTACATAACATACATTTTGTCAAAATATTAAAATATTAATTTATTAAAAATACAATTGTTCAGAACGGAGCAAAAAATGGCTCACATAAGTGATGGGACACTTACTTTTCCATCAAATATTTATCCAAAAATTTTACTTTTTAAAAGGTTTTAATATTTTGTTGGATTTCCTTTTACTTTTAAAACATGATTTAATCTTTTTGGGATGGATTCGACTAATTTTTTTGTGATTTCTGGAGTGATTTTACCCCATTCTTCTTGAAGCACCGATTTTAGTTGTTGTTTTGAAGAAATGGTGTGTTTGCAAATTCTTGATTCCAATTCTTGCCAAATATTCTCTATGGGATTTAAGTCTGGAGACTGTGGTGGTGTTTTTATTATTTCAGGACAGTTATACAGCAGCCAGAGTCTAACGTTCAGAGCAGTGTGCTTGGGGTCATTGTCCTGGTAGAATTTAAAATCGTTATGAAGGTTCAATTTTCGTGCTGAAGATTTCAAATTTTGCTTTAAAATATCAATATACTTGTACTGATCCATTATATTGTCAATAAAAACAAGATTACCAACTCCAGCGGACGACATACACCCCCGTACCATAACTCCTCCTCCACCATGTTTTACTGTTGGTACCAAGTTCTGTTTGCGAAATTCTTCCCTGGGTTTTCTCCACACGAAGATTCTACAGTCAGAACCAAATATATTAAATTTACTCTCATCAGCAAATATAACTTTATTCCAGTAATCATAATTCTTATTTATGTTGGATTTTGCGAAAGCTAGTCTGAGTTTTCTATTCTTTTCACTTACGAAGAATTTTTTCCTGGCTACTCTACCGTGATATCCAGCAGATCGAATTACCCTTCTAATAGTCTCAGGATTAACAATTATTCCATATAATGCTTGTGAATCAGCAGCAACTTTTGAAGCACTATTTCTTGGAATTTTTTTAATATTTCGAATGATATATCGCTTTATTCCATTGGATAGCTTTGATGGTCGACCAGGTCTTCTTTTATCCTGAATCATATGATTCTTTTTATATCGTTTAATGATATTGAAAACTGTTGAATGATTCAAGTTAACTGTTTCAGCAGTTTTTCTAATAGATTTTCCACGTTCAATATGCAAATTGATAACTAATTTTCGAATTTCAGGCGAAGATTCTTTTCGTTTAGCATTCATGGCTACACAGAGCTAAAAAGCACAAAAATTCCAAAACAAACTGGAGAGAAATACTGCAGACGATTTTATAAATTATTGCCAATTTCTTTTAAGTAAAAATAAAACCCCAAAAAATATTTTTATTGCTTATTTCAGTTGCATATATAATGGTGTCCCATCACTTATGTGAGCTATTTTTTGCTCTGTTCTAAACATTTGTATTTTTATTAAATTAATATTTTAATATTTTGACAAAATGTATGTTATGTAATAATCTTTACTAAATTTAAGTATGAAACACACCCACAACAAAATGTGTACATGTTTTTTTAATTTATTTGATTAGTTTCCTTTTGTAAAGCACAAGTGTCCCATCACTTATGTGAGACACTGTAGGTGCTTCGTATTTTTATAATTACGAACGCACCTAAAAAGATATGATGTATTTTTTAAAAACATTTGATGAATATTTTTAATGAAGTTTAAACCCGTAGATTCCACACCTCGGTTCAGTACCCGCGAACACCATACCGGGAGATTTGGGATTTTAAAACTTCATTTGCACAGAACTGTGTTAGAACTACGGTGATAATAAAATATACAACACACTCTACATGAAATTTAATTAAGAATCGAACACCAGTTGCTATTTTCATCATAAATTTTAATCTGTTCATAAAAATTTCAAATTAATAAAACCATGTTTTTTTATGTCGACATTTGAAATTTTGTTGTATGAATTCATGCTAGTGTGGATTTCACGGATTTAACTTGAGCAGATATTGATTATTTAAAACGATACAGTACATTTTTTATGTTTCAAAGGAGATTATACGAAAAAATTCGGCCAAATAAACAATTTATTGTTATAAAGAACCTACGCATATTTTAATTTTTATTTGCAGGCAGTAAAAGTACTATTTTTGTTTTATTTAACCATCAATATTTTCCAACAAGCAAAATCTACAGATTATCTTTCATAAAAATAGTTTTAATGATAAATTTAAATAACGTCTAATTCCACATTCTTTTAATACTAAACAAGTCAATATTAAACAATAACATTAAAAATTTTGTAAAACTAATATTATGTGGATGAAGTATTTTGTAATTTATACTTTTAACCCTTTCGGGACTTGTGTACTATTAACAGTACATGTATTTTCATCGAATATTACCTTGTCTTAATAATTACATAGTTACTTTCTACATATAGAAAGTATATGGCTTTGCCTTTCTTATCATGAGTTCATTTATGTTTTGACGTTTAGTTATAACAATAAAAGTTTATTTTATTCTCTTTGAATCGTTTGCGATTCCTTTATTTTATAAACACATTTCACTTTTTAAATTTAATATATAGGTTACTTTTCGGAACGTTTATGAGTGATGAAAAGCAAAAAATATTAGAAAGTTGTAATACCTCCCAATTCCTCTTGTAATACGATGTTTTCCAAACGTCTCCAAAAACTCTTCCTTAATCTCTATCATATAAATATGCACCGAATAGTACACAAAATAACTATTTTCTTTAAATTTCAGACAATAAGATAATTTTAAACTTCTGTACGTGCATCTGGATAACTACGATTAATATTATCAAAATAAAAGTAATTTTGTCCAGAAAATGGAAAAAGAAATTGTCCCTGAAAGGGTTAAGAATGCTTTTAGAGTTTACTTTTGAAAAAAAAATTACAATAATTTCTGGAGAAATCTTAAATTTAAATCGATGATAAGTATTTCAGAAATGTCCATTTTGGAATTATTGTCATTACGTCACCTGAGAATAATAAGGTTCTATCAGTGTTTTTTTTTAAATGACATATACATATATATATATATATATATATATATATATAAAGTTCCTATTTGTAGCTAAGAAGGCATATTTGCATCAAAATGATGTTATATATATATATTATATAACATTACAATTATATTATGACAATATTTTAATACAGAAATGCCTTCATTGATACAAATAGAGCATTTCTACATCAATAAGTCTTTTTTTTCAAAAACACAGATAGAACCTTATTACTCTCAGGTGACGATTAATTATTCGAAAATTTTATTCCACGAGAAATATTTGAGATAGCTTTTTTGTGCGTGTGTTTATCTCTTTATCTTAGGAGAAATGAAATAAAGAAAAAGGAAGAACTTACTTATTGTGTTTTTCCCTTGGACCAACATCTTTTTTACCATGAATACAATTTTATTTTTAAGAACCTTATGAATAAATTAAACGCAATTTTCTTTATGCATAAGGTTCTATTTTGATTTTGTGTGCAAGTGAAGATCTAAAGTTTTATCTTCAATGTTGATAAAATATTTAAAAGTAGAAGACAATGTCTTATTTGATTTATAGTTTAGCTATCATATTAATTTTAGTGTTTACTTCACCTAAAATATGTATACCCTTCAATCTATTGTTAAATATACATCTTCTAAACTTTTCGATAATTTAATACAACTATTTCCGAAAAGATATATAGGCATTGTTTAATAAAAGGAATTTGCATACATGCTAATAGCAATAAAAATATTTGTTAAAACAAAACAATGCTCAATAAAAAAGACATGGGCTATTAATAATACAACAGACAAGAAAGGGTTAGGTTTAATAGAGTTTTCAATCAAATTTTCCATACGTTTAACAGAAACAATTTGAATTAGTTGATTATGTGTTCAAATGAAATGAATAGGATGCTGATATTAAACATGCAAATATTATTAAAAATATATTGTATGACTTTTTCGAAGACTTTTTACTTGCAAACCTTGTTAGTAGTTTTAAATCATTTTATAAAATTTTTATTCAAGTAAGTATACGGCAATAAGATTTTGTTATAGTACAAATTTAAACATTGACAATGATATACACAGTTTAATTTTACGCTGATAAATAGGGACTATTTTATTTTTAATTCAATTGCACGCACGACTTTTCCTAAAAACAAAAAACCAGTAATTTTTCCCTTCTGGTCAAATCTGGTAGAGTGTGATAATGATTTTGTACAAACAGCTGAAAAACGGCTTTTTCTTTTGTCTTTACATAATGTTTCAAATTGTGCATCTTTGCTATAGAAAGCCAAGGAAAAATCATCAGCCATTAAAATCCTTGCAACCGGTGCCACGCTTCAGTGCCATCCCCAGTAGAACAAAAGAACTACTAGAGGTATTTCACATGGCATTGAATACTAGCTAGAACAATATGAAATGTTTTTCAGGCGAGCGTGAACTGCAGTTGAATGTCTTCTGCCTACAGAATGGTCGAACGTTATCGGAGATCTTACCATTAGTTTTGAAAAGCCGTATCGTGATATTCTGAACAGTTTTTGACCCAATTCTTAATTGCCAAAGAAGCGATCAACCGCTTACAAGGAGTCTAGATAGGAATGACAGTGTAGAAGGAGCATACGAGGCCAACACATTGTCTGAGAGAGTATCAACTTTTGTAGGCTCAGAATTTCAATCTCAGTAATTTAACCTATAATATTAAACAGGTTTTTGTTTAAAATCAGACTTCTTTTTAGAACAATGCAAGTTTTAAAATTTCATCCAAGTAGTTGTGTTTCGTTATTGGTATTTTCAGTGGCATATATAAGATTTTAGGCTCCTGCTGCAAAAATTAATTCAGGGCCTCTCATTAAATAAAAGCAACCAGATTACCCTTCTCTGAATACACTCTAAATATCAGAAAAAGAAAGAAATATAAATGAGAAATTTTATACTTTTTTTCTAAACCATATCTGCTGATATTCCGTGAAATTTAACTCAAAAAATTAATGTATCTACTACATCTGACAATTTGCAAATAATACTCAGAACATATAATTTAGATATTTTTAGGTAGATTTCGTATGATATACTACCTATTATATTCTATCCTATGTTGGAATTTCTGAAAACATTTTGCAGATCTACACTGATCACGACCCGTAGAACCCAAAACCAATGTCACTAAAAAACTTTATCTATCTATCTATCTATCCACAAATTCTTCCAAACTGATACATAAAATCAAAGGATATAAAATCTTGATCAAGTTCATTCGGACAAGATCGGACCAAAGGGGTAGAAAGAGGGAGGGCTTTTATCAAAACCAAAAATCCCCCATCACTTCTTAATTATAATACATATCGAATCATTTTAAAATTATTATTACTTTTGAAAAGGTGCGAAATATTTCCTTATGTCAGATTTTTGATAACAAAAATGTGCTGAAGGGGCGATAAAAGTAGAGTTTTAGGGAGAAAAAATTTCACAACTTCGTCAACTCTCAAGATACCAAAACCTATTAAGTTTGCTATAAATTTTCTTTTTATTATCTTACTATCTACAACTTTTATAATGACAAGTTTTTGACAGGACAACTCTTACTGCAAAAAAGGAAACAAAAAAGTAAGGGGAGTTGGTGAAGAAGAAAATCTATAACTTCGTCATTTCACAAGATATCAAATCAGCGTGAATTTATTATAAATCTTATCTACAACGTTTACATTGATGCGTGTTTGATGGGACCAATTCTTACAGAAAAACAAATTAAAAATGCATAGAGGTTGAAGAAAAATGTCGTGTTAAGGATGTACTCAAATCCAAATTTATTTTCAAATTCATTTTTGCTCCCAAACGCACCCAATTGGCGAATTCTCTTATTCAGAAACTATATAATGTGTCGTAATGGTCGATTTTTGATAGAGACAGAAAATATTCAAAATATGATTTCAAAGTGATATTTATTTATTATGTATAAATAATCATAAAATTTTAATTCTTAATTTGTTTTATGTTACATCTTAAAGAAGTAATAAAACTTCTGGACATGCAGAAATCGTTTTAGTAATAAGAAGCTACAGTCAATAACACACTTAAAAATAAAATAAGCAGTAAAGAAAAATCATATTTCTTACTATGTGGAGAAAATTGACATTTTTCTTTGTTTACTTTATTTTACAGTTAAATAATTACTTTAAAACAGTATTTCTTTGTAGAAAATAAGAAATTATTATATATTACGAAAATTCTGCATTATAGTAACAGAGTGGATTGTGGACTACAATACCGAAGCAGTAGGTTGTCCACTGAGTCCCTTGTTAAAATTCAATACATTCTCCTAAAAATGTTTTTAAAGCTTCCTTTTAAGCATATTAACTTTAAATTAATTAAAAAAAGTATCTTAACTTTACAAAAAAGCTCTTTGTTCTTATTTACCTATAATCTTTAAGCAATAATAAAGAAATGAATAAAGGAAAGAAAAATTTTAGAAACTCAAAACAACCAGTCAGGATAAAATGTTTTGTAGACTATAAGAAATCATTTCAATGCTATAAATGAATTAGCCAAAAATAAAATCGTTCAAAAATTAAAAATAAATGAAATATAGGGGTGGTCTACTGTGTACTTAGGTCCACCGTACCCAACTTCTCCTATAACCGCTTTATACTTTTTAACCGACTTCAAGGAGGAGATTATGATTTGGACCTGTATGTATTTCTTGTTCACTCATAACTTCCCTAAATATGAACCGATTTTGATAATTCTTTTTTTGTTTGATAGTATAAAATACCCATGTGGTCCCATTTTAATTTCATTAAATTCTGATGATTAGAATTTTTTTAAATAAAAAAATGTGGATTTGATAAAAAAAAAAAAAATGACGATTTGTCGCAAATCATCTTTCATTCCGTTTTCAAATCATAAGCATATTAAAATTATGCATTCATGTGCGTCAGCGCCAAGTTTTCGCCAAGCTTGATTCTTTTTCGAAGTCAGTATTTTTTTTAAAGCATATTTTATATCTAACTGTGTACTATCCGGATAAAATTAACACATTGTTTCAGGTTTTTAATTTTCAATGTTTCATATGTATTTTTTTTTTTTTTAATTGGTGTACCAAATATTTAGGAGAAAATTTAATTGTTTTTAAACGCGGAAGCTCGTTTCAATTACGTCGATTAAGAAAAGAAAAATATAAAGCAAAGGGTAACAAGAAAAAAGGTGTTAACGCGTTTGAGATCGAGAATTTAATGTGCGCGTCATGAAAAATCTTATTGACATAAAAAGTGATTAACTATTAAAAAGGTCGCAATAGCCAGTAGCCCATTCAATAGTCATTATAAAAGATTGCCGAACTCTTGAGCTTCCTTCCACCCATTTAATAAGAATTGCACAAAACAACTTATTCTTAGATATTTCAGTTAATATATGTCATGACTGTACAAACATAGTTAGCTAATGGAGTTAATTTTATTTTAACATGTTGATCGCCAATGACTGTGATGAAGTGGTTATTTTTGTAGACATTTACAAAGGAGTTTGTTTGTTTATTGAATTTGTTCATAATTCTCAATCGATACAATGTTTGCAATTTTATATTTTTATTTCCGAAAGATCAAATTTTAGTTATTTTTACCCATTGAACGTCAGTCTGAAATTGATAAACATGCTAGGAGAGTTCACCGGGTTCTTTTTAGGTGTTCGTTCATCTGAGGAAACCCTATTATTTTCCCTCTTCTGTCTGTCTTTCACAGAGTTCATTCTGAGAAACTATAAAAGTTAAAGACTTGAAATTTTGTATATGGATAACTGAATACCGCCAGTCATAGGACAAATTAAAAATTTAAGGAGGTGCCTTGCCAGGTGAAGGCCTCGTCATCTGATCAAGGCTCTAAATTACGAGACCATCTTGCGAAGCCATTTGCAGTTCAAACAACAGGATTTACCATTAGTTAACAAGCGAAACAAAGTATGCTCAACGACAAGCAAATACTGCAGAAATGATGGCATGCGAAGCAAAGTTTATTGTCGCTACGTGCCATTTAGGCGGTCGTCCGCCCCGATACCAGGTATCTAACCCGTTAAGCTGAGATAACTCGGCAGGTAGGGGCCTGGTCATCGGTTAGAAAGAAAGAAAGAAAATTAAAAATTTAAACAATTCACATTATTTTAATTAACTGAAGCCATTACTATCCGACCATTTTTGCTATTTAGTTTTTTTAATACAGAACATTAATTTCAATTTATTTTACTCCTGGGAAAGATACCTCCGCATTAAAGCATCTGCCTGCAAATCAAAGGCCCAGTTATAAACACAGCGTCGGAGTAAGAATATTTTTTTCTCTGAATCGACTTCATTACCTGATCGATCCAATTTTACGGAGCTTTAATATTTTTTGAATTTAAAGACCAAAAGTTGCAAATTATTTTATGAAATTTTTTTTATTAATTCCTTTTTTTAATTGCGAAATTTTAAACTTAATACATTTTATTGTATGATGGATTTAAGTAAAAGAACGTATGTTTTTTTTTTTCTCATTTTAAGGGTTTTTTTTTTTTTTTTTTTTTTTTTTTTTTGTTTAGCTAAAATTAAATCACTTAATAAAATATGGTTTTCAGACATAAAAAATATGTCGTTACAATTCTCGAAAAAGCAGTTCTTGAATATTTTAAATTTGATTTTAAAAGTATTTTCCAATTGTGATAACTTTAAAACTACGTTTAATGGTGCTACCATCTGTGCTTGAACCGAAAAAAAAATAAGGATTTAATCCTCTCGCGGCGTATTTTATCAAGAGGTATAACAAAATTGCGCAGGTGTTTTATTACATATTTCAGATTTACATATATTTTGGTGTTAAATTATGTAGAATTTTCTTGCAAAAGAGGTCTTTTATACATAGAACTAAGTGAATTTGTAAACTGAATTCGAAATATAATCATATAAAAGCGAAATTATGTAAGTTATCTTGGTTAAATTATGATTTACTTTATGAAACATAAAGGTAAATAACATACTAATGAAAATATGTAAAACATTTACAAAAAATGTACTAGCAATTAAGTATGGTAAATTTCGAAACAAGGTACAAAAAGTCATACTTCGCAATCTTTGCACCAATTTAGCAAGTTTCTTTGCTATTTTCCTCTTTTTTCTATCACTAAACAGTATATGAGTGTTTTTCTCATGGAATAGGAGGTGCACGAATAGCAAAATGTTGAGCGGTTAGTCTTATGGGTTGAAGACATCTTAGAGCTTTCGAAAGAGCGCGCTGAACGCTTGCAAAACAATAAAATAATTTGTGAACTTTACATAAATATGATCAGCTAATGCTGTCTGCTAACTAAGGCCAGAAAGAACAATTAAACATCGCAGAAAAGCCTAAATAAATCGTTAAGCAGGAAAAGGGTGAGTTGTGCTTTTAAATAGATGGAAAAAATACATTACCGCGGAAATTGAGAATTGCACAAATTTTGCTACCTTTATGTTGCCGGTTAAAATGCGGGATCCGCTGCGAGGAGGTTAATAATTACAAATTAACGGTTTGGATGTATTAATTAAATGCTAAAGTGTTTCGAAAAGAATGTAAAACGAAACCCTCTGTGCGATGTTCCGTTACAATTTTCCACTTGTTTTAAGCACATGATAATAAATCGCCCCCTTCAATATAGCTGTTTCTTAGCGGTAAATTGTATTTAATTGAAAATACTGTTGGGACACATGTGAGTGGGCAGTGGTAGTTAGTGTTAGGACGCGGATTTCGAATGCTTAAAAAACTTATAAAAAAAAATCGCATTATAAGGCCGACCGTAATATAAGATACAGGACTCATAATTTAATACCATGCAGTAAAGAATCCATTTTACCCGATTCTATTTAAAACGAGTTATACTTGTAAACAATGCATTTCATTGTGGCACAATCATAGAATATCTCGATTCAAGTGACATCTTATATATCGAAAGCCAAGGATAGAATTACTTTAAACCTTTTTAAAGTCACGAATTTCTGTATAGACAATTGAAAGGTTATATGGGGTAAATCTAGTTATTTCTGTGCATTGACATGGAAAAGTTTGACTCTTAAAGAAATAATCTTTCATCCGATATATTATATATACAAGGCTCCAACTACTCCGTTTTTTGAATACCAGTCCAATATTTCTGAAGAAAAATTTTCATGGCAAGGGACAAATGTGATAAAAAAAAAATTGTGGTCGTTTCCAAGAAAATTTTTAAGAGAAATCTAAAAAGAATATTTTTCTTTGAAAAAAGCTGGGTTTAAAAAAGGACAAAGTGGAAGCCCTGTATATACAAGTTAAGCAATTTCTTTGACACACAAATCAAAATATTTATAAATATGTTATATATTTGTAAATGTAGAAACTTAGGTGTAAGTCTAGTTATTATGGTGAATATTCAAGTAAAAGAAAAAATGTCCTCTACTTGTTTTATAAACAGCGACAGTTAAAATTTCATACCTTTCATACATCTACATCTCCGCGATATTAATGTAGCAGATCTAAAATAAAGCTTTGTCATTAAATAAAAAATGTCACCACCAGGCATTTATATACGTAGTTCTATGACCTCTATAGTTGACATATATAGTTCCTCTGTGTATGATCTGCATAATTTATACGTACCGCGTAATATACTAAAAATAGTTACGTTTAAAAGTGCATATCACAGTGGAAAACGCATTTCCAATATTTATAGACCATAGTTCTTAGCCATGTCACGTGCTTCTTCTCACATATTACTTGTGCTTTAACAATGTTATTATATCCCCAAACTAAACCATCTATGCTAATATGAAAATATAAGGTTTGTTAAAACCAATTTGTTAAATCTAGGGTAGGTTCATGGAATGGCTCTCCTAAAACCAAATTCTTTTGAAATGTTGATAAATGATAAATTTTATGTACTCCATCATTTATCCAAAACGTTTTGTAATGCAGTTATGTTAATTATAAAAATTTAAGTTTCAAGTATGATAACATAATTAAAATGCACCGAAAATGGTTTTCCCTGTAAATCATTGTATAATGGAATTGTTTTGCGCATCACTGTACATGAACTGTAAAGGCTACTTATTACACATATCTTAGTATGCATGTTGTAGTTCACCTCAGTGATGCATATCAATATCATTATGTTTGAAATATAGTGATAGTAACTATTGTTCCTCATAGATCAAAATGTAAGAAAATATTTGTAGTCCCTGGACACGAGCTATAAATGCTACACACTTCATTGTAAATAAACAATTTAGTGTAAACCTCAATAAAATAAAAAATAAATGGCAGTCGGAATAAATTTACAGGAGTTAGAGCAATGCCAGAAGGACAGTCAGAGGAACCGGTTTCATACACACTTTTCCAGTATGTTCGATAATGAAAAAAAGCTATACCAGTATGTAAAAAATTTCTTTAGTTCGTAAATATATCTGTATGCATTACAGTCCAGACATTTTCTGAAGAATATTTACATTATTATTTTTTATTATTATTTATTATTATTTACATTATTTAATTTCTGAATAATATTACATTATTATAATTTACATTAAATCCCAGTGTAATCGTTTTTTGTATATGTATAAACACAGAGCTAATTATTTTCTATGTTTAAAAGGAAAAAAGTTAAAATTTCCCGATGAAGAGATCTGATAATGGGAAAATTTAAAAAGATTTTCACCAGAGTTGCTATTTTGAGAAATAGAAAATTATAGGTATGAATACCTTACGTTAATATCATGCAAGTCATGTCTAGAGTGTGCGCTGTAGATTTATTTGAGTAACAGGAGATATATGGAGGTTCTTAAAAAAATCTAGAATGTGTACGGCATACCCCGTGTACCATTCCCTGAAAAACACATTTAAATAATCTTCAAACAGAGATACAGCAAATAGAGATTCTAACTTATATTAAAGCTGTCTTAGAAGATGTGGAAAGAAAAACGACCTTTAGCTACCTTTACACTAAAAGTACTTCAACAAAGTTAAGATAAGACTTGCATATGAATAAAACTATCTAAATAGCTAGAGGCATGAAGAGAACCCAGGTCAGTAAATAATACGGTTACGAACTTTTCTCTTCGACGACATTACAGATCATGGCATCAGGAAAAGAAGCTGTACCAGAACATACAGCAGCTGTCAATTCAAACATCCGAAAACAAGCAGCTGTTTCATTTTGAGAGGAAATGAGAAGATTATTAAAAGTAATTTTGTGGTTTTTACGCTATAGCATACTTCTGTAGAAAAATAATTTTGCTGCGGGTTGCAAGCTTTTCTATTTTACACGTACGGGAATTTGAAATGTGAAGCAAAAATGAATTAAAATACATAAATCCCAGATTCGAAAATTTTCAGACGTATTAAAACTTGAACTATAGAATAACGCAAGAATTTTTAGAATTTTTTATGCTCATTATATTTCCCAGACCTTTTATTTTTAAATTTGTTATCAAACATATTTATGACTTAAATTTAATGATCTTAAAATATTTTTTGACTTATTAAACATCCTTTTTTAGCATAAAAGACATGTCTTACAAATGATATTAAAAATTGTATTGATTATATTTTCATTATATAGATGATAAATTAGACAGATAATTAACGTTTACATTCCAAGGGTTGATATCAATGAACATATCTTGGATATATTTAAAGCATACATTGGAAGATATATTGTTAATTGACTAATGTTTTTCCAATGAACGGTTATCTTATCCGTTGCCTTTGAGTGGCAACGGATAAACAAACTATGTGATTTCTGCCCATAAAATCATAACTAGTTATATTTTTCTGAAGATTTAACTTCTTTTATACTATATTTCTGCCCTTTTGTGTATTGTAAACTACTGCATAGAAATTTAATTGGAAATTTAACACCGAGTGCACTCGAACGTTTCATATTTATTTTTAAAATTACCGAGTTTCCTAAGAAATTGATATAAAGAATGCTTAAATGTGTAACTTTCATGTTTTCATTATTTTTCTGGAATCGTTTTGAAATACCGATCACATTCAAATCATTTTTACATAGCCAATAGACGATTTCAACAAATTAAATTCTTCTTACCCTGACTCACTGTTTAGGTTCCCCAAAAACAGTTATGATTTATCTGTAACAAAACGGAATGATTACATGAAAAATTCCAAAATTGGCTCTCTAAAAGCGAGATATTTAAATTTAGCTTAAAAGTTTGATACATCAGGCAATCTTTCTAGATTATGAGGCAATAAATTTGATGTAACCGCTCTTTCAAAATTTTACTCTTCGAAAATTTGCCATGCATGTCAATTGCTTAAAATAAGAATATCCACATTGATTAATGGATGAAATAGGAAACATTCAATAGCATACCAAATTTTAACACCGCAGAAGAAACTTAAATCCTCAAATGTAAATTTTCACTTGGACATTGTCATTGTGTTTAAATAAAAACGTGAGACTTGCCTTATTCAAAATTAAAAACAACGAGATTACTCTATCTATTCTATTACTGAACCTGCATCGAAAAAACTAGTTTTATCGTATATTTCTGGCATTGTAAAAGCTTGGTTTAGAATGAAAATCAACGAACGCAGTCGATGGTTTTCCGCAATTTCTCCGAATTTGATCTTCTGCATAAGGCGAGCTTTTAAACTCAGGTCTTCAAATTCATTACTCAGAAAAATTGATTTTGCACAGTCTTTTTCTAAAAAAATTGATCAGTCAAAATTCTCGAGAATTAAAAATACATCTTTATACCCTTTCATTTATATTACGAAGTTTTTAACTTTTTAAAATCAAATATGTGACTAATTACACAGATTTTTTAAATTAAATGTAATATTGATTTTTGTGTTATAAATTTACTACTCAAGGTAAATATTTTTGGCGCTTTACAACATCGCTAATTTAATGGTACCTCTATTTTAGAAAACTTTTTTTCCCTAGAATTTTCTATGCAAGACATTTATTTAAAAAAGTCTCCGCTTCGATAATGGATGGAATTAAAACCATTCCACCACATATCGAATTTTGATACCATAAAGTAAACTTAAACCTTGAAATGAGTTAAATAATTTTTTTTACGCAGACATTGGCATTGCATCTAAATAAATTATTTCCCGAGAAACTTTTTTATAGGGAGTTTCACAAAAGGAATCGACCACTCAAAATTCTTGAGATGTTAAACTTATTTCTGTGTTTGATTACATATATTCAAATAAACGATGCCTTAAAATAATGTGCTACTAATTCATGTTTAAATAATGCAATATATACATTTATTTTGTACATTATTATTATTATTATTGTAAAATTAGGAAATTATTCCACATACTGAAATATAACTCATTAATGCATGAGTTTATATTTTGTTCGGAAAACATGAGTCTATTTTCGTTAATTTTTCAGTAAAAAAATAGTGAAAAAAATTATTTTTGATTCTGTTGGACTTTTATGTCATAACTTCCCTCCTGAGTTGCATGAAAAAATTACTAAAGCAATGATAAATTTTAATTATATACTTACTTCAAAGTGTTTACACTGCATAATAACAACTATTCAACGATATAATAATTTTTATAATGATTTTATGCATTTCAGATTTAATAATTACTAACTTATAAAGATAGAGAAAAAAAGGCCATTCGAGCATGCTGTAAGTAGTATCAACATAAGACGTTAGAAATTCCCTGTGATAACAAACCAGAACAAATAGAGACTTCAGGACCTTAAATGCATGTTTATCACACCTAAGTAACATAAAAAGATCAACAGAAAGCGTTAAATGGTATAAAAGAATCATGTAACTCCCGAGTTACACTATGCATTTAACGGTTAATTCGAGTATCTTATTGAGTCTTAAGGGCAGGTTCTCTCCAAAAACTTCAAAAAATCAATTTTCTTTTTATTGAGTTTATTGAACCCTTAAGCCTTAAGGTATGTAGTGTATACATTCAAAACAGTTTTTTTATTCACCCAATATTTAAACCGTGACAACCCGTTTAAAGAACTGGTGTTACGGCTGACAGCATACAGATCAAAAACTTTAAACTCATTTTTCTTGAAACAGGAATTTTTTTAATTCGCACGCTTAAACCGTTCAAGATTTTGTTTAAGAAACTTTTTGATTTTGCAAATCAAACTAGACGTTTTTAGTTCAATGAGAAACCTTTAAAAAATTTAAATGCTAAATAATTTAATCTTTTAAGCATTGTCGAATCTAAAAATGTTTTGCCCATAATGATCTCAAAGTTTAAAAAGCCGTCATTTTTTTAAAAAATTTTTATTTTTCATTTTTTTGTTTTGGCTTTTTTAATTAATTTAACATATTTGAAGAAATCATATGCATTTGTTGTTTCAGACTATCATTAAGAGTGCAATCGTGTAAACAGATAACTGCGCACACTGAGCATGGTGAAGTACGAAGACGTTTAGATCGATTAAAATATCAACTTTTTTAAATATAGAAATTTTCACACATTTAAGTTAAAGCACAATAAATTGAATTTCAGAAACTATCATCTTATACATGAATTTTTTCTACGAAAGGAAAAAATCATAAAAATGCGAAAATAGTCTAAAATCAAGCTACGGAGAACCTTCCTTTAAGCTCATTAATAAAAAAATAAAAAAACAACAAAATGTTTTTGGTTTTCAAATAAGCCTTTATATCAGAAATGCAAATAAATAAAATGAAGTAAAATTAAAAAACAATATTTAATTAGAGATACAATTTTAGAAAAATATATTTTGGATTGTGAAGAATCCAATTCCAAAACGATATCTTAGATCCTCATATGACATTTATGTTGACAGAACCACTGTCACAAAAAGCGAGACAAACATACAAAATAAACGAGACTAGAACTCTTAAGTGAAGCCCAGTTGCTGTTAGCACGCATGTCTTCCACAATATAGGCCGTGAGTTCAACTCCTGGCTGGGTAAGATTAATTCAACCTTTCATACCTCGGGTTTGATAAAATGCGTACCAAGATTTCTTGGAAAAAATACACTGAGGGTTTCGAGTTAGGCTGGCCACCTGATCGGGACATAGGCTGTATTGCACGTTGGAGTCCAGATTCAAGTAAATAGGGTTGGGAACTGTAGGCAGTGATGTTTAAGTGATCATAATCAGGGGTTTAGATTTTTCAGGGTTACTGGGACTACCCACTAAATTCTATGAAAATAGAGCCTGTCAAAAGTACTCATCAGAAAACGGAACAAATTCATGGTTTCTACGGGAGAAATATCAAATTACGCCTGTTAAGCGAGAAATCTGTCTAAAATTGAATCGTTCTCTTAAATATTTAAAATTCTGACTCAACAGGTTAAACGCAATAATTAATCTTATGCCGCAAAATCGGTGAATCTTAGTCGCTAAGACCGAAACAGATTCCGTTTTTGAATAATCTCTGATTATATGGCTATAGTTGTGTGTATTCTTTACGTAGGGAATATGAATTTATTACTTTTAAGATAGGACTCCTTCATAATCAAATTCATTTTCTCAGGTTTTACTAAGAAAAGTACAATGTAGCCTATAAAAAATCGATATGAGGCAGAAAATATTCCTTCTCAGTAGATAGATTTGTATGGCATTCCTTTCAGCGGTATTGTAAATTCTGTTATAGACAAATTCTTTCCTTTCTGGTTGTAACGTATAAAGTTCAAATTAATGAAAACTAACAAATAGCACGGAACAGAAAGAAATTTAAAAGAATCTATGCAAATTGAAAAATCGGGACATTTGGCGCACCGCGCCTTGGTTAATCGGGATGGCATCTTGGATACTTTAAAGAAATGGGACACCTGATAACACAATGCGATATACATACAATAAATCTGTTAATTGAACAACTTTATTGATTTTCAATAGTCACAGTGTGTATATACAGGGTGTATTTAAACTACTGGGCAAAACTTTATGAAGTGATAGTACACATCAAGACAAATAATATTAAATGGGAAACTAAGGGTCCCAAACGTCTTCCGAAAGAGATAGGCGCCATCAAAGTTTAAGGTCCAAAATTTGAAATGATTATAAAAACAGAAAAATTCGTCGATTCGTTTGCGGTTTTAACGAAAACTATTCTTTATGTCAGTATTGTCTTGAAAATAAATTATAAGGATAAATTTCAAAAAATGCCGATAGAGGGCGCTTTAGACTTTGGAGTAGCAAAGAACTATTTTTTACCGTTATTTTTTGCATCTCTTTAAATTTTTTTTGAAGTTTCAACATAAACTTAAATTTTGAGCTCAAAATCTGTGGTTAAATAGCGCAAACTGAACAGTGTTCAATGGGAGTGGGTAGGTTCAAATTTCAAATGATTATAAAAAACAGAAAAATTGGTCAATTGATTTGTGGTTTTCACTAAAATTATTCTTTATGTCAGTATTGTCTGGAAAATAAATTATACAGACAAATTTCAAAAATGCCGAGAGAGGGCGCTTTAGACTTTGGAATAACGTACAAGTATTTTTTACCGTTATTTTTTGAATCTCATTAACTTTTTTTTAGAAGCTTAGACATGAACTTAAATTTTGAGCTGAAAATCTAAATCGTTGAGCGTGGTTAAGTAGCGCAAACTGAACTGTGTTCAATGGGGCTGGGGAGGTTCAAATTTCAAATGATTATAAAAAACGGAAAAATTGGTCGATTCGTTTGCGGTTTTCTCTAAAACCATTCTTTATGTCAGTATTTCCTTGAAAAAAACCTTTAAAGATAAATTTCAAAAAATTCCGTTAGAGGGTGCCTTAAACTTTAGAGTAACCAACAACTATTTTTAACCGTTATTTTTTTAAAATCTAAATAGATGTTTTAAAAGCTTAGACTTAAATTTTGAGTTCAAAATCTGAATCGTTGTGAGCAATTAAATAGCGAAAAATTGAACTGTGTTCGTAGGGTGGGCAGGGTAACATTTCAACTCCTGAACACAGTTCAGTTTGCGCTTCTTAACCCCTCCCAACGATTCAGAATTTGAGCTCAAAATTTAAGTCTAAGCTTTTGCAAGCATTTAATTAGATACAAAAAATAACAGTTAAAAATTGTTGTTGGTTGCTCTAAAGTTTAAGGTGCCCTCTAACGGAATTTTTTGAAATTTATCTGTAAAATTTATTTTCAAGGTAATACTGACATAAAGAATGGTTTTAGAAAAAACCGCAACCGAATCGACCAATTTTTCAGTTTTGTATAATCATTTGAAATTTGGACCTCCCCACCCCCATTGAACACAGTTCAGTTAGCACTAGTTAATCACTATCAACGCTTCAGAGTTTGAGCACAAAATTTATGTTTATGTCTAAGCTTCTAAAAAATGCAAAAAAATAACGGTAAAAATAGTTGTACGTTACTCCAAAGTCTAAAACGCCCTCTATCGACATTTTTTGAAAGTTAAGTTTATAATTTATTTTCAAGACAATACTGACACAAAGAATAGTTTTAGTGAAAACCGCAAATCAATTGACCGATTATTCGGTTTTTTATAATCATTTGAAATTTGAACCTACCCACTCTCATTGAACACAGTTCAGTTTGCGCTACTTAAATTTTGAGCTCAAAATCTGTGGTTATGTCTAAACTTCTAAAAAAATTTAATGAGATGCAAAAAATAACGGTAAAAAATAGTTGTTCATTATTCCAAAGTCTAAAGCACCCTCTATCGGCATTTTTTGAAATTTATCTTTATAATTTATTTTCAAGACAATACTGACATAAAAAATAGTTTTCGTGAAAACCGCAAACGAATCGACTAATTTTTCCGTTTTTTATAATCATTTCAAATTTTGAACCCTAAACTTTGATAGCGCGTATCTCCTCTGGAAGACGTTTAGGACTCCTAGTTTCACATTTTTTATTATTTTTTTTATGTGTACTATAACCCCTTAAAGTTTTGCCCAGTAGTTTAGATACACCCTGTATACTGGGTATGAATACTTATATTACACAATTTTGCAATAAATTATAGAATACAGCTGAAACTTTTACAGTTACGTCGAGACAAATACTGAACAGAAAAAAAGATGGATGCTCTTTCAAACTAGATCATAAAAGAGAAAACATATTGATTTATAAATAATAAGGTTTTCAGTAAAAAGAGGAGTTTCTTTCATTATTTCTTGCAGTTATTTAATTGTTGAAATCCACTGCATTAATATCAAGGACGAGATACAAAAGGATTGCTTACTAACTGTGAAAGAAAAATTAGCAAAGCTTTACTGGTATATAATAATTTTCGTGCCATATACCCATGCGCATAACAATTTCATTCATTATTCTTTTCACCAAAAGCAGTATCACTGACCGGGCATGTCCAGACAGTGTGTAACAGGTGTTTCGAACTAAGTCATGTTTTTTGATGAAATGAAGAACTATAAAAAGCGATAACATAACTGTTTATTTAAGGAATAGACAAAAAAATCAGCGAAGATTATTTGAGCAATTTTAAATTAACTCTGTTTATCACGTTCTCAAACAAAAAGGAGAAAAAGAAAATACTTTTCTGGATATTGCTTATAAAGATGAAAAGTTTTTTTTTTATCTAAAAGAAGTTCAACATGTCTACAGCAAACATGTAATCGCATGCCTTTCACAAACTCTCGTACAAAAATTGTGTCACTTTAACCTTGGACAGCTGTGATAAAAAATTGCCGCATAGTTACTGTAAGTGGTTACCAAGAAGCTAGATCAATAGGTGAATAAAATAGGCTAGATTACTCATTAATACATCCTGTACTAAACATTATGCACAGTATCACTATCATAAATGTTTAACTATTCAAAAGTCTCTATGAATGGTACTGCAGCTACAAATGAAACACAATTTCACTAGTAGTTATAGCTAAATGGAAAGTTACAAGTTAAACTGTGAGTATTGCAAAATGTGGTCTGTGAGATCGTATACAGCAGTTAAAAGACTGCCTAAATCTAATGAAGCTCCGCTAGCTTTCATAAAGCTTTATTTGAAATAATCAAACTTCTCCCTTTTACCACTGCAGGCGTTTTATCCAGCTTATTAGAGCCTGATAAAATAGCAGGCTACGAGAAATATCTCAGCAAGTAATTTAGGAAAATTCAAATAGCTTGCTGATACAAGAACACCACCACCTAATGGTTCTCTATAAAGGGAGGGGGGGGTTGTGCTGTAAGTAAACCAGTCTTATTCAGCGAAAAACACCAATATATTTGAAAATAACTAATTATAGCCACCAAATAACCAATTGTAGTAGTAATTATTATATTTTCTCAAACTATAGATGACTATAGAGTACTCAGAGGCTATTTATGAGACAACTGCACTAGTAAATCTTTGGAAACTTATTTTGGCCATTTTTGTCAATTTTCTCCACTTGAGACCCTCCCAAACAGAAATCGTGTATAATCGAACAAATGAAACACCAAGCACTTTGACACACTTGAAACAAAGTTTGAAAGGAAAATTTTGAGCGATAATCTACACATTTTAGCATATTCGTCCCCTGTCACAAGCGAATGCTTAGATTTTAGTAAATATATTTTTATCTCATTAATAAAAATCAAGCATTTTTTTACTAAGATGCTTCGTAAATCATGTGTTTAAATATGAATGAGCAAATTATGTTAAAAGTAAAACAAAAATTAAAATAACTTTTAAATAGAATAACAAAATATCCAACTCTGTAAAACTACGAAGTGGTGGTGGAAATAATGGGTTGTTCTTTTCTTAGAAATCTCTAAATTACTATGTTGGGAATAAAAAAATATTTTAGTATCAACTGCATGAACAGCTTATTATGAGATTATGAGACCGAGGAGAATTTGCCACATAATATAATAATGATGATTACTGTCTTTTTTTTTAACAATTCAACTTTTTTTGACTTAGCTATCTGATGGAAATGTTATATTATCAGAAGAGAATCAAGTTTTACAGTCGGGAAGAACTTTCTCCATGGTAATGATTCTTGTTCTAAGAACTTCAAAGATTTGCAAAAACATCTGAAGTGAGCGAAAAATCAATCGATAAAATACGGCGAAATCGGAAAGGATCCCTGACACTATGAAATACATACCAAAACGTCGTCTATAATTAACTTATTGTCTAATTTTAATTTCTTTATTCTGTCTTAATAATTATTAGTTTTGTATTTTTGGATGATAAAAATATTTTTAAAACTATACACATCTACATCGTCTATAATTCACTTATTCACTATTCATTTTTAATATCTTTATTGTTGCTTAATAATTATTAGTTTTGTATTTTTAAATGATAAAAGTATTTTTAAAACTATTTCAAGGAGCTCTACTTCTAAAAAATTAACTATAAATGTATGATTTAAAATTTAATTTTTATTAGAAATTATAAATTATTGAAATTAGAAGACAGCGAATTCAGTATGTTTGTGTGTTATAGATCTGCACAGGCCGGACCTCGGCCCGGCCCGCGGGTCCGGTTCAGGCCGATTTCCCTTAACGACTATCGGGCCGGGCTGGTCTTGAGCCTTACTTCTGAAGACTCGGGCAGGCCTTGTCACTAATCTTTTTGGGCCGGGCCTAGTGTCAAATATTTTCGGGCCGGGCCTAGTGTCAAATATTTTCGGGCCGGGCTCAGGCCTTAATTTTTTCCCCTGGAGTATCGGGACGGGCCTAACGTATTTTTTCCGTACGAAGCCGAGACTGATTTCATTCTTCCTAGTCTTCAAGGATAAAAAAAAAATCGGATCATGTTGAATCATCCAGTATGAAAATCCTTTTCTTGGCGTGGCCAAGTCTGTACATAATTCAGTAAAATTTGGCTTGGTCCAAAAAATTTTCCCAAAAAGGCATATACTTTTAAGTCGTCATTATTATGCAAGTAAACATTAGAATTTATTCACTTTAAAGAATCGTAGATTACTAGGCATATTAAAATAGAGTTAAATACATGAAAAAAAAATACATGATTATGAAGAAATTTCTTTTAAACTGTTCATCCATTCAAAATGAATATAATAATACGCGAGAAAAAAATATGTTAAACATTTACACCTGCTAAGAAGGGAACTTATTTTTTTCTTTCCAATGCGATTCAGTCTTACAGGATTTTACTTTTACCATATACCTTTTTTTAGATATCTCCATTACATGGAATATGGATGATAATATGGATGATACTAATGATAACAGAAACATTTACATACAACAAACAAAGGTTCATTAGAAGCATAAATATCGCAGCATACGGCACTTGTGCATAAATGGAGATTATAAATATGAAAAAAAAGAGACTAAGATAAGCTTTTTTGGTCTGAACTCTGCCGTACAAGTAAAGTTTCTGTAGAAATTCACTCGGGCCGGGCCATGTTCGGGCCGAATTTAAAATTTTTTTTCAAGCCGGGCCATGTTCGGGCCGAATTTAAAATTTTTTTTCAAGCCGGGCCAAGCTCGGGCTAAAATTTTATCTTTCATACCCGACCGGGAAAGGCCAATATTTTTTTCGTTTGGACCGGGCCGAATTTTTTTTTCATGGATCGGGCCGGGCTCGAGCCTGGAAATTTCGGCACGTACAGACCTCTAGTGTGTGTGTGTGTGGCAGGGGTGACATCCCCTACTTTTTAATCGGCAAATTCCTGCAGACAGATTCGAGTTTTATTTAACTTAGAGTTGCGTCTACTGTCCAAATATGAATACAGTATTTGAAGTTCTGAAATAGGGGTTGTATAGATAATAAAATTATACGAAATCTGAATTTCAATATGGTAACAACCATATTTGACATAAATATAAATGATATCTGACAATCCTTTTTCAATATCGAAAATTGTATCGACTGATTTGTACATATAATGGTGAATATTTTTATTTCTTAAATCAAAAAGAAATATTGATTTTTTTGTGAATGAATAGAGCATATTAACTAATAAAATATTATAAAATGACATACGAAAGTTTAAACTTAGGCAAACTTGTCCCTTGTATGGAAATCTGGGGGGGGGGGAGAATTAAAGTATTTAAATTGAAACTATACACTCTATGAAAAAATGTGATGGGGATTTATGTAAATAAGTGTTCGTTCAGCAAAAAATGGATAAAAATTTTCTAGTTAATCTCGGCGTTGTAATCTGATAATTACGTTTTTTCCAATTGTTATTACGCAAAACTAAATAGTCTTAAAATTTGATAAGACCTGATTGCAACGTTGCCTGAATAATTGCACAAAACTACGTGATTTTTATGTCTTCTATTATTATTAGAGGATGAAGAAAACTATTATAATTAGCTTCTAAAATTGATAACAAAAAATAGTGAGAGAACATTTTAAATACATTTTTTGTAAACAGTACTTAAAACGCTTAAGCACTTAAAAGATATTATTAATTTCAAATTATTAGATGGTATTTGATAACTTAAAGCTTTCTTATTGGTTTTACTACTTAATATTTTTAGTAGAAATGATAAAACATTTTAAAATTTTGTTAATATCGAGTAACTGCTTGAATGATGAATTTCTAAGTAACTTAGCAATTCCATTATAGAAATTTTGTTTATTTCTTTCATTATTTTTTAACGCAGTATTATGTAAACTTTTTGAAGTACTTGTTCATGGATGAAAGCGTTCAGTTTAAATTGCAATGGATAAAGTATTTAAAAAACTAACTTAATATTTTGCTAAAAGTGATAAAAATGCGTTTAGAAGGCAAATAAATACTTTTATTTAATCAAATCAACGTGTTCCATAGCTCTGATGGCAACATTCTTAAGATTTACACTCATGCCAATATTTCGGCAAGAAAATTCTAAATTGAAAAACTGGTAAACAAAAATCACGTGATTTCATGCATAGTGAAATAAAACAAGAAAAACTTTGGCCAGACTATGTAACAAAGAACCTTTACAGATTTATTTTAAAAGTACAGTGAAACCTCTATTATTCAAGCTAATTGGGACTGCTAGTAGCTCGAATATGAGAAATCTCGTTGAGTAAAAACTGTATATAAAAATTCGTCGCGCTTGTGAATTTAATATCCCTTAGAATAAAAACAGTAAAACGTTTTTTACATGATAATAAACATTAGGGTGGAGCGAAAAAAATTTTTTTTTGAAAATCAAAAACGGGTAGGTGCCAAAAGTTGCCTTTATACTAGTACATCAACTGCGTGAAATTTTACCGCTGAAAAAAATGACTTGAGTCTGCGCTTTTGCTCCAAAAATCGAAATTTTGGGTAAAATTTGACATTTTTTCAAAAAAATTAAAAATTTCCTACAGAGCTGGTTAGTATTTAAAAGTGTTGTTTAGACCTTTATATTGATCTGCTTAACATATTTAAACTATAAAACAATATCTGTAGTCTGTATAATTGGAGCAAATCTGACAACTTTTTGTGAAAAATCAGCGTTAACCTCTCTTTTGGAGCATACAACGAAATGTTGTTTTGAATGCATTTCTTACCTAGCTGCTTTCAAAACTACTGTGTATATAACTCATAGAGGTGGTTGCATTATCCCACCCGTCTCAACCACCCAATCATCTAGGCCCAGTATTTTATTTATGCACTGAATTGTTATTTTTTTCCCGAAGACAAGTATAAGTTTTCTATATATCAAAGTAATTTATCTCTTCTTTGTATTCATTGACTTTGGATGATTTGGATCATGCTGGTGTGAC
The DNA here is from genome assembly GCA_964019185.1 of Maratus speculifer. Classification (NCBI taxonomy): domain Eukaryota; kingdom Metazoa; phylum Arthropoda; class Arachnida; order Araneae; family Salticidae; genus Maratus; species Maratus speculifer. The sequence continues at coordinate 186,506,213 of OZ025299.1, forward strand.
CTGCTGCACGTATATCTTTATACCATGTATAAGAGAAGAGAAGCTGAGTAAGGTATTTGGTATGTTCTTAATTGAACCTATTCAGCAGTCTATTATCTTCATTAAAATTTCATGCAATTAGTACATTATGATTGGAAGTTCTGTTATCACAACATTCTTTCAATCAATTACATTTTATATGCAATGATTTGCCTAACAATTGATTGTATGAATTCAATTTCTAGTATGTCACCATTTATTGAACCCATTACATTGAATATATGCTGAGAAGCTAGCTGTTTAATATTATGACGATCGTCACAGAGGATTGCAAACAAAATTGCGTGTAAAACAACAATATTTCTAAAGAAGTTTTAGCATGCTTTATGTAGTTTGCTGTGTTGTTCCGTAGTTTAGTAATTTCTAATAAGATTTTAGATCTATTATTCAGGTGTGTTGTACATTTGGTATAAAACATCCCGCGGTATAAACTTGGATTATACATTTTGTGAGTGAACATATAGACGCTGATTGCCAATCTGTGCTTATATAAAGAGGAAGATTTTATTAACTTTATGAGCTGTCTTTTGTGTGAGATGTTTTCTAAATTCCTATTCCCCATTCTTTCTGAGAAATAGCTTTCCTTATGAATTAGCTTTGCAATCTCCGACAGAAATTTGTAGTCTGTTCTGAGTATCTTTTTCTCAATTTGAGAAAATTATTTTTGAAAATTATTCTCTATTTTATATTAAAAAAAATTGCAATAGGAAGTGAATAGTACGTAGACAAAGATTTTCCTTATTGATCCAGTGAATCCATGTAGCTTAGAACGTTTTATATCGACTTCTCTAATAATTGACGCAGAGGAAATTCACTGGAGTTGAAGTAGCGAATGATTCAATATTATACACAATTCTAAACTTACCCTATGCAAAATGGTTCACAGTGACAAATAAAATTCTCCTAATTTTAAATGAGCACTTATAGTCGATTAGAATCCGTACATTTCCTCATAAAGTACTATGCATTATGAGTTTATGCCCAGGACATTTCACCATCAAATTTTGTCCATTCATAAAAAGGGGATCTAAAAGTTAAAAGGAAATTACCTGGATACGAAAACACTTAGAAAACGGCAAAAAACTAATGCAAAAAAAAAAAGGTTATTTACAACAGCGGTTGCTTTACACATGGAGAACAAATTTTCATTGCAATTCTCTCTGACGATCACCATCACATTAAACAGCTGGTTTCTCAACATATAAAAAATGCAAAAGTAGAATAAATGATGGCATACTTATAGTTGAAATATCTGAAATCATCTTTGAAGCAAATCATTACGTAAAAAAATACAATTAACTGAAAAAAATGTTGTGGTAACAGAACTTCCAATCACTATTCATCAACTGAATGTAAGTTTGATAAATATAATAGATGGCCGAATAGATCCCTTTCATAATGTTCCCATACATTACTCTGCTTGTCATTTTTTTGTATAAACTGTAAAAATATACATGAAGATAGTTACAGCAGCATGTGGATGCAAAGAACAAATGAACAAGGTGGAAGCATCGGAAACATGCCAAATTTTTATAAAGAAATTCACAAATCAATGTATAAATAAAACACTGTACTAAGATGATCGAATTGTTGGGCCGGGTGGTATAGTAAATATAGCCACCTCCACGACGCATGTCCAAGTTAGTTTTGAAAACAAGAGCTGTATTAAAAACAACAATTCGTTGTATGACCCAATAGAGTGGTAATACTGTTTTCTTACTAAAAGTTGTCTGCTTTGCTCCAGCTATAGGGAATAAACATATTGTTTTATAGTTTAACTATGTTAAGCAGATAAATATAAAGGTCTAAGCAACACTTTTAAATACTAACCAGCTCTGTAGGATTTTTTCAATTTTTTTGAAAAAATGTCAAAAAATGACAAATTTTACCCAAAATGTCGATTTTTGGAGCAAAAGCGCAGACTCAAGCCATTTTTTTTCAGCGGTAAAATTTCACGCAGTTGATGTACTAGTATAAAGGCAACTTTTGGCACCTACCCGTTTTTGATTTTCAAAAAAAATTTTTTTTCGCTCCACCCTAATAAACATATATAAAGTTACTTTTCACTGCTCAACAAATAAAAGCCATTTCCAAATATTCCGCGAACAGAAGTTTATTATGCTTTTAATCCTTTAAAAAACATACTGCCCGCCCTACAGATCCTCGGTCCGGCACGAGACAGCTGAACAATGTAAGCCTGGGACTCAAACCTATCTAACTATCTGATACCAATCTCTACACCGGACAAGTTACATTTCTGAATCGATGTTGCCAAATTAGCATCGGCTCCTAAAGCACATTTATACTTATTCTCATAAAAGTGATATTCATTGATAATGGACCATATTTTATCGCCATCGTTTAAATTTTTATACGGGCCAGTAGGTCCGTTTAATTTATTATAAACTCGGCTCGGCAGGTCCGTTCATTTTTTTTTTTGCCGGCCCTACAGACCCGTTCATTTTTTTCTGCCGGCCCGTCCCGTTTATTTTGTTCACCGGTACGGCCCGTTGAAAAAATATGTCCTAATTCAATAGGGGCGAGCCCATTTAGCACGGAAAGTGAAAAAAAAGTGTTGTCATTTTCGATTAATCGATGCTCAGTTAATCGAGGTTCCACTGTAGTAGAGTAATTTTTCCATTAAGATTATATTTCCCAAGCTTTATCCCAGAGTCAATAGAAGTCTTTCTACAGAATGAGAATATATGCAATGATTCAGCCTCCATGGAGCTTTCTAAAATCTGGAAAGAGATGCTCTTGAAAAAATGAAACGATAGTGTAAAATAATTCACGTTCAAAATTATCCATTTTTAATATTGCAGTTAATTTCATTATGCCTGAGATTGCGAAATTTTTGTTTACCAGTTTTTCAATTTAAAATTTTTTGCAAAAATATTTGTATCAGTTAAATCTTGAGGATGTCACTCTCAGAGCAATGAAAGATATCGATTTGGATCAGAAGCAACCATTTTATAGTAGATCATTATAGTACAATTTGGGAGGAATGTAACGGCCATTATGATAATCAGAAATTAACATGTTATCTAATCACAACACTACTAAAAAAGGAGAAAATTGTGATGACTGCAGAGATTAACCGTTAAACTAAATGTTTTCGTTATTCACTTTCATTTCTCAGTTCTTTTACTCGGGGCTTCTCAGCCTGGTGCTATGTGTGGTTCTGATAGTTTAGATACGATCAATAATGTCATATTGCTAATGATTGAATTAACTTCCACTAACAAAATTGTATGAGAAAAATAAATAAATTTAGTTATTAAAAATTATTAGTAATAATCTTTCTTGCAGAGTGGAGATTTTTTTCGCATTTCTCTAATAAGCATAATAAGATGTAGAAATAAATATGCTTGTTACTTTCAAGATTTCATTATTCATCAGTCTGTTACCTAAATAAACCTAAAATCATAAATTTGTCTCTACGTTCATCTGCTTATCCTGCGCTCAGCTGAAATCGTTTTGAATAAATAAAGGTTTTTATTTGCTTTGCAAATGTATTTTATCACTTTTAGAAAATATTCAGTTAATTTTGATGTTTCAAGTAATTTTATGTATATTTTTTAAAAATATTTCCAGGTGGAAATCAGTTCCTAATTTAAATTCAATAATTATAACGAATTTCTATTTTACAACAAATTTACTAATCTGACTACGATGTAGAATTGCCTTTTCATAAAATGAAGATAAATTTACAGATAATAATAAAAAGCAATTTTGCTATTTGTGTTAAAAAATGCAATTGTTCTTCAAAAAGTGATTACCATAAACAACAGAATCACCTTGTTCTACTGCAAACTTGCAGATGTATCATACTCTGAAATAATCCCACCAGCTGGTCAAATATTCAAAAACACACAACTTACAGCAACGATAAAAGTTAATCATAAATACACAAACTGACAACAAAACAAGTGAAGTGAAGAAAAGAAATGAAAATTAAGTGAAAAATTGAAGTTAGAGTTTTTGGGTCACACCATTTCCGATTTTTGACATTTCTTATAATAATGAGTCATTTTAAAAGAAAGTGTCTATAGGATATAAATTCCCTTTCACCCTCCACTTAGTACTCTAACAACAACGTAATAAGAAAAATTTGATAAACATTGAAATGGTATGAATTTGCTTAAAGAGTTAAAAACATGCGAGAACTTGTAGAAAAACATTTAAAAATTACGGGGAAAAAGGAAACATTTGCAAAATTCAAAATCTTCCTTTTTACAGATATAGTGAATCAGTTATAGAAGAAAAATATTGGGGTCACATTTTTAGTTGCATTCGAAATTATGCAAATACGTAGCACCTATAGATTTGTCATTCAATCCGCATATAATAACGCAAAAACTACCCGACCGAATTATTTGAAATTTAAAATATATAATTATTACAAAATTTTTGTCGAATCATTTCAAATTTTATCAAAATCGGATGTATAGTTCAATTACTGGGACAATCAAAAGTATTCCGCAACATTACGATCAATGGAAAAAATAGTTTCTAGTGCATTTTAATAATGTTTCATTCTTTCGAATATAGCACAATTCATATCCATCTATGAAATATAGTTTTGTACAATCTGTGGTGCAAAGAATAATTTTTATTAATAAACAAGGCCACACAAAAGTGTTCTATTACACAATGCCATAGGGGAGAACATTGTTTGGTGTGCGTTTTAATTATATTAAACTATTTAACACTTTATGAAATTGATATACGTTACTGAGGTTTACTACGAGTTTATTCCTGTATAATAGAAAGCATCGAGTATTTACAAGGACACGCAGAAGATTTCAGATATTGTATTGTATCCGAATTACTGTATATTTTAAAAACTTCATTATAGTGCGAACGAATCTCATTTGCTACATCTGATGTGCAATTCCCAATATGTTTCTATTAAGAAACATTGTAGAATGTGCAGTATTTCACATTGTTATCAACTATAACTGAATTTTTTTCAGTTAATCAGTTAAAAAAATATTTGTACCAAAATTGTTTTTTTATTGTTATTAATTTTTACTTTACATTTCGGTTGAGAAATTCAGCGTTCGTTTGATGTTTCCATCCCCATTCCATGTTTAGAACATAGGGTATTTAAGCATATAAGAAATATGAAACTATTATTGCCTATGTATCAAAATTCAATACTGAGCTTTATGTATCAAAACTATTTGAACATTTATTATTTGAATAATTCTACAGGGGAAAAAAGTCTAACATATGCCCACTTCGTAAATGTATATGAAAATGACGAGGACTGTCCCTTGTAATTTATAAAAATGTTTTTATAAAAATTAAATATTTTTGAAGACATCTAAATTTTTTTTTCGTTTTATTTGAGCAAGCAGTTTTTGTTCACAGGTTTTTATAAGATAATCATCGCTATTAGGGCAGTAGTAGAGAATAAATGGTGGTAAACGCCAACAGCTTCAGAAAAACCGTATACCTCCTGTTTTTCGAATAATGATGTAGCGTATACTTTTCTTTACGACTACAGGACCGGTTATTACCTCCCAATATCATATACTTGAGTACTTGCATATACTAAATTCGAGCCGAATGTTTCCTTTGTAATATTGAATTTATATACTGACCTTATCAAAAGAAGAGCAGATATAAAATAACTTTTCGCTTAAATAAACAACAGAACATAAGAGTATGTAGCAAACACTTCTTATGTTTTTACTGTAATTTGTATGAAACATAATTTTAATGAAATATGCTTTTTTACGAGAAAATGTATTGCGTAATAATTTTTAAAATGTTCTATACATGAAAATGCATTAGAATCTTGTTCCAATCCCAATTGTGACTCAAAAGTTGAGTTATTAAAAACTGCATTACAAAATGTGCATAAGTATCCAATCGGTGATACTTTAACTTATATTGTTTTAATATAAGGAAAAAAATATATATTATATTTTTTTTTACAAGAAAAAAGATCATAATTACACTTTCTTTCTGCAAATACCCATATAAAAGTATCCACCAGACGATACTTTCACTTGCATTATTTAAAAATAATTTGTATCGAAATGAAGTTTAATTTGAAAAAGCTTTTTAAATTCCTTCTATTTCAGTTGAGTAAACAGTTTTCTTCTCAGGTTTGTATAGGGTCATCTTCGTTTTTACCTTCTAGAACTGTCCAAGCGTAAAAGAATGTCGACTAGCCGGCGCATAGACTTTTCCGGTCCAGTGCCGCTGACATCTATGTTACCATCCCTAGAACATACATTTTGTTACAAACGGGATCTTGATCTATGACCTAAGTTTAGGAGAAGTAATTAAAAAACTTGCCGAGAAGTGAAGCGAAAACTGATGCAATTGTTGATAACGACCATTGCCAAACAAATTTTAACAACTGTTATGTGAGAAGAATTAGCAAACAATTATAACTAGCATTACATTTTCCTTAAATTTGGAAGCTTTCAATAAGTAAATAAATTATGCGTTTCCGTCGAATATGTCCTTTTCATAGAATATATGCGTCCAAGCAGTGGTAAAAGAGCTAACACTTGAACGCCGGACAGTGTCATTTCGACACAGTGGCGTAACCAGAGTAAGATTACGGATAGCAATATATTTGAAAAGACATTATCGTTTATTTCATCGCACTACTTCTGTGAGTAAAAAAGGTTGAAATCACTGGTATCCACACAATCTCTCTTGCATACGCCATGGTCTCAAAATGACACCGACCAGAATTCTAGAGTTAAAGCAATTTTTTAGGGCTAAGAATGTATAATTTAAGTGGACAGAGTATCTTGAATTTTGTCAAAATATAGATTTTCTTTTTTAATGTTAAATGAAAACTTTTTTACTTGTGAATATTTTGATACCTTAGTTTTAACTTTACGACAATTATATCGCGAGATGTTGTAAATTTTGTCAATAGATTTAGTGCAATTACCCATATAAATGAAAAATTTAAACTGATTTTTTTCCCTGTTGTTATTTTTATAAGTTACTTGTTCGAGAAATATTAAGGCTTTTTTGGTAATCTAGATAGAGGTTTAATTTTTTTTACTTGTTTTCCATGGTGTATTTAATATTTGTGTGCATGGATTCAACATTCAAGTTGATAGTTATTTTTTTATATTTAAATTGAGAGTTTGTTGACTTTCGTTCATTTTTTAGTGTACTCTAGAGAAAAAAAATATTAAATGTAAAACCCCATACATCTAAAAATCCATGCACAGTTTTATGTAGTATATTCTAATAAATTTGGGGGGAAAATCGAAGCAAGAATATTTATAAGAGTAGTAGGGATGTTTTAAAATAATAATAAAATAAATAAATTTTTGTAAAATAAGCTATTCTAGAAAAATTTTTCTTTTCAAATTTTATTTAATTTTTAGTATTAAGTATTGTGCCACCACATATATCATAGTATTATTCAAAATTGAAGAGATTGTTTCAGAGGTATTCTGTTCCCTTAATAAAAAAAAATAACAAATGCAAGTCTTTCTCATTTAGCCTGTTAGTTGAAAAAAAATCTTTTTAAAAAATATTTGAATATTTGGTAGAAACGTATCCTGAAGATTACCTACAGCAAATCCTATAAAACTGTACCATGAAAATTATTTTTAGCAATTACTGGTATTCAGAAAAGGGCCAGGGGAACCCTGCAAATAATTTTTTTACGAAGAAAATCAAATTGACCTAATAAATGTTTGTTAACCTTTTGAGGGGCAAAGCTCTTCCATTCATAAAATTCTGAAATGACTAAATGACACCAGAACTCAAAAACGAATTTATTTCAAAATAAATAAATGTCTTTCTTCACACAGTTGACAAAATTTAGATTTTCCTTTCAAAATTCTGGTACTAATGTGGCATTTCTCAATAAAAATTAAGTGGTATATATTTTATACCACCGCCCTTCAAGGGGTTAAGTGATTTTTCATCACTTGGATATTTTAGCGAGAGTGGTTCAGCACAACCGAGTGTTTTTTGTGGCAATCTGACTGTTAGCTGTATTCACTTTCAACCCCATTATTGTCAATATCATTCATTTAGATATACAGTAAACGACCCAGTTAGAATATATTTGACGCTTTCCACTAAAACTAGTCTTGATTACGATGATTATTTTCTAATGTAAAACACATCTGTGTACCTTAAATTCAGATTTCATGACTTTAGACATAAAACTGGGAAATGAGAAAAAATGTGTAATTTTTTTTCTATTTATACAATTGTGTCAAACTCATAATTTAAGTGTCATTTTAACAGCTATCTATATAATAAAATTAAATGTAACTGCACATATGACTGCTTTTTAAAACTTAATATTACCAACGCTAAAGGTATAAATCGAAATATATCTGATCAACTTATGAGCAGTACACTTATTATCCAAATCAAATACTTTTCTTAATTGTTTAACTGTTAATCCTCCCCTCCTTTGTTTTCTTTTGAATAAAAAACCTCCCTGCTAAACTGATTTTTATATTAATAAAAATCAATACATCTTAAAAAAAAGGTATAATAGAAATTACCCAAAACCGTTGCATAAATAGCACAAAATATTCTGTTTCAAAAAGAAACTTCCTTTCACTTTGAATTAAATATATATATGTACATAATTATTCTTGAAAGATACTTTGAACTACTTCATTTACAAGACTTCCAGGTACTTGTATGATATAAGCTCATATTTAATTTTATGTCTCTTTTATACAACAATTCAAGAACAAACATCTAGGGTTTCACTAGCAAAATATCCAATTACTAAATTTTTCAGGCACCCCCCCCTCTGTTATCCTTCCGAGATTTTCTTTGCATTTTCCTATCAATCCAGTAAATGCCCAACATTGCTTTAAAAGAATTTGGAATTCCTCCTTTAGGAGGAACTATTTCATGCCTGTGACTCGCAAATTTTTACATAAAACCGGAACTCACAAACAAACAAATAAAAAAAAATAAAGGTATGCAGAGAAACACATTATTTCTGTATTCTAGTTGAAAGTAGTACATGTAAAACGAGATTTTTCAAACAAAAAGGAATTATAATTGGAATATTCATTCAAAAGTTATGCGGTGACAATTAAAAAACAATTAAACATCTATAACCGAATTCTACCACCGAACTTGTTTGAAATTAATTTAAAATTGAATAATCTGAATGTGAGGGACAAAAAAACAGGTCATACAATGAATGCAATAAGTACAAGAATGTAGAATAACATTAAATGACAAAATACCTTGCCCGCAACAATAGCCATAATTTTGAAAAGTAAGATTATTTAAAATGTACAAAAATTAAATATATACCGTGTTGTTTCATTGCAACAAAAACTAGTATCGCAATTAGGCAAAATTAATTGCTTTTACCAGTGCATAAACAAATAAGAAAACAACCCAATTGTGAAAATGGGTTACTAATATTGCCCTTCTTAAATTTAAAATTCATACATTAATGAATATCGAAAATATTTAGAAAAGAAACAACTTCAAATAAAATATGAAATTTATTTTCTTCGAATTTTGTTTCTTCCGTTTGCTACTTTTTAGTACTAAGTTAAAAAGTGCTTATGCATTCTGTTTGTCTGTCCGTCTGTCAATGCTCCCATAAATATACACGGATTGCCATGCAATTGATAAAGCATATTTAGGGTCACCGGTGGATGTTCGGTATTGCATATAAAATATGTACGATTAATGGTTCATTTACAGGGTCACCCGAAAGAATTCGATTACATTATGGCATAGGGGGAAAATCGTTTGGAGAGTATATTAATGACATTACGCTATTTCATATGTATTGAAACTGACCTAAATCACTGAATTTCACTACGATCACGTTAAAAAGGAGCATTTATAGCATTTTTATTAATTTAAAGAGACACACAAAAGAAATCTGTTATACAATTCTGTTTGCGTAATAATTGCTGGAGAGTACGTTTTAAAGTTCGGTGTGCGTCTTTAAATTTAATTAATTTTTTTGCATATTACTCTTTACACATAAATTCAATACCTCATATACAGGTCTGCACAAAAGTAATTGCATACCATTCTCATATTAGAGGAAATTGCTGAAGGGGAATTTTCAACTAAAATATGTGTCTCTTAAATGAAATTAATTTTGGAATGCATGTTTGTTAATAGATACAAATCTCTACATCATATACAGGGCTGCTAAAATATTCGGATAATTTTCCGAATGTATATAAGAACAGCTAAAATTCGTTTTTGAAATGAACTATACATTTCCATTTATTTCTTGTTTTCTCCCATCTAGATTAAAAAGAAGAGATATGAAGAAAATAAAATATTTATTTTGTTCAATTGAATTTAGTACTTACAAAAATGAAACTGTCTTGGAATATTTTTGAAACTTTACTAAAAGCTTCGGGAATATGCATACTAACATAGGAGAGATTAGGGAGGGATGAGGTACCTACAATAACTCTTTAAGAAACTTTTAAATTTATGACCCATCCACCAAATGAAACAAGATTGCATCATACGTTTTGCTATAAATCTTTTTAGCTGCAAGCACCTATAATTTTGTGACTAGAAAAGTACAATAATCTTACAACATCAAACGTAACTAACTACTCGGATTTTTAATGTAAATTTTGAATCTTTTTCTTTATTGCTTTCTCATTCGTTAAGTTTAATATTATATAAGCACAACTATATGTCTTTTATAAATAGACAGATAAGCTTAGCATGAAAATCACATTATTGTTGTAAATGCTTATTTTTTTTTATTGTTGTTCTAAGAGAATGATGGGACACGTCCTACCGCTCCTAAATAATATTTCTATCGAAATATTTGTTTTATTGCATAGAGCTTTTCCTGTTTTACATTTTAAAGACTATCTAGTGTAACAAATATAACTTATTTTGCAAATTAAAAATGAATTTTAAATACTTTCAGGATTTTTTAAAAATAAATATGCATTAAAAAATTAAAGCAGTGCAATTTTTTTCTTAATTTTGCAATTTATCAATATCATTAGTATTAAATATTACTTTAATATCAATTTCCTTAATTTTTTAAAATAAAATATAACTGTTCAAGTAATTATTATTCTCAAACTGCAAACTTTTATTTTTTATGTAGGAATACAGTATTTATGAGGAGAAATGAAACAGAAAATTTCATCTTCCCACAAGAAACTGACAGTTCCTTTAGTGATGAATAACACATAATTGCAAAGATACACTCACCAAAATTAATTGGCACAATCATATTTTTCATTTGGATATTACACAGTTAAATATAACATAAAATAAATGTTGTGATTTACAAAAAAATTAGGAATTCAAATGGCATACTGTCCTTGTCATTTTCTTTTGTCAAATTTTTGAAAATTAAATATAAATTTTCATTTAAAAAGCATGCCCCATCTCTCACTCCTATATGGAAAGATGAGACTTTTTTTTGTTAATTTTATTCTTTTATTAACCTAAAATATTAAATATTATAGTCGAATTTATGTTTTTTTTATTGTTAAAATATTTCAAAATGTTATTCTAATAATTTGTAAAAACCATTTTTTTAAAAATTGTTCCATCCCTCCAAATTTTTCCCTATATTGATTTTGATATGGTTCTTTATGTGTATAATTTGCCCTTTTCCATATGTAAGATTATGTATTGATGAACCAAATCACCAGTATACTATGAATTCAACAGATGTAAGCAGGAAACCACCATTTACACCAGAAAGTCGATACTAAACAAAATCATGGTGAAAAAGTGATACATTTATCTCTGAATATGTTATGAATTTCTAACAGGCTTTACAGCTATTAATATTTACCCAGAATATAGCATTCATATCGATACTATTAATTTTAACATACTCTTTTGTTTATTTGCCAGGTTCATTCCTGTTTTCTATAGAGTACACCTTCATTAATGATACATTTAACAATAATTCGTTATGAAATTGATTGAAAAACTCTGCAAACAACCAAACACTAAAGTTATTTGATAGATTATCAAATTGAAAGTAAAATAATTAACCTCATAAACAAGTGAATCTTTTAATTGCATTTATCGAAATTATCTTCCATTACCAATTACCATGAAAGTACCATTTCATTGTCGTACTTTGTCTTACTTGATCAAAAGAGGCGAAAATAGTGATGGATTTGATTTAAAACTTTTAGCTGTCACCTCAAACATCATCACCTTATTCTTTAAGCATCAGGTTTAAGCTGGGCGTATTTATAGAAACATGTCATAATAGTGAATTTCACGGTGTAAGACTTCTTCGTTATGACTCACGAGAGTATATTAATCATTCGTTATGACTCGTTGGCAAATGTTGATACACGCTCAACTTTTCGCATGTCACATAGACAGGCACATTGTAATCCCTCAACTCGATGAAGAAATATCTTTTTTTTTTCTGTATAAATAAGTTTTAGTAAATTTTTGTCATTATAAATAAAAATATTTTTGTGGACAAATATTTAGTATTTCGATTTAAAAAAGGAAGTGAACGTGAAAAGGACACTACTTAGAAAATTGGGAGGTCTAGGCACAGCAAGTACTGGGGGCCGACTAAATATAGTTTGTCGTACGTAATCTCTCTATTGATTGATATAGTTACCACAAATTTGTTATTTAGGGGACATAAAAATCTGTTGGGGGGGGGGGAGGAACCGAAAAAGCAAACCTTGGCCAAAGCCAGGCTTTAAATGTAGATAATATTAAAATTATGAGCGAATCTCAATAAATGAATTTGACCCTTTTTCATGATATTAGGTTTGGTCTCGGGCTTTTAGACAGGATTTTTGACTGAAAGATGTGACTTTTCATTTTCAGACAAAGAAAAATCTTACATTACCGACCTTCTTTGACAGACTGAAATCTAAATGACAAATGTACAATTAACGAGCTTCATACACTCGCGACCAACACACACTCGTGAAATTGTGTGAATTTTTAACCAAAACTCAAATAGATTTCTGCTTTTCGGAATTTTTTCGGAAAATACGGAAATAAACACATTGGAGAATTATGTTTCTTAGCTACTATAGATGAATATATTATGAAACATAAATCTCACGACGGCATATTTGTAAAATTTTATGAAACTTTGTGAAATATTAAAGTTGTTTTGTGCATTTATTGACTGAAGAAAAATTATAAAAGTATTTTTAATACAAACACTTAAAACCAGTTATTTGTATATATTTTATAAAGTTTATGTTACAATTTATCTGATACGTACATTATTTCTATGGAATATAGTCAAATTTCATTTTTTTTTTGTTGAAACAGATGTATTTAAATGGATTTGTTCATACTTATAAACGAAGTCTTAATACAGACCACCTTTAATACAATCAAAGATAAAACACATACGAAAAATCCTGTAAAAATGTCAAATTCTACTGTATGACTTAAATGTTTTAAAAAAAGTTAATTTCTAGATTGTTCAACAAAAAACAAACTGTAAAGAATTTTTACGACTCTATAAAGATGAACTAAAAATATTCTAAGAACATTAATTTACAATTACGCAATAAGTTACGCATCGAAAGGATGCAACTTTTACCGTCGAGTTTTTGCTGAGCAATTTTGGGGAAATTTAGGAATTTAATCAGAAAATCGTAAAATGTTCAATAGTTTATGCTTCAACGTTGTTTTTTAAAAACCATGTTTTATTTATCTCGAATAGCTTCAACGCTGTTTTCCGCCCAAAATATTCGCATTATTAAATGATAGTTTAAATAAGGCGACTATTAGACTAAATAAAAATAGGGGTAATATTCAAATTTTAACATAAAGAAAAAGCAAAAACACCCAAAAGGCAACATTTGAGTATCTGCATGTCGTAAATGCTAAAAATGTAAGTTTCTGTTCAGTTGAATGAGTGAATTTGTACATCAAAAATATATGTTCATATAATCACTTAGTTAAGTACACATTACATGTACAATGAGATAAAAAAACTCCAGTCATAATTTTTTTTAAATCGTTGCAGCAAATCTCTCTTAGGTTGACTGCGACCATAGTTCCTTTCTTTCTATATTTATAACAGATTTTTATTATCCAGAAGAGCTATTTTTGCAGATAAAATATTTTAGTTAGAATTTCTAAATTTTTAATTTAAGTACCATTTTGTTTTCATCCTTTCATTCAATTTATCATACATACAAGTTTCTCTGCTCTACACACAGACACACACAACCAAAAAAAAAAATATCTTAAAAAAAAAAAAAAACAACTAACCTGAGTTATAATGTGCGATTATTGAAATAAATATTTTCAATGTTGACGGAAAATATTTTTGTGATAAATTAAGGACATAACTTAATTTTTTCAATTAATTTTCTTACCTGAAATTTCATAAAAATATTGTTTGCTAATGCGTAAAAATATTGTTTGCTAATGCATAAAATATTTGCAATGGTAGGAAATGGATTTCCTATTTTAACCTAACATACAAATACCTAAAATTACTGTTTCTACATAATTGATTATAATGTAGGAACGAAAAGCCAGAATAATATAACTTACAACCTTTCATTGTTTTTTTCAAATCAAATATATTTGGAATCAGAAAATTTATTTAATAAATAAAATATGTACCACATGGAAAAAACTCATTTTATAAGAGAATATTCTGGTCTATGTTCATAACGCCTGACTAAAATCAAAAGATTGGGACCATGTAAGAAAATATCTTTTCGGAGTTTCTGATCACGTTGAGTAGAGAGCTGACCAAAAAATTCGTGTTTACAGCTATGAAATATTAATGATATATTTATTAAGTTGAAGAGCTCAAGTGTGAAACATGGTAGCTGACATTCTTTTTTCATATTTTTACTATCGTTCAACAGCATCCTGGAACATTCTTTTAAAAGTAATGTTTATTTATTACACAATAGATGACATCATAATCAAAAATAAATTTTAGATAATTATAAATAACATAATAATTATAAATATAAATTATAAATAATAATATAAAATAATTCTAGATAATTATAAATAATAAATTTAGAATTTTTTGTTATGGCATAACATATTAGTATATAACTACATTGTTAGCTTAAGTTTGAGTCTTATCAAATCAGCAATTTTTCAGGCAGCAAGTATAATGCTTTTTTTGTTAATCTTTTATAAATCTTTAATATCTTGAAAACAGCTATTTGTTAGTTTTTTTTTCTTTTTTTTTTTACACCAGAGTTCTTCAATCAATGTGTATTTCAAAAAGTGTTCAACTTAAAATAAATATACGCATTAATTGGTGGGTTTTGCTCAAAGTATCATCAAGTAATAATAGTGAAATATACAGATTTTATCAACACAAACGTCTAAATAACCAAAGTTTCTCGCTTAAATTAGTTGGATGAATTTTCAATGCATTGTGTTCCATTAATTATTGGGTCAAAATTGACAGAAATTTGTACTTCGCTAATATTTATAATATTGAAAAATAAAATAAAAGAAGGGTTAAAGCGGTGGACATAACTCATAATAGACTTTGCATAGAATAATGGGAACAAAAAAGTTTTTTCAGTTTCATAAGTAGTAAAATGCGTAGCCGTGTTAAAAAGTGTGCATTTTTAGTGAAAGGAATGATTTCAAAGAAAAATGTACATTTCCAACCTAAAATTTTGTTATTTCAAATTACACAAAAAAGTGAAATATTAATATTTCGAATAAAATCTACGTATTTCATTAAAAAAGTTATTAGGGGGGTTTCATTAGTTTAGTTCTAAAAGAACAGGTTGGTTGATCGGAGAATAACGATGCTAGAGTGTTCCAGATTTTGGAAATGCTGTTTTGGGGGGAGGGAACACTTTTACACTTTTCTTTACTTTTTATTAGTTGTAGTATGCTTTTATGTGGAACGAAAACTGTCCTTTCACAGTGGATTTCTAACTAATAAAATGCGATTATCGTGTGTATAAAAAATATTTTAAGCGACAAAAATACTGGTTAAATTAGTGTTTCCTTTAAACACAATAGTCCAGAAATATGAAAGTTTGATTTGTTTATTTCTTAATTGTTCTTAGCGACCCCTTTTAGTCACACGAAACATTCATGATATTAATCAATCAATTAGGCCTTTTATTTCGTGCCAGATACTGTGAAATATGTTGATATAAACACTCACGAAATCAAATTCTATGCATCTTCAGTTCGTTCACTGATTTAGGAAAAAAAAAGATACATATCCACAAACATCACTCACAGAAAGTCATTTGACTTTTGTTCGTTTTTTTATATATACTGTACATATTTAAGCAAATAAACATGCAACATGAACTGAATTTTTTTGTTCTTTTTTTTTGACTTCGCTTGACAAGCGACTTAAAATAAGTCTGTTCACAATAAAGTCGATAATAAATACAGAAAGTACCATGGATATAATGAATGGCATTTTTTCTGCCGAATATCTTTTCTCAATGTTTCACTTAAATAAAATCTCAATCATTAATTACCTAATATCTTTTACAACAATTCACGTAGAAGCAATAATTGCAAGGGATTAAAATTTTCAAACTAGAAATTATGCTTTTCTTGCCGTCCAAAAAACTAATGTCAATTATTCTTTTTAACGCTTACACGTTGTTGCTTTATTGCGTTGTTGCTAGCGGTTATACTCCAGTAATAAAATTGGCAGAAGATTGGATTAGAGATAATTACTTGAACATAATTCTAACCAATGTAGACATAACATTTTCTCTTAAATATGAGATTTTAAGTGCATCATACACAAAAATTTATATTTTTTCTGAAATCAAACAGCTTTAAAAACACCATTAAGCATGCAAGAGTGAAAAAAGGTTTGAAAATATTTTATTCATTAAATAAGTGCTGACAATCTTTTATGCCTGAAAGCCGTTTGCCACAGAATATACAAAAGGTAATCTACGACTTAATAAATAGAAAAGTTTCTGTCATTTAACAAGGTAAATTAGTGTGTGTAGCTATTCTGGTATCTTGGTTGCAAGACTTTCAACGTTTGTGCAATCTCGCTTAATTTGTTTGTGCAATCTCGCCTAATTTAAGTTTTTTAACCATTTATATACAAAATAATGAACTTTAAAAATTACATCATCAAAACTTTTTCTCTAACTTTACTATGATATATTAAAAGATATATGCACTAAAAATAATTTTTTTAATGTCATTGTTAATTACAGCTAATTACTTGCTGCAATATTTTAAAGTACCGTTGGGTCATAATGTTTGCACAAAAATAGAGACTTAATGGGCCAAAAAACTATAACCATTCTTTTCTTATTGGTTTAAAATGACTTATCATTAATATATTTATAGTATATATGTCTATGATATATGAATTATTAGATGAGAATCCTGTTGTTGCATCGCAAGTAAACATTTCGACATCAAAATAACAAGGTAGAACCCGTCGAATTTCAACGAAGGAAAATGCTTAAGAAGGAACTGTTTCATTGATTTATAATAAATCTATTTAATTAGTCACAATAAAAAATACAACTTATGTTCGTAAGTCTAACTCTTAAACAAATGATATTTAACCTAAAGTTAACAAAATACTATTTCTATAAAACTCAGTTGTAGAAATTATTAAAATTAAACTTAATCGATATGTAAGCAATAAAACATAATAAAGATCTTGTATTATTATTAAATTATCAATCACAGCTATTATGCACGGTATTCCAAAATGTAAAATAGCAAAATGTGCTTCACTTTGACTCAATCATAGAATTTTTTGTCCCATGAAATCTAAATCCGATATTATTTTTACCACTTCAAAATTTACATATGCACATCTCTTATCCGGGTTCACGTTTTTAAAAAAATGGTATTTTAATTTGATCATTTCAAAATCATTTTAATTCAAAACTTGAAATATCGATTGCTATTAGCTGTAAAGAGATACTAATTTATTTATATATTTTAAGTGCAAATGAAAATTTCTGAAATAATCTGCATGTAATAAATGCGATATACAAAATTCTTGTGACGTCAGGGTGTAAAAAGAAAGTGTTGCATCGAGTTTAAAGAAAGTTTTTAATAAACTAAAATCCTTTAAGTAATAAATAAAAACGAACTAAAACGATTTTTTCACCTTTTTTTAAAAAAATGGCAACAAAAAGATACATTAATTTGCTTTTTTAGGCCTTTTTTCATTTTAATTTTAATAAAAATCTGTTGCCACAATTCAAAAACGGTATAAAAAACTACGAAAAAATTAATAACAACTCAAAAACAAATGATGATACAGCTTTCAAACAAATCACATCAAAAAGTAATTTTTTTCTATACGATGATATAAAAATTTAAACTGTGCGATATTTAGAAGTTTAAAAGTTGGCAAAAGAAAAAAATGCAAAACTTAAATTTCATTTCAAATTTTAAAGTGTTTCCATTCGCAAAATGACGTATGCGTTACGAACAGATACGTTTGGCCTTTATAATATAGATATTCTATAAGTGGACACTATCATGTGATGGAAAACACATCTGACCAAAATTTCCAAACTTTTTCCCCGACAAAATCTTCGTCACGTGGAAATTATTTTTTCACAAATAGAATGTAGGTTAATACTAGAAAGCTGGAAAATTTTATTTAAGTTTTATAAAAATATTTCATACCAGAGTACATATTTAAATTGGATAAATTTATCTATTTAACATTATCTTTAAATTTGCATATTTTAGATTTTTTATAAATAAATTTCTAGTTTGAACCTAACTATTGTAATTTCGTACCATTCAAAATGACCGCTCAATGTCTTTCTAGTGCATTTATTGCTCGTGTGCCGCAAAGGAGCACTTGGACTTGAAAGCCAAACATTGCTTGTGCCTGGCAGGCATTGTCGCATCTGGAGGATTTTTTATTTAGAAGTAATAAATTCCCACCAGAAATTTTTTAATAGAAATTTTATTTTATTTAAGGAACATCTATCATCTTATAAAGGAAAAATATCTATTTAAACATACTGGTGAGAATTCCAAATGCTTAAATAAAACAGCAGCCAGATGCAAAAACTCTGCTAAGAGGAGTGAGTACTTCGACCGTTAACCTTCAAAACATTCAGATCAAAATATTATATGTACGTAAGATGGGCTATTTTGACCAAAATCAAATAACAAATCTCGTAGACAAACCGCGACAATTCATGCTGACGAGAATAAAAATTTACACACAACTGAGCACAAGAACAAGAAATAGCAAAATGATGGAGGAGCCTACACTCGCTTGTATGGAAATGCTGTACCCACAGCGCCATCTAGTAAACTATATTCGATAGGATACAAACATTTTTTTCCTTCTCTTGAAATGTGATAAATGATAGTAAGCTTCCAATTTATTCCCTGATTGTCGAAGATGGGATAAGTATGACCCTTTAAAAATTCTACAAATAAACTAAATATTAACTGTGCAACACTCGATAGACAAAAATACGATAGAAACCTTTATAGGAGAATTCATAGGAAATAACTTTAGAATACAAGATCTAAATAAAAATCCCCCTGCAAAATATCCAGATGGAATCAAACTGATCCTATATTAGTACTGCGAGAGTTAAGTGTTAATCTGAGGATAGAAAAGGGTATATTAGAAGCATTGATAATGCGAATGTAAACACCTATCTAAATTAAAAAGACCATAAAGTCGGCTGATCATCGTTTCGGTGGGCGTTCTTATATTTCTATGGGCTTCGAATCTTGACTGTAGTAGAAATTTCTAACGCGATAACCAAACATAAAAATTTCTGAAAGAGTTTTAACACGAGAATGAAAATAAATCCTATTTTGGATGATTTTTTTTTTGTAATTTTGTGAGAAAATTACTGAACCACTTTTCTCTTTTAAATATCTAAAAATCAGCAGCTTGAATACAATATATTTTTGTATGCAGATTGATTAGCAAGACCTTAGTAATTTCTAATGTCTTGTTAAAATTAAGATATTTTATAAAAAATTTTTATTTGCTTGTTTACTGAGAGAATCTCCCTGTTTTGGAAAACAACCAATGAGATAAAATTAAATATGATTTGTCTTTCTATATCTCTATTTTTTTTTTAAATAAGTAGCTCCTTTTTCTTTTAAATTAAAATATTTTCGAAGTCCTGCGTATAAATAAATGCAATAAATGAATAATAATTGAATTTTTTTAAATTTAGTATAGGATGAAAGTTTATTGATAAATATATGCACGACTATGCAGTGTAGCGAATTTAATAAATCGGAATAAAAAGAATCAGGAAAGTAGCAAATGTAATATCGTGTTCGCACAGGATATTTGAACAGTGTTTGTCCGAAAATGCATGCTAATCTGGGCAAATGCAGTCTGAGCCTCCGTGTAAAGGACATATATCTCAGACTGCTGAACTCTCAGAGTGAGTTCCACAAACTTTCTCTGCGAGTTTCAGCTTTCTTCGGCTAGATACATGCACTAACATTAATTCTCATGGACTATAAAGCTTTGCTTTTACCGATTGATTCTTACGCCCGGTTTTATTTTAAGCGTATGTGCATGCTTTACATTTCTTCAGATCTCAGACACAGTGAAGTTCAATGAGTTATCTTAGGTAAGTTTTCGATGTGAACAAATATTAAATTATGGGAAAACCACTTCAAAAATGGTGGTCTAAGATATCTCAGGACCGGGAACAACCAGGGTATAAGGATCTGCGACGATTATGAATAGAACTAAATCTGGCGATAAATAACTAGATGGTGTAATTCTTAACACCTCTCTTGCCTCTTCTGGTTGTCTCTTTTGTCGAGAGATCCGGAGTTCGATTCCTGGTTGTGGCAGAAATATTACAAACTTATTCGTAATGTTTGTTTTTAAACTATAGTAGTCCGAAATACAATATCATAGTATTCGAGTCTTCAGATAAAAGTCCGTAGGAGGCACGGGTATGGTGACAAAAACAATGTTTTACCTATTAAAATTATATCGTAATGATTTATGTACAACAAAAATATCCGCATAAATTTCTCACCCTCAAGTATCTCTCCCCCCCCCCAAAAAAAAACAAAAACAACTGGGTGAAGTGAAATAAGGAAGAATATCAAGCAAATCGCGATTGTTAAAGATGTCATTGAACTGGGTCAAAGGTGAAGTGATTTTTCTGTTTTCATACAGTTTTGAAGTTGGGAAGCTTGAACAGGGAATTTATCTCTTTTGCTCCGGATCCCCTACTGTTGCATTTGTTCACTGGAGCATACAAAAGAGACATAATGCTCGCTTCCTCATTGTTTACCTAGAAACAAGTATCGGCATTCTTCATTTTTCATTTATTTCGGACAATGAACGGAAACCATTCAAGCCTGTAGTAAAATATTTTATCATTTGGCAATTATTCTGACACAGCTAGAATGAAAACACTGTTTTTTCTGTACTCTGTTGATTGAAGACAGGTTTACAAAAGCAAAAATAGATAAATCCGACAGAATTATTAAAAGAACTTTTAGTTTTATTAATAAGTTCGTTACCATAAATTCCTGAAGTTATTTTTTGCATTTAAACTGTTTAAAGTTCAGCCATGTGTTAATTTCTTTCGAAAAATATTGAATGAAGTGTTTCATATTGTCCGAAACGCCTTACATGAGTTGTACAATCTGAGTTGAAAGAACAAATTTCATAGTAATGAAGCAAAATTTACAAAAGCTGTTAGGATTAAAAAATGCTCATTATAACGATTGTCATGTCTATCAGACACGAAGGTCTATATTTTAATCTATAACTTTTGTTGATATTACTCAATTTATACTTTTTCATGAAGGAAGAATAAATTTATTTCTAAAAAAAATCTAGATATTGCTGATGTCACTTGTAATTACAATCTTTTTGCCAAATATATTTATGCATTAATCAGGCTTTTTTGATTATTAAATATATTATTATTATTTTGATTATTATTATTAAACTTGAAATAGAATTTTATTTTATGATTTTGATGTGAATTAGTAGTGCACCTTTATGAGGCAAGTTTCATTGAATAATTTAGAAAAAATGCTTCTCATCTTTATAATGAATATTTAACAATACATAATTGATTATTTACTGGAACTTTGCTTTTATATTTTAATCATTTTAGTTTATTATTTAATTATTATAATACTTTACTAATATTTTTTAATATTTACATTGTAAGAATTCATTATAATTTCAATTGCATTATTTAATTACATTGAAATTGTTTTAAAAATGTACACAAAGCAATGACCAGGAATCCGCGAAATTCTAAAATCCGCGCAACTTTTGGTCCCCAGCTGTGCGGATCTGTGGGATTGTACTGTATTAACACGACTCTTACGGAAAAATGAAATTAAAAGGTCGTCAAAAGCTTGTAGATAACATTATTAAACTGTGTTTTTCTCTAATCTTATTTTAGTTTTTGTTGGTGAAAGTAGTACTTATCTATGTAGACACAATGTAGGCGGAACAGGCAAGTTTATTTTTAATTGTTAGGCAACTCAAAGTAACGGGGGTTCAGAGGTTTTTCTCTATACTCAAAAAAGGTATTCTTTATCATGTAATAGAAATTACAACCGAAACCCTTTTCGATATTGTGCTAAGTGTCCTATGTCTAATGCTCATTCTCATGATTGACTGCCGTCATTTTATGCATTTATATTTCTAAGTGCACTGTAAATTTTACTGCATAATTCACGAATAGAACAAAACAAAACAAGAGAATTGAAGCGCCTCTTAGCGGCGAAAAACATCTTTCTGCAATAAAATGATTTTTATTAAAAATACTCTCATGATTTTCTGTGGTTTGTGAATAAGACATCATGCAATTGTCTATACTTTTAGAATTATTTAAATTTTATTTCTTTCGTGATTTTTGAATCATCCAATGTAGTTTTAGATAGAGAAGAAAATAAAATGTATGTTTAAAGGTAATTAAAAAAATTGCGGCAAAAGTAAAAACTATTTCAAATATTAATTATTTTTCAACACATACGATTGGTCGGTGAATTGGCAATTCATTTGTATTCCAGGAAGTTGAAAGCAGCACCCAGAAAAAAAAATATATTTGTTTTTCAAGTATTAATAAATAACGACTTAGGTGACGTAATGTAAAATAAATAAATAAAAAATAAAAGAACTTATTTGAAATGTAAAATCTCATTCAATGTATCACGCTTCCAAATTCTTTTAAAACATTCAAATTTTTTGAAGCAACAAAAGTAAATCTTGTGGAACCACGTAAAAAAATGTATACGAATAATAATGCCCTACAGCAAATGAAAACGGAACATTTCTGAGAAAAATCTAATCTGTATTCCATGGAGTTGAAAATAATTTTAGAATGAAATATCACTTTTATCATAGAACACTTATTGGAACAAAAATATAATATTTAACCGTTTACACGCCGAATTAATATCGCAATGTAATTATAATTTTGTTTTTCCTATATTACAGCTTCAAATGTTTTAATTTAGGAATACAAATTTAGAAAATAACTAAAAAATATATTTATGCAGTTTTTTTGGCTGTTTTCATTTCAGTGTTCGCATTTTGGAAGATGATTATTGATTGACAACCTATGCAAATATAATAAATTATTTTCCGCTATATACTACTGTATATTGTTCTTGAGTATTTTCTCGAATTCCAAAAACATTTAGATTCCTAGCGGTCAAATGTAAGTAATAGAGAGAAAACGATAAAAGCAAATAATATATTTTTTATGTAAATTAAGGAATTTACATTTTCCTTATACCGGTGATAAATGCTTAAACATAATTTTTTTTTCAAAATTTCAAATCAACCTTATATTTTATAGTAAAAATAAGGACATCGTTATTATGTTGGGAAACATTTGCTTTGTATTACAAATAATGCAATGCTCCCGTTTGGGAACATTGGCGTTTAAACGGTTAAGGGGATAAAATTTAAGAAGAAATCTCTTGCATTAAAAAAAAATTGAAACATATTCGCTATCAAATTTAAAAAAATAGTTATTCCTATGCACAGGTTCAGCTGAGAAGTATGGTTCTCAAATACGGCATAAGTCCAAAGCTATATTTTATTCTTATGGACAAAGTTTTCAAATATATTTAATGGAAGTTTTACCCAATAAAACATATGTGTGATATATCGTTAATCTCTACAGGAAATAAAAACCACCCAAGTTACCAGAGATACTTTAACTCTTTAAAACCAAACGGTAACTTAAAGTACTACAGTTTTCGATTCAGTTTAAACTCTCAATGAATGCATTTGCATATTTTGGAAACAATAATAAAATACTACCCTTGACTATCACTAAACAGCAATAGCAATTTCAGTAATTTAAAAATTATTCACGAAGCTACCTTGGCACGCGTGAGTGTCATTTTTGCTTCTATTTCCTTGTCTGACATGATATCCTTAATTTTTGTTTGGAAACATCTTAAATTTTAAAGGTAAATTTTCATCTACTTCATGCCTACTATCACTCTTCGGAATGTTTTGGTCGAATTTGGCAATATCTGTATACAGGGTGTCCGAAAAGTCTGGAAACGGCCGAATAACTCGAGAAATACATATGAGATTGAAAAACGTAAATATACGTGTTAAATATTTTTAAATAAGCTACTCTGTGATACCAAATTTGACCTTCGAAACCGACCCCCTGGGGGTCAGAGGGGGTCCAACTTTGAAATTTTAAATTATAACCCCCATTTTTTATTGCAGATTCGGATTCTACGGACAAAAATACGTAACTTTTGTATTTGATGTTTATTTCAAATCTTCGTTTATCACGGTGTAATCGAGCATATTAAATCGATACATATTCCCGCTTTTCCAACGGGATTTTCCCTAATCGAAACTGATTGGGCAGAATTTTTTACGTCAAATTCCTCGTCTTTTGTAGGAATAGTGTTTCCTGAAAATCCCCCGTGACGATTATTTCAATAGTGCTACACTGTTAAAAATTTGACCCATTTGCTGCAGCGTCACTCCACAGCTATTATAGAATATCTCTTTTGTGACCAATGAGAATGCTCCACAACACAGTAAAGTAATCGTTTTCTATAAAAGCGGTGGAGTGACGATGCAGCAAAAGGGTCAATTTTTTTACAGTGTACTTTACTGTGTTATGGAACATTCTCATTGGTCATGAAAGAGATATTCTATAAAAGCTGTGGAATGACGCTACAGCAAATGGATCAAATTTTTAACTGTGTAGCACTACCGAAATAATCGGCACGGGTGATTTTCAGGAAACGCTATTATTGCAAAAGACGAGGAATTTGATGTCATAAATTCTCCCCAATTAGTTTCGATTAGGGAAAATCCCGTTGGAAAAGTCGAAATATGTATCGATTTAATATGCTCAATTACACCGTGATAAACGAGGATTCGAAATAAACATCAAATACAAAAGTTACGTATTTTTGTTCGTAGAATCCGAATCTGCAATAAAAAATGGGGGTTATAATTTAAGATTTCAAAATTGGACCCCCTCTGACCCCCAGGGGGTCGGTTACGAAGGTCAAATTTGGTATCACTGAGTAGCTTATTTAAAAATATTTAACACGTATATTTACGTTTTTCAATCTCATACGTATTTTTCGAGTTATTCGACCGTTTCCAGACTTTTCGGACACCCTGTATAAAGGCCATACTACTACATCAAGATAGTTAAGGGAGAAATGTTGAATATTTTCAACAGTGGTTGAGAGATGAAAACAAAATGTTAATTCCATAGCCAAGATTCCAATACGAGAAAAAAAAAAGACTTATGTTAGAACCGAGAATATCCCAAAGAGAAATACTGTTCAGCATAGAAAATTATATTTTGTCATTCTGGGAGTCAAATATGATGTTTACGACACAATTTTTACATACAACGAGGATATTCATTGTTCAGAAAAGCAGGTCACATAATGTAATGAAACACGGGAAGTCACGGCTGGAGGCGGGATTAACTATGACCACTGCTCAAATTGCTCGATCAATTCCCTGGAAATAGTTCCAGGGATGTCAAGTCTGACGGTAAAATTTATTTATAATTGAAAGGTTTGCAGAAAGAAGCTCTAATTTTGACATTTTAAAAGTTGATCACTTTCTTGTTTTTAAAATTTAACTTTTCCAGTTTCGTCAAAAGTATTTCTCCTTATGTATTAGTTCATGCACCTACGTAACGTTTACCACAATAATACTGAAAAACATGTATTCTGAATGACCCCTTTTTAGGTGCGTTCGTTATTATATAATACGTAGCACCTATAGTTGTCGTTCAGTCCGTCCGTCTGTCCGTCCGTCTGTCCGTCCGTCTGTCCGTCCGTCCGTCTGTCCGCATATAACAACGCAAAAACTACCCAACCGAATCGTTTGAAATTTAAAATACATAAATATTAGATATTTTTGTCGAGTCATTTCAAATTTTATGAGAATCGGATGGATAGATCAATTACAGGGACGATCAAAAGTATTCCATTACATTACGGTCAATGGGGAAAAAAGTTTCAAATGCATTTTAATCGTTTGAAATTTAAAATACGCAATTATTACATAATTCTGTCGTGTTATTTCAAATTTTTTGATAATCGTGTGCATAGATCAATTACAGGGGCAATCAAAAGTATTCAATTACATTATGGTCAATGGGGAAAAAGTTTCAAATATATTCTATACGTTTGAAATTTAAAATACATAATTATTGCATAATATTTTCGAGTTATTACAAATTTTATGAAAATCGGATGCATAGATCAATTACAGGGACAATCAAAAGTATTCCATTACATTACGGTCAATGGGGAAAAATGTTTCAAATGCATTTTAATCGTGTTACACTCATGCGAACTTAATAAAATTTATATGCAACTATAAAGTACATATTATAATATACATCTTACATAATTTGTGGTGCAAAGAACATTTGTTATTGATTTACAAGGCCACACAAAAGTATTCCATTACATAATGGTATAGGGAGAACATTGTTTGATGAGCGTTTTAATTGTAGTTCACTATTTACAATGTTATGAGATTGATATATGAACGTAATATTTTTAAAACTTCGTTATCGTTCGAACGCACCTAATTTGCTACGCTTCACGTGCAATTTCCAACTTGTTTAAACATAAAAAAGGATACCTCAAAATATCGAAAATGAAGATACATACTTTACTTGCTACATACTCTCCACTTTTTAAATATCCTTAAATGAAATTTCTGTTTTCTTTCAGACCCTCCGAATTTGAAAAGAATTAAAAAAACACCTAATTATTTTAGCTGGTATTAATCTGTAAAAAATAAAACATTAATTTTTTTCAATGAAATTCTCCGCTAAACAGAGCGTTGCATATTTGACTGTACTATTAAGTTTAAAATACAAATGTTTGATTTTTCGGACACATTAGAGTTTAAAAAGAGTGATTTATTTAGAAGATTACTTGAATTCAACAAAAAAGTAAGTAAAAATAAATAAAAGACTACATTTAAAAAATAAACCTTTAATATTAATTATGAAACAGAGAGAGATAAAACTACAGGTATTTTTTTATATAATAGGCGAGAGCGGGGTGGAATAGGACAGTAGGTTTTTTTCCTTACATATCACTCTAAACATTTCATCAATACACACTAGCTTAATCTTCTGTAGAAAAAAAATGCTGAACTCTATAAGATTACAATTGTATAAAGAAAAATATTATTTTAAGAATCAAAAGTAATTTTACTTTATATAATTTTCATGATTACTGCATATTACTGCAGCAAGTATATATGCTTGGTGTACTTGTTTATGTGTAGATGTAATTGTTTCCTTATTTATAGAACATAATGCTGCATATTATCCAAGATTAAAAGAAGCACTGTTGTTTATACAAGTAGTTTAACATAAAAAAAGCTAATTGGAAGGAATGGGGCAGATCCAATTCCTTATTTTGTATAAGGTAAATGTAAGATACTATAATATGCAAATATTTTAATAAAAAGAATTAAACTTAAAGGAACTAGCTGAAATATTGATCAGAAAAAAATTTAAAATTCAAGCCAAACTCATCAGATAAACAAAGAAAAAAGCAAAAAAGACATTGATTAGCTTTCAAAAACTTCTAGCAATGAAGATACTGGAATTTGATATTGTGACACAGACATTCATATTTTAGCATTTCCACTGAACATGAAAATTTTGTAATGTAGGAAATCAATTGGTCTAATGATAATGTTGATATTCGTGTCAATGATTTTGTCCTTGTTAAGTATTATGCCAAGACAGAACACAAAGTAAAAATAAATAATTGAAGCTTTTAAGGACAATTTTTGTTA
Source organism: Maratus speculifer (assembly GCA_964019185.1). Classification (NCBI taxonomy): domain Eukaryota; kingdom Metazoa; phylum Arthropoda; class Arachnida; order Araneae; family Salticidae; genus Maratus; species Maratus speculifer. Next base: position 186,534,483 of record OZ025299.1, read on the forward strand.
GACTGTATATGTAGTCAATACTAGACTATTTGTGCATTATTATTTAGCTGTCCCATACCTCCCTGTTAGTATGGAGGTATGGAGCACATTTTGAAATTTACAATTTCCTTAATTATAAAATTGCTTTTGAAAGTAATGCTCCGATATTGTTCAGGAACATTAAAAAGTGTTTCATTTTGCATTCTTCAAAGTGAAATTTTTGTTTTTGTGTAAAGCAAAGTTAATTTTCTTATTTTTGTAAAAAGTATTTCATTCCACCTCACTCTCCCCTTCTATTCTCATTTTTGTGTAAACCTTGTTACATCAAAAATTTCATTCCGGTGAATGTTTATTATATCAAAAATAATTTCAAGCAGTTTGAACTAGAATGAACGTGTGCCCATAATCAGTTTCATGTGTTGAAAAAAAAAGATATCTTTTCAAATAAGAAATACAACTTTAGAAATATGACGTAGCATTTAAAAAAAAACAAATGTCAAACATACATTAAAAAATAACGCACTACTTTAGCATTAAAAAAACACTGTTGAATGCCTGGGAGTAAATACAGACAGTAAAAGAAAGGGATAATCAAGTATAAAAAATGTCATTCAATAATTTTTAAAAGTACAGATTTCTAAAACGGAAATTTTTACTAAACTAATATAAAAGATTAAATAAAAATGTGCCGTAATATATATATATATGTATAAACAGAATGCCTGAAGTTTAAATGAAGACAATAACATAAATAGATATTAACGCTACGAATAATTGATTAGATTTATTACATTATGCTCCCATTGGTCTCCATTATGCTGTAAACTAGAAAGGTTTTAAAACAGTATTGAATTATGTTTAAATAATATGGATTTTTAAAAACAATGCTTTAATAAATAAACATTAAAAAAGCGTACATTTCTCTATAACGTAAGAAAACCCAGAGCATCTGCAAGCAAATATGTACAATAACAGAAATGGGATATAACCATCCAAATATTTGTTTAGATTTATTACATGCTCCCGCTCTTGATTATGCTCTCAACTAGAAATGCCTTTTATTCGTTGTGAACTTCCTGAGAATAAAAATATACATCTACGCACCTTCAAACATGAGCAACACTGCGATAAAGAAAGATTGCGCTCAAGCACCAAAACCTAGCCCTGCCCTCAAAATTTTACAGAAATGGTTCTGTTTCTGTCCACAACAAAGGTTTTGAAAATCTCTGAAACGCATGGTGTTTCAGATGTTTCCCGATCTTTTTCTTCGTAGCCGCCCAAGCTGGAAATGGGCGTTAGCGGTCGAATTGAGTCTTGTCGTATCACGTGCGATGACCTGATCAGACTTTGTTTTGGTTTATTTCTTGGTTCACTCTTGCAAAAACAGTCATTTGAAAGGTCAGCCTACCCCGCCACCGGAAAGATTTAGAAGACGTTCTTTTACGAAACGTACGGTCACTGAAGAGAACATGTTTCGAAGTGAAAAGCATATTAAAAAGAATGGATTGAGGATGGAGCTCTTTCAAAATAGCCAAGCTGAATGGCTATTCGTAGAATAAATTTCTAATGTCCCAAACAAAATAGGCAATTTGCATGATGTGCTTTTGAATAAGAGTACATTTTTTCTTGTCTGTGTCCATTTTATAAAAATTTTGATCGTAATGCATTAATTTTATATATAATTACAGAACTATCCATTAGCATTTAGCTATGGGTAATCAAGTAAATTTACTTGCGTTTGCATGAATCATACGTAGTTTGCATTGCGTTTGAATGAATTATTCGTAGAATAAATTTCTAATGTCCCAACAAAATAGGCAATTTGCATGATGTGCTTTTGAATAAGAGTACATTTGTTTTTTGTCTGTGTTCATTTTTTTTTCTAATTTTGATCGTAATGCACTAATTTTATGTATAATTACAGAATTATCCACTAACATTCAGCTGTGGGTAATCAAATAGGTTTACTTGCGTTTGCATGAATCATACAATAATTTGAATTTGTGCTTAAACAGCGACTTAAAAGCCCAGGCGAGTAACACGTAGCCATTCTGATAATGTTGAAAAAATTGCAGCTTTCTTTTCAAATTTCGGGTTTGCATTTAGATATTTTTAAGCGACTCTATTGAAGTTATTACGCGAAGCTATTTTGTATAGGTTATTTGATGCCGATATCTAACTAGTGATCTTTTTTAATTATTATTATTGAAGTTGTTTTGTTTCCACGAGGATATTTAAAAAAAAATTAAGAAGTTCCAAAATTAAACTTCCCTAACAAGAAAAAAACTACAGTAAAATTAGAAATAATACAAATATACTTGTTGAATATAAATCCATATATGCTATATGCGAAAAAATTGTTAAAAAATTGAAATTTGAATGAACGTTGCCAATGGTTTAATAGTTGCTTGGTAGTGTCTTCGCATGCTCTAAAAAATCTAATCCGTCTTCGAGGAGTATTTGCTTAATTTTTAATAATTAATATACTTTAAATTTTGGAACTAGTTATGATGATTTTCAAAGTGAAACTATTCCCACATGTACATATGTATAAAAAAATATCGAAAATCGAAAAAGTACTAACGCACAAAATAGATATCAATTTCAAGGATCAAAATGATTTAAAAAAGAAATAAATAATTTAAAAATATTAAAATGTGAACGAGAAATCGATAAAATTGGACTGCTTTCATAGGTTTAACATTAAAATTTGAGATTCTCCGCATGACTAGTGTACGCTCTTTAGAATCTCTGCATTTTAGAAGATTAAATGGTTCCATGATTATCACGGTTTCCATGATCTATGAAATAAATCATCAAAACTCAAGCAACTTCAATACTAACATTTATTAGAAATGTAACATCTAATAAAATATAAAATATATCCTCTGAACAATATTGGGCAGATGTGTCAATAGCCGTTTTTCGTGAAATTTAAAAAATATGCAGCAGTAAACTGATGTTTTCTTCACCCTTAATATTAAAAAAAAAAATTAAAAGCTGTTTTTGAAAAATAAATCTATCGCGGACTCCTCTGCAACTGTTTGATGCAAGTGCCACTTCATCAGAGCCACCTCTGATGACATAATGATCTTGGACAAATATCGAAAAATGTATTAAACATGTTTTATTAGGGTAAAATAAAAATATTAAAATAATATTACGAAGTATTTAAAAAAAATAATAACTTTGGAAAATAAGTGTCTAATAAAATACAGAAGTCATACACCTGGAGCCACATTGGCTCAAAATTTACTACCATGATTCGGTGCATCGCAGCAGAATAAAAAGTCCCTATATGGAAATGAAATTTAATTTAAAATGTATTTATAAGTAAAACAAATAATATTAGATGGCATTTGGTTAAAAAAAAAAACACTTTAAAAAATAAAGGTTAAGTGACTATTAATAAATGAATTTTTATGATGAATTGAAATAAACTACTAAGTATGGTTTGAGATTTAAACCTTGTTTATATTTTTTACGAACATTAAAAAGAAAACTAAGTTTCTGTGCAATAAATATACTATTAATTTACAATACACATTAATTAATACATTAGTCTATGTAAGCACACGAATAAATCAAATTTATACGTGAAAAAAAAAAAAAAATAATTTTCACCATTTGAACGAATTTCATTAACTCAGAGTAAAGTCTTAATCTTTTTTAATAAAATTATGCTTCTAACGGTGTATATATTTTAATGTACTAGGGGGGCTCCGCCCCCCTGCTCGCTACGCTCGCAAACCACATGATCGCTTCGCGATTCCAAGTTGTAGGCTACCCCTGCTTGCTGCGCTAGCTTATACCCCATGGAATTGCTTCGCGATACCTTAATTTTCATACACTGTTAAAAATTTGACCCATTTGCTGCAGCATCACTCCACCTCTTTTATAGAAAATAGTTACTTTACTGTGCTATGGAGCTTTCTCATTGGTCATAAAAGAAATATTCTATAAAAGCTGTGGAGTGACGCTGCAGCAAATGGGTCATATTTTTAACTGTGTACACTCAATTTTGGAATCTTTCCTGATTGGTCTATTCGACTCATGGAAGGTGTGGTCCGCCCGGACGCGTTATTTCCGGAAACCTTACACATCAGCATCATTCCAGGAGTCATTCCTGAAGATTTGTTTAAGGCTAGGTTTTTTTTTTTTTTTTTTTTTTTTTTTTTTTACTATAGAAGGATTTACTGCTGCAAGCTCTTTGACTCACACGTATTCCAATGTCAACCCTTTCATTTAAAAGTGCTTTTACCTTTTCCAATGCGGAGGAAATCTGTTTGAAATAATTAACTTCCACCAGAATTTATAAACAAATTAATCAGAGAATACGAACTCGCTTATTTTCAGGTAGGTTATAAAAGAAAAATTTAAATTAAATATTCTTCGTGCCAATAAAATTAAAATTAGGTGTCCTTTTTTAGGAACATCGCGCCGGAAAGGGTTAACCCTTTGGGGACGAGCAACCGGTATACGTGCAGTATGACGCTTTCAGAATCCTTGTTTATTCCCACCACTAAAATTTGCCTTATTTAATCTGAGCGTTTTCTCTTTTTAATAAGGGACAAATTTCTGCTTTTAACAAATTGTTTTGTGACAAAAAGATTAAAAAATTTGTAAAACGCTCCCGTCGCGAAGGGGTTAACATTCAATTTAAACATAATCTTTACTATATAGAAACTCTACTTCGGTCATGTGCATATGTAAATGACTCAGCTGCAATCAGGATTCCTTTTATTCATTATATATTTTTTTATGTATTTATTTCCGTACAGATTCATCGTGTGTCTATCAGACTGGGTCAACAAGTCTTGTTTTGGTCAATCGTATGCAGTCTGAAAGTTCCATAAATTACCTTTTTCCTGTTTAAACTATTTAAAAACATGGGTTTTGCATAGATATGAAAATAAATGTTACACGCAAACTGGTCTCGAGGTTGACTGGATTCAAAGCATCATTTCGGATTTGCAGTTATTCAGTGTAACGAACGCAAATTAATCATTTATTAGAACTGCATATTTATGTAGCTAAATACAGTGTTTAGTAGGAACAAAAAACTTCGCAATTCTATGACTGAGAACTGAGGGAAATTTTCCTAATATAAATTCTTAACAAATGAGCAATTCATATATTTTTATAAAAGTAAAACATTGTTTGTTTTTCGATTTTTTTTTGGCATAAGTTGCTGTGTTGATACGTTATTTTAACTCATTAAAAGTTAATTACTTTTAAAGTATAAAAAAATATTGGAAGTTTAGTAGCTTATTATATTGATAGATCCACATTTATAAAACTTTAAAGAAATTTTTACTCAACTCTACTGATTTGAATTTTACTTTTTAACGCATTATACATTTTTTTCTCGAGAATGACACGATATTTTGATTTTTATCGTAATTATTGTAAGGGTGCAAATTATAGGAATGAAATTAAGTTTTTTTAATACTTATTAATTTTCTGTTATAAATAGAAATTCATATAATACTCTGTGGCAAGATAACACTTGCATAACTAAAAGGTATGGGTAAATTTTTGGTATTTTATAGGCTCTTTACTTTGGTACAATTACGGCTTCAGTAAAAGAGATTTTCATACCAAAATTATATATTTATATGTATATATGTGTGTATGTGTTTAGTGTTGTACATCTTTTCTTTTATATAAACTTAGATAAATGATCTCCTTATATTAAATAAATTGTATAAATATTGAAAAAAATGCTTATGTATATGAAAGTATCATTAGACAATACCGTTAGATAAGAAAGTATCATTAGAATGCTAGAAACTACGCATAAAAAATTCATTTTTCCTTTCAAACGCATCCGATCGCAAGGTTCTCTTACTTAGAAACTATATAATGTGCTGTATTGGTCGATTTTTGATTAAGGCAGAATATATTTTAAAAAATACTGCCACAATGGGCATTTTGAACGGAATTTACCGAAGCGATAATGTAGAAAACAATACGCTTGAGAAAACAATTGCTTATATATAAAGTTCTAATTAATGGAACGAAAAATAAAAACACAGGTCGCTTATAAGTATTTTCAAAAATCACGTCAAAAAGTTGTGTTCTTTCTTTTAGAAATGAGTCGGAAAGTTCAAGTTTATAAATTTCAAAAACTTGAAATAAATTTCAAATTGTTTTTTAATACTGCCTTAATATGATTCTGATAAAAGTAGGTCTTATATAAAAGTTAAATAAAAAATTTCTCAAAATTGGCCAGATAAAATGATTAAAATGGGTTTATCTCTAATCATAATTTAGCTTTTATCTATTGTGAAATTATTACTTCGAAATCTACCTCTGCATGTAGGCCGAGCCGTCTGGAATTTTTCTTAAATTTTTGTATAAAAAAATTACATATCTTATAGTTTTAGCATAAGGCACGAGATTTAAACTTGACACATATATATATATTTCAGATTAAATGAATTATTTTTATAACGCAATTCAATTACGCCAAGCGAGTTGTATTTTTTCAACTGAGTGAAAAAGAATTCAGATCAGGATTCAAACCAGGTACTAGGTATTCTTGGTATAATCTGCCAATGCTTTGCCGATTGAGCTATCAAGTACAAATCTGGAGGATATAATTTTCCTAGGGAATCTTATTGATTATAACATCTGGTCTAATTTCTAAATCGGCACAAAAAAAAAAAAAAAAATCGCAGGTAATGGAGCTTACAAGTAAAGGGGGATGTGTAATTAAACTACATTAATTTTAATGCAAATACTCTAATTTGTAAATATATCACGTGAATCGTAATTTTTCAATTGTTTAACCTTCCTACCCTGTTAAAATTTCATTTAATCTTGATAAAAACATTTCACACCAGAATTGTTATTTAAAATATTTTAATGTATTTAATCACGGCCAAACTCCATGAGCGCTTCCGGGAGGACATTGAGTTCGGTCGTGATTTAATTTACCTATTTCTCTGAAACTGTTATTTAACTTTATGAAATAAGTTCTGGTTCGGAGTCGTATAAAAGAAATTATAGTTATGGGTCAATTAGACCCATTCAGGGTAGGAAGGTTAAAAAGAACTCGGGTGAAGATTCGCACCAGGGGCCTTCGCGTAAACTTCAAATGCTCAACCAACTGATTCAGATTATCATGATTTGACTTATTTGTACTAGGACAGCTCAGTGGGCATTAGCATTGACTACTCCTTGGTTCGAATACTGGCTTGGATACTTTTTCAGCCAGTTGGCGAATTATAAGTCATGTGACTTATTTACCAATTAGAATAATAACGTTAAAATTGTAATATAATAGTTAATAGTAAATTGTTTATAATATAGTCAATTATACGCTCTACTTTTCATTTCAAAGGTGAAAAATAGCGGTTCACGTATACTGGTGATAAACAGGTAATGCTGTTGATCATCATGACTGAGACAGCCTGGGTTCAGGTTTACAATATGAAAAAATAAAATCATGATAACTTTGCGAGATATTTTCGTAAATTCAAAATAACTTTTTTAATTAAATGAATTTAAAAATAAACATTCTTTTAATTGAAGTTCTTTTCCAGATAACTTTTGCTCCAATTCAAAATTTTGAATATGATTTTGTCTCAAGTATTACAAGTTAACTAAATTTGCTTGAACTAAACTGTAGTTAATTTACTTTTTGTCTGTTTAAAAGAATCTGGTTCTTTCAGTGCAAACAATGCATTATTTGGCCTTTGTTTGATATCTTGAACTTTAAATACCTGATTTTTTTAAAGTTAATAAAGCCAAATCCATTTTATACAGAACTACGTGCTATTTGAATGTTTGAAAACCCATTTAATAACATCTTCGCTATGTATCTCATTGACAAAAAGAGATATTAGAATTTCAATGTTATTAACATCAAACTGCACAATCTTTTTTTAATATACAGCACTATGTGCTATTTGAATGTTTGGAAACTTGTTTAATAACATCTTCACTATGTATCTCATGGCAAAAAGAGTTATTATAATTTAATGGTTGCTAAACAAAAACTGCACAATTAATTAAAGTTGATAACACCAAGTTTAAAATGTTATGGAAAGACAATATTGTGTGTTTTTCGGAATTAAATCACTTCTGTATAAAAAAGACGAAACTTGAATATTTTATAATATACACATTACAACATGAAAATAAGTGTAGTTTGTATTAAAATTGATTTTATTATTAAATTATTAAATTTCATACTCCAAACTAATATTTTTGCTTATTTTTTTATGACACGCGGGTATTTATTTAATATATGATATTTAGATTCTCAGCCTTTTTTCTTTTGGTAAATTGTACTAAAATATTTTGTAATTTTTTATTTAGAATTTACCACATTTTTTTTTTCATATTTTACCTTAAAATTTGGTTCTTTATTGGAAGTAGACCTGAATGCGTAACTACTCGTATGTACCTACTGTCTCATGTTGCTGTGTTTAGATATTAAAAAAGAAAAATGCGTTTTTAGAATTCTTATATGACTTTAAAATTATACTTTTGTAAAGTAGAATGATCCAGAGAATTGCTGGAGTCAAAAAATGTGTTATCATTAAATACTTAAACATTTTAAATATTTCATATATAGAATTTATTGCATAAATCAGAGTCAACTGGATTTGCTACAATATTACAACGTTTGTGTAATCACGTGTGTTTAAAAAAATGTCGATCCTTGACCTTTACTACTTGTCTACTAGCAAACCCACCCAAAATAACCAAGAGGCTCACAAGGGGTATTTTTTCAAGGCCAAGAAAGTCTTTGTACTACACGATATGATTTTTAACCACAGAAACAGGAATTTTATATTTGCTTTATTTTGGTTAGCATAGCTTTTTGGGCTAAATTTCAAAAGCACTCTTAAACAATCTTAATATTGTCTCTAATATACGCGAGCAGTTACACTTATTAAATGAAAAGAAATTATTTTTGAAACACATTAATTCTAGAAACCAAATTTAATTTTTAAAAAAGTATTTTGCAAATTCGCAAAAAATTAAAACTTCATGGAAAGTTGTATTTAAAAAATAAATAAATAATAGATGAATAAGAAAGAACTTAACTTTACGTAATTCTATTAAAATTTACATAAAGAGCAAAAGCTGTGTAAATCTGATTATCGATTTTGCAGATGAAATATCTGATTTGTTAAATAAATTTCAAGCAAAAATAAATGTATGGAATTTTATCTTTACAATTAAAATAAAGACTATTAGATGCAAATACATATTTCCAAACGAGATACAACAGTATTTACGTTCTAGATCCAATAATTTTTTTAAAGGCGGTTTTGAAAGATGTTTCAAATTGCTGCACATATTTTTAGTCAAAAAATAATCCACGTGTATAAAAATAATTGCTAGTTTGAGAAAGATCTGAGGCTTATGAATTGTAAGTAAATGTCTCATACTGCAAGCTGTGTAGTTTGATAGTTTTTCTGGGAACGTGTGTTCGCGCGTTGTCAGGAAACACCAAAACTTCATTTCGCTGGAACTTTGTCATGTCTTGGTTTTCTATGTATTATATCAAGCTGCATACAGTATTTCGAATCATTAAAATTATTACCAATTTTTCATAAACGAAGTGTGGATAACATCACCTATATATACAGTGTGTCCACTCTCAACGGTGGCCAATGGCTAATTTCTAAACCGTTAGTCATATAGTTCCAATTGCAAAAATGCTTTAAAAACTGTAAAGAATTGTTTTTTAAACGATTTAAGTAAAAAAAATTATTAAAAAAATACGAAAATTAAATTTTATACGGTTTTCCGGTCTTATAAGTGATATTTAGGGAAAAATTCCCCTAACTCTAACAAGCAATACGAAAAAGGTCCCAGTCATTTAACATTAAAATTGTCCGAGTTATGAAACTTTAAATTTCATGACTTAAACCACTTTTCTGTAACTGGAAACGGATGAGTTGGACTAAGCTTTAAGAGAACGTACACCAAGTGCTTAAAGTATTATAATGGGCGTCCATTTACAACACTGTCCAATGGCTAAATTCCTAAACCGTCAAAAACATATAGTTCCAATTACAAAAATGCTGCAAAAGAGGTTAAAAGTGCAAAAGAAATATTTTTAAAGCGATTTAACTGAAAGTGCTGACACCGTATAAGTTTTATGGTAGTATTAATTTTAATTCATTAACTTCTAGACTGGTTAAAATAATTGGACTTGAGTTTAAAAATTCTATTTATCGAAAAAATCAAATTTTGGAAAATCGCAAAAAACTTTCAAATGCATTCATTGGTTTACATTATAAATTTGGAGATTCTAGTGTTACATTAGTGCAGATTGGTATAGACTGATAAAGAACCAAAAGCGATAAGGCGAATTTTGAAATTTAGATCCTTAATTGTATTTTTACACATGTCTTAATTTGAAAAGAAATGAAGCTGTCTCTTTTCATGATTTTATTTTTAAAAAGTGTGTTATTTTGATTTTTTTATTTATAACTTTTGTATGTATATTTTCCTAATTCAAAATTTGTATTAAAATATCTGATCGAGGTTTAATTCGCATACTTATTTATATCCAATGACAATGTAATATTAAAACGATTTTAGGTGCATACCATTATTTATTTATTTTATGGGACTACACCAAATTCTCTTCGCTACTGAGGTCCACATATGTGGATCTTGGATCTTTGCTGTTTATAATAAAACTATGAAAATTATCTGCATTTTTTTTTCATATTTATATTTCTGATAGTTTAAGCTTCAAAAAGAATCCAATAAATGGCAGTACCAGGCACATTTTCATGGTTATACACTTGTTTGAAATTGTGATTTGTAAAAATGCCGCCAATTCAGCGATTGCGCAGAAGTAACTACTTTTTATTTATATTGTAATTTTAATTAAGGTGTCATAATTTTTTGTATAGTTAAACACATGATAAATGTTCACCAGACATCTTTATTTTGTTCATTTGGTGAAATTTTTTATTTAAAAAGTAGCATTTTGTTGAGGTCCACGTGTGTGGACCTCAGTACTCAAAGCGTATAAATAGGCTTAAAATCAAGAATTACTCTTATGTTTAAATATAATAATAAAGCTTCGAGGTATTTAATTAACTCATAATATGTGTCGTTTTAACATTAAATATCCTTTATTAGCTAGATTAAGTGAATTTAGCTTATTTTTTTACTTAAAAAAATACTTAAATATTATTCATGGCAGTTATAGAATTTTATTAAAAATATATGGATCAACTGGAGATTATAACTAGATATACAACACGTTTTTTTTTTACTAAAAATAAATAAATGGAATAATTATATAAATAAATTTGTAAATAATTCTTTTCTCTATACATTTTTTTAAATATTTTAGATAATAAAGTAATATTTTAATTAAATTAATAATATTATTAAAAAAATAAGACAATGATTGTTAACTCATAATATGTGTCGTTTTAACATTAAATATGCTTTTTAAGCTAGATTAAGTGATTTTAGCTTATTTTTTTCCTTAAAAAATACTTAAATATTATTCATGGCAATTATAAAATTTTCTTAAAAATATATGGATCAACTGGAGATTATATTAGATATACAACACGTTTTTTTTACTAAAAATAAATAAATGGAATAATTATATAAATAAATTTGTAAATTATTCTTATATATATATATATATATATATATATATATATATATATATATATATATATATATATATATATATATATATATATATATATATATATATATATATATATATATATTTAAATATATATATATTTAAATATTTTAAATAATGAAATAATATTTTAATTAAAATAATATTATTAGATTTTTGTATATATGTTGGCAAAGGCAGTATTTCCTCAGATGATATGAGAGATTTTGGTGTAGGTGGGGGTATTGTGAAATTGTTGTCTGAAACTGTGCCCCAGAATTTCAATCACGTAATTTATACAGACAGATTTTTCACTAGTTTGAAGTGTGTAGAATACCTTCTGCAAAATAAAATTTATTTCTCAGGTACTGTTATGTCTAACAGAATTGGTTCTGCTATACAAAAATTGAGACCTGATAAAGAATTGAAAAGAGGAGAGTGGAATGAAGTGGTTAGAGATGATGAGAAGATTGCTATACTTAAATGGAAAGATAACAAATCTGTTACTTTTCTTTTAACATGCGTTGGAAGTGAACGAAATTCGTTGTGCTTGAGATGGTCAAAAGAAGACAAGGCAAAAATAAATGTACCACAGCCCTCTGTAGCGAAGATGTACAATGTATGTATGGGCGGTACAGATCTTTGTGATCAATAACTTGCATATTATAGCTGTGCAGCAAAAACAAATATTGTCAACGCCTTGACAATATTGGACACTTAACAAGATTTGTTGACATTAAAAATGCATCTAAATGTCGTTTAGAAGGATGCAAATACAAAACCAGAGTAATGTGTATAAAATGTAAAGTTTATTTATGTAGTTTGAAAAACAATTGTTTTGAAATTTTTCACACTAATCAAAAAATAAAGAAAAAACTAAGTTTTCTGGTTATTTAAAAAAAAAATAATTCATAAAAAATATTTCAAAAATTTTAAATTTAAGTTTTATTAATGCAATACTTTTAAAGCAATAGAAAATAGTATTTACCTGTTGAAAAACATTTGTTTCTGCAATTTTAAAAATAATTAAATGCTTGCAATGATTGTCCAAAAAATTTAACTTTTTATGCAATTGAGTCCCAAGGTCCACATATGTGGACCTCAATTTGCTGTTACTCTGGTACATATGTTTTTTTTTTCATTTCTATCATATTAGAAGCCAACTTAGTTAAATAAACCTATTCCAGCATTTTTTCAAAAATTTATTTACATTCAGGACTGAAGAGGTTAAACAATATAGTAAAATTTTAAATGTGTATCATTTTATAATAAATTGTGACTGTTGCTTTTCATAATTTAATTGTACAAAATTTCTGTTATTTATTTTTTTATTGATATTTTCAGTACAAGTTGTATATTTTGCTTTAATTTGTAAATATCAACATAAATTTAAAGATAACATTAGAAAAATTATTTTACTCTCAATGTTTAATGTTCAATTTTATATCTGACATTTATTTTTAATTCCAGTAAATTTGTCACTGACCCCTGTTATGCAGCAAAAAAGATGCTTCAAATTTAAACAGCTATTACTCGGTCAGTTTTAATCGCAGAGGAATGGGACTTTTTTGTCTTACTTGTTAGAGTAGAGGTAAAAATTTACTAAATATCACTTATAGGACCGGGGGACCGTATAAAAATTTAATTTTAGTAATTTTTTACTATTTTTTTTTTTACTTATCACTTAAAAAATACTTCTTTACCTTTTTAATGCATTTTTGAAATTGAAAGTATATTTCTATGACTAACGGTTTAGAAATTAGCCATTGACCACCGTTGAGAGAGGACACACTGTATACAACCAAATAGTTACCATTATATTTTTCTGATAAAGGATCGTTTTTGACAAGTGTTACCAAGAAACGTTTTACAGGATTTCGTCAGCTAATAAAAATTTGTGGAAACAAATAAATTTCAATTTAACAATTATAAACGTGCAAATGCGGTATGAAACTTTTGACACTCACCTGATAAGTACCATTACACAAACCACCATCTTCATAAAAACTGAAGGAACTCCGTCAGAAAATAAAATCTAAAAGATAAAGAAAAATAACATTAAAAAATAAAGAAAAATATATAGAAATATAACAATATATTCTTTACTCGTGGTCATTCTCGATAAACTCAAAAGTCTCCACGGTTAAACCGTGCAATCTACACTAGTAAGATTTGGTTTTCCGTAACTCTAACTACGAATAAATTTGTTGGCACGACAATAATTATGAAATAATATAATATAGGATTCCCAAACGAATTTTAATCAAAAATCGAACTTCATCAACAATTTTTATCAACAATTTTACTTGCTTAATAAAAAATGAAAATTCATATTTTGTTCGGCGTGAATTCGCACTAATATGGAGTTCAAGTGTTAAAGCGATGCGATAAATTCTTCAGAGTTTTTAAAAATAATCTTTAATTATACAGGATGTCTTTCCCTTTTAAATGTTATTACTATCCAATTGATAATTCGAAAAACGTCCGCTTTAGAAGCATAGTGAAAATTATAAATTTTTTCAAATATAATTCTTTACTACAGCAAAAATTATTTACTCAGATATTCGTTTTTATTTTAAACTGCACAATTAAATTTTCACATGATGCCTGGATCCTATGAACAAGGTTCTTACTGACTTAATTGAAAACCAGCATTTAAAAGAAATATTTCGTGATGGGTTTTTGCAACAATAACAAAAGTTCCTTTTGAGGTAAGTTTCATCGAAAATTACAAAGATTTTTCTCTGAAAAAAGGGTTGTTCAAAAAACGGACTTAGTAGGAGCTTTGTATAAGTTATAATTGAAAAAAAAATTCTGCATGCTCTACAAGTAAAGCAATAAAAGTTCCATTTTTATACGACTAATACATACAGAGTTACTTTTGTTGTTTCAGATTGAATTTTATTAAATGTCAATCTTTTCTGATGCTAAAAAAAGAAAAAGAATTTTTGCTGTGTTTACCTTTTTTTGTATTTTTTTTTGTATTTTCTAAAAAGAAATTTAATAGCTTCTAATCTTCCGGTATCTATAATCAAATATTATATTTGAAATCATGAAATTATTTAACAAAATAATTTAATAATGATTCTAGTTTTTAGGTAGTACTCATTTAGTTATATTTATTAAAATTTCAAATTCAAAGAATATTTATTCGAATTAAAAAATAGGAAAGTTCGCAGGTATGAAGTTTGTACAAATTCCTTCGATGTACAATTTCATTGGCGATTTTAAATTTCACGTTTTTCGAAGTAAAAAATGACAGATCCGCAAACTAAAATAATTATACATATATATAGAGAGATTAATCGGGAGAAAAGACAATTTTTGAATAATTTTAAAATGTTCATATATGAAATAGAAATTATTTAAAGTAATTTTAATAAGACTTTTTCATTAACTCATATTTTTAGTGATGATTCAATTTTTCATAAAGTTACCAACAAGGAAAACTATCAAAAACCTTTTTTAACCTCTTTGGGACGGGCGTCAAGCATATGTGACGTTCAAGTTACTCATACTTGGTTATTCCAAAAAATTTCTTTTTTATTGTAAATTTTGCTTTATTTAATCAGGGCATTTTCTAGATTCAACTAGGTAAAAATTTTATTTTTAAAAATTAGTGATCATTTTTCATGCTCCGTTAAATATAAAGTTCTTTTGTGCTATAAAAATGAGCATTAGATAGGGAAAAAAAAGTAAGGTTTATTCGTTTTATGGAGAAATTTTGTAATTTATTGCCTCATTATTATATGTTTTCCTTTTGCTCTTTCAGAATCACTATTTCACTAATCACCTTTTCACTAACAAACTTTTTAAAACAGCTAAGATTAATCACATTTATGTAGGAGAGATGGGAGAACATATGAACATTGGTCCCATTGTCAACAGTACATATATCATTCAGTAAATCTGAAGTAAAAAGAATCGAAAATTACGAATACATGACAATACTGGTACAATCTTTTGGCTGAAATTTGAGAACAACAGGCCAATTTGATTTATGGTTGTTGGAATTTGTTTGTTTTAGAAGGTGTTAAGTAAAAAAAAAAGTCTTCAAAGTTAATGAGTAAAAAGAATCATTCAACACATTTTTAATAGCATTATATTCTATAAGCATTATATTCTATAGTGGCATTAAATATGCAAGTCTACACCATTTTTTATATCGCAATTTTATCGATTTTAAGATCATTATGCACAATTTTGTGATACATGTAGCATAACATTTTATAAAAAAATTAAAAACACAAAATAACAGAATTATGCAATAACTTATTTAAAAGTAACACAGTTTTGCTATACCTGACTCAAAAGGATCAGGCATATTAGTGTATAACTTTACGAATAATTTCTTATATCTATGCTGAAATATTTATTGACTTATTCACACAACTAGAAAGAGGGCATTTCATTAAACTTTATTCACAAAAAAATATTTTTGGTCTTATTTATGGATGTGATTACATGTGCCCCAGGTACATTCACAACTTCCCGTCCACTGTGGGCATGTGAACAAATTTAGAGAATTAATACAATGAAGATATTAGTTAGAAATTCTTTATAAATGCTTTTAAATTTTTTTACCAAAAGAACAAACAAACTGTAAATATTCAAATAAATCATTTTTTATCTCAACAGCTCTTAACAATTTTGAGAAATAGTAAACAATGTAGAAATTCTTCACATGTGCCCTTCTCCCCTATATGCCAAACCTTTCGATTTTTGAGCATTAGTCTTTTTTAATAAATATTTGTTTCTTTTCATGACATAAATTTGCTATTACATAACATTCAGGAAATCGAAGACCCCTGAGAATAAGAAAGCAAAATAAATGCCGATTAAAGATTCATTAGACTAAAATTGCTATAAGAAATTATGTTAAATTTGTTAGCAAATTTTTTCGCTTTTAACCATTCTTCAAAAAAAGAAAAGAAAACATATAGATTAGAATTAAATAAATTAAATCTCATATTTAGGCATATCAAAATTATTGAAGGTTAATTGAAGTTTTTTTTTTTAACAAATGCATTAATTCAATGACCTGAATAAACGGTAATAAGCAAAGCAAAAGTAGTGATACTTCATTTGTTTTCTTCTCTATTGGAATACCCAGCCTTTTTAGTGTTAAAGATGTATTTTAAAGGAAAATGATATAATTATAGTAGTAATGGATATGATTTTTTTAATACTTGAATGAAATGCTGAGACATATGCAAAAACTTCACTGCCAGCTTTCGTTTTATTTATAATCAATTGCAACAAGAAATATTGTTAAAAAATAAGAGCAGACTTATTTTTTATTTTATTTTATTTATTTTTACAAAACGACCTATTTTAAGTGATTTAAAAAAGCACGAAAGTTAGCAGCTATGCTTTTGCTCATCCTGTATTATTCTTTCCAATATCAACATAACTCATCATACTACTAAATAATTAATAGGGATAGATTTGGTCTGATAAATCATTTTCCAGAGATAACAATTTTTTGTAACAGGACAGGATACGGATTCTAAATATTATATTCGTCTCGTTGAATAAATGGCGTAGTTTATGCAAAAAGAAAATTAAAATGTACTTCAGAATTTCTATGACTATTCATAAAAACAGAATAAATGACTTTTTTTTTTAACAAATGCATTAGCTCAATGACCTGAATAAACGGTAATTAGCAAAGCAAAAGTATTGATACCTCATTTGTTTTCTTCTCTATACGAATGTACTGCCTATCTAGTGTTAAAGATGTATTTTAAAGGAAAACGATATAATTATAGTAGTAATGGACATAATGATTTCTTTTAATACTTAAATGAAATGCTGAGACATATGCAAGAGCTTGGCTGCCTGTCTTCGTTTTATTTTTAATCAATTGCAACAAGAAATATTGTTAAAAAAATAAGAGCACACTTACTTTTTATTTAATTTATTTATTTTTACAAAACTTCTTTTAAATTATTAAAAAGAACACGAAAGTTAGCAGCTATACCTTTGCTCATCCTGATTTATTCTTCTTTCCAATATCAAAATAACTCATTATATCACTAAATAATTAATAGGGATAGATTTGGTCTGACAAATCATTTTTCAGAGATAACAAATTTTTGTAACAAACAGGATATAGATTCTAAATATTATATTCGCATCGTTGAATAAATGGCGTAGTTTATACAAAAAGAAAATTAAAATGTACTTCAGAATTTCTATGACTGTTTATAAAAACAGAATAAATGAAGTTTTTTTTTTAAACAAGCGCATTAGCTCAATGACCTGAATAAACGGTAATAAGCAAAGCAAAAGTATTGATACCTCATTTGTTTTCTTCTCTATACGAATGTACGGCCTTTCTAGTGTTAAAGATGTATTTTAAAGGAAAACGATATAATTATAGTAGTAATGGATATAATATATACATTTTTTTAATACTCGAATGAAATGCTGAGACATATCCAAGAGCTTGGCTGCCAGCCTTCGTTTCATTTTTAATCAATTGCATCAAGAAATATTGTTAAAAGAATAAGAGCAGACTTTTTAAATTTTATTTATTTTATTTATTTATTTTTACAAAACAACTTCTTTTAAGTGATTAAAAAGAACACGAAAGTTAGCAGCTATGCTTTTTGCTCATCCTGAATTGCTCTTTCCAATATAAAAATAACTCATTATATCACTAAATAATTAATAGGGATAGATGTGGTCTGATAAATCATTTTCCAGAGATAACAATTTTTTGTAACAAACAGGATACGGATTCTAAATATTATATTCGCCTCGTTGAATAAATGACGTAGTTTATACAAAAGGAAAATTAAAATACACTCCAGAGTCTCTATGCCTATTCATAAAAACAAAATAAATGAAGCTTTTTTTAAAACAAATGCATTAGCTCAATGAAAGGAATTAACGGTAATAAGCAAAGCAAAAATATTGATACCTCATTTGTTTTCTTCTCTATACGAATGTATGGCCTTTCTAGTGTTAAAGATGTATTTTAAAGGTAAACGATATAATTATAGTAGTAATGAACATAATGATTTATTTTGATACTTGAATGAAATACTGATACATATGCAAGAGCTTGTCTTTTTATTTTTAATCAATTGCAGCAAGAAATATCGTTAAAAACTAAGAGTAGACTTATTTTGTATTTTAATTAATTAATTAATTTATTTATTTTTACAAAATAATTCTTTTACGTCGTTAAAAAGAACATGAAAGTTAGCAGCTGTACTTTTGCTCATCCTGAATTATTCTTTCCAATATCAAAGTAACTCATTATATCACTAAATAATTAATAGGGATGGATTTGGTCTGATAAATCATTTTCCAGCGATAACAATTTTCTGTAACAAACAGGATACGGATTCTAAATGTTATATTCGCCTCGTTGAAGAAATGACGTAGTTTATACAAAAAGAAAACTAAAATATACTCCAGAGTTTCTATGCTTATTCATAAAAACAGAATAAATGAAGTTTTTTTAACAAATGCATTAGCTCAATGACCTGAATAAATGGTAATAAGCAAAGTAAAAGTATTGATACTTCATTTGTTTTCTTCTCTATACGAACTGCGCTCCACTTTTCTCACATTTCTTTTTCATTGCATTGCTTATTACCGTAACTCCAGGCTATAATGTTGATTTCTCCTGTAGTTATTTAATGTATGGCGGGTTCGAAGTAAATCAAACCTGTTGCGTGCGAAAGTACATACAAATTTCGAAAGGGAAAGGTGATAAACATTCTAGGTTGAAAATATTATTCCTTTGTTCTCGCACTCTATTTCACCCCTGTTTAACATTTGGAATCAATTACCGACACATACCGCATACTTCAAGCTGTACTTCGAACAATCATTTTTTTAAAATTAAATTTAATAAATTTTAATAACAAAAAGCAAATTTAAAGATACGAAATAAAATAAATTAACCCTTCTTTACCATATAAGGACGTGAATTTAAAAACATGCCTTATATAAATTTTAAAAATCGTGTTTCGTTATCAGTCGATCTCTTGGTAAATCTGCACCGAGAATAAAATCACAGCAAACTGCAAAAAACTAGTTTTATACCTTATTTTTGTATAGCCTGTGTAAAATGTTGGTTTGGAATGAAAAACAACAGACAAAATTAGAAGATTTCGAAATTATATTTTTTAGATAAAATGAGTTTTGAAATTCACATCCTCATAGATATTATTCCTGATGTAAAACATCAGGAATAAACAGCAAACGACAGGCAAAAAAACTAATTTTATACCTTTTTTTTTGAATAGCCTATGTAAAATCTTGATTTGGAATGAAAAACAAAGGAAAAAACTTGATTTTCTGGATAAAGTGAGTTCTGAAATTCACGTCCTCATAGATATTATTTCTGCTGTACAACATTCATTTTTTCTGAGCACATTCAACGATGAATAGGAGTATTATTCGTTTTCCGACAGGGATAAGGATTTTGACATAAAATACCTATTTCTCTTTAAATACACAGTTTTATTAAAAATGGAAGTTAGTTATTAAAACCAATATATTCCCTTTTAGCTAAGTATTTTTCAAAAATAATTTAACGAGAATCTGATAGTTCTTATGCTTATGCCGTTTAGCACTGCATGAATGGAGTAACTTTGCCTCGACCAATTTTCTATAGCCTGAAAATTTCATCATTGGGACAGGTGAGGTCAACATGTTTTAAATATTAAATTCGCGTCTCTTACATCCCACAATGAAAAGATCAACCAAAAAGACAAGTCCAAAACAAATATCATGGACGTTCCTAAAATCCAGCCTTTTACCCCTGTTAGAACCGACATTTCATATTTTGTTTCTTGGATAAGACCTCTTTACAACAATCACGATAAACTTCAGAAGAGAAAAAACAGCTACATGAAGAGCGCCATAGTAACAACTAAATTTTGATGAAAGGGAATTTATTTACGGAAACTATCTCCTCTTTTCAAAATGTTCTCATCTTCAAATATATGGATTTGTAAATTTGAAATAGGGATCAGAACTAGGAATTTTTTTTCGAAATTCAAAAATTTGACTACATTCTTTTTTTGTTTACTCGGAGGCAAGGGCAATTAATTCGGTCCATTACTCTTATCGCCTTCTGTTGATAAGGAAACGTTTTTATTTAAATTGATTTTTTGGGGGGGAGGGGGTATTTTATAGCGTTATCTTAGTTTTCAAAATTAAACATTATCCTTAGGATGTGATATATCAGTGTTTAATCTAATATATGCTAGGAAAAAGAAACATTATCTTATATGTATGATAAATACATATATATATATAATTGTATAACTAACTATTAATGAGCGCATGTTTCAAACACATACTTTTTATGGCCTACATTTGCACGTACATGTAGTGAAATCAGACGATTCAATTAAAAAGTTAAAATAAAACAGAAAATTAAAGTCAAAAATAAAGTCCTTTCATTTGTACTGATAAAATTGGAATTATTAACGAACTTGATAATAAAATTTCCATTCAGATACATCACTGTCAGTTAAACTTGTAAAAATTACATAACGAAGTGATTTATAATTGCTTTATTCATGCACATTTCATAAATATATATGAAAGAAAACTGGATTTACTGAACTCGCTTGAGGAGAAAAAAAACTAGTTTGATTAAGAAAAGTCCAGAGGTAAATACAATCTTTCAATTTCCTGTTATGAAAACAGATTTGACATTTTTCTTCTTTAATTTCAGCATAGGGGAGAGTAGGGGAGAAATTCGACAGTAGATTTTTCTCTTTATGGCATAGTCCATGTCAATTCAGGCAGCCAAAGAAAAAATCTAACCTTCATAGTCTCAGAAGTTCTTTGATTGAACATATGTTAAAATTCAGGAAAAAATAAAATTCCCGTAATTTTTGGTTTTTTCCAAAAAAATTTCTGGGCCGAGATACAGGGTGCCAAAGATGGCATCCCGAGCACCTTTTCCCGTTTGCGATTTTCGAAAAAAAGTTTAAAGTGCTCTATCTCTGAAACGATGCAAGGTATCTCGTTGCAGTTTATTTTAAAGATAATATTTTTCTGCTTAAAAAGATATACTCTATTTTGAAATATGTATTTAATTATTTTTACAGCAGCCTTCTAAAAAAAAAAATTTTTAATCAAAAATAATTTTTTTTCTCAAAAATGCCAATCTCAAAAATTTTGATTTTTTTACTGTTATTCAATACCATTGAGTACTACCTTCACTGTAAAGGAGAACTTCCACTTTTGAGTTTAACAAGTTTTAGAAACATTTCAAGAATTTAGAGAAATTTACAGGAACTGCATGTTAACAGTTCCAGTAAAAGTCTCTCAATTTTTGTTTATTTGTATCATATGTATCCTATTACATATCCTAAACAAGTTAGAAATCACACGTCAAACATGATAAATGAGGTGCATTCATACTATGACTAGTTTTATAAATATTTAGATCTTGGTGCAATAAGTATTACACTCTTGTGAAAACTGGCATGAATACAAAATTTATTATGTTTCTATATATCAAATTCAGTAATACGGAAGTAATATGAATCCATCTTAAAAAGAATGTAATCACCAGGGCAACCTAGAATCATTACCTATAATGGGATGTTTAATTATGTAGGATAGAATTTAATAGAATGAACAATCATCCATTAATATCATAGTGATGGGTATATTCATCTATTACTATCATAGTACCTATATTGCACAAACTTTGAACAGCAAGCAAGAAGAAATTTCATTTGTCCAATCAAGATCTCTGAAACAATTGCAAAATATTCAGATTCACAATTTATAAAAACGAATTTTTGTTGCCTGTGTATATTACTGTGAGTGGTGGATTGCAAAAGTAAATGATATCAGTTGTTTATGAAATTGTCGTTTACTTTTATGCTCCCACTTGGATCGGCTGTTGGGTATAGATTTCCACCTGCAAGAAAGCAACATCACCACCAGTGTTCACTTCTTATTCACAATGTTTTAAGGATTATGGAAGCCCTAGACCCTATTAGTTAAACAGGAAGGCATCACTAAATATCAAAGGAAAATACAGATACTGTTCAACAAATTATAAAGTCTATGAATTTCTAATTTCAGTTCTAAGCAGAGTACACTGGAAGTAATATGTTTTGAAACTTATACATATATTTTGTAAACTTTACTGCATGTGTTTTTTTCTTTTGTAAGCTATTTTTAAAGCTGTCAGTTTCTTATACTTATTAAGAAATAAAATCGTATGTCAAACAAGACTAAGATTTTGATTTCCTGAGACCAGTATGTAATTGTCATACAGGAACTGGTAAAATATGTAGCAAAATTTTACATGTGTTTTGATAACTTGTCAAAATCAAAAGTGGAAGTTTTCCGAAATAAGGAAGGCAGTAAGTACTCAATGGTATTAATCAACAGCAAAAAATAAATAAATAAATTTAGGATTGGCATTTTTGATTTCTTTTAATTAAAATTAAATCAAAAGGCTGCTTATGAATACATTTTTACAAAATTGAATATATCATTTCAAACAAAAAAATGTTACCTCAAAAAAAAAGCAACAAATGTTGTGAAAAAGATTTTCAAATGTTATGAAAGTCAAATTAAAACTTTGAAAAAAAGACACTCATAAATATTTTATTCATCCTGTTAAATCCTATCACGCATAAATAATTTAAACATATCCCATGATAGGTAATGATTCTAGGTTGCCCTGGTGATTACATTCTTTTTAAGATGGATTCATATTACTTCTGTATTACTGAATTTAATATATAGAAACATAATAAATTTTGTATTCATGCTAGTTTTCACAAGTGTAATACTTATTGCACCAAGATCTAAATATTTATAAAACTAGTCATAGTATGAATGCACCTCATTTACCATGTTTGACGTGTGATTTCTAACTTCTTTAGGATATGATACAAATGTTACATATGATACAAATAAACAAAAATTGAGAGACTTTTATTGGAATTTTTGATATGCAGTTCCTGTAAAATTCTCTAAATTCTTGAAATGATTCTAAAACTTGTTAAACTCAAAAGTGGAAGTTCTTCTTTACAGTGAAGGTAGTCCTCAATGGTATTAACTAACAATAAAAAAATCAAAATTTTTGAGATTGGCATTTTTGAGAAAAAAATTATTTTTGATTAAAAAAAATTTTTTTTAGAAGGCTGCTTTAAAAATAATTAAATACATATTTCAAAATGGAGTATATCTTTTTAAGCAGAAAAATATTATCTTTAAAATAAAATAAACTGCAACGTAATATCTTGCATCGTTTCAGAGATAGAGCACTTTTAACTTTTTTCGAAAATCACAAACGGGAAAAGATGCTCGAGATGCCATCTTTGGCACCCTGTATCTCGGTCCAGATTTTTTTTCCGGAAAAACCAAAAATTACGGGAATTTTATTTTTTCCTGAATTTTAACATATGTTCAATCAAAGAACTTCTGAGACTATGAAGGTAACTCCCCTGCCTGAATCGACACGGATTCGACCTTATGTATCATTCTAAACATATCAACAATCATACATTAGATGAAGCAATGGTACCCCATTCTTCAGTTCAAAAGAATAGTTGATTTAATTAAGCTTGCAATTGTATCCCAAGAAAAAGATTATTCAAAATTCATTGAATCAAAAGTAAATTTGTTTCATAGACTTTTTATGCTTACTGTATATATTAATGATTTGTTTATGCATATATGTAAGTCTCCGTATTTATGGAGCGTTAAAATGTATATTATCCATAACTTAAACAATGTCTAAAAGCAGAATTTTTGTTTACACAAGAAGTTTTCATAAAAGAAGGTAGAGGGAGGAATGGGACAAGTATAATTCCTTATAATTCTGTTTAATATAAGTGTAAATTGCTAATATGGAAATTTTTTAGAAGGTTTTATATTAATTCTAACATTGAAAATACATTAATTTTCTTCAAAATATAAATAGATTGAACAGATGACATTTTAATGTCATCTCTGATTCACAAATCTGAATTTTCTTTCCAGCGGTGAAGATACTGGAATTTGATATTTTAGCTCAGACATTATCAACCTACAAACTTTATTAGCTTGTATATACAGCCGAACACTAGACTATTTGTGGAGGTGTGGAACTATTTCGAAATTTGCGATTCCTTTTATTATAAAACTGTTTCTGCAAATTATGTTTCTGTATTGTTCAAGAATATTAGAAAATGGTTCACTTATTTCACGTATGGTGGTTTCACGTATTCCACATAAATCGAAATTTTTGATTTTGCTCAGACAAACTTAAATTTTTCCATTTTTGTAGGCTAGTTCTATGGGTTTTGTAGTGTAAGTCACATTACCTTATAATTGCTATGCTTGTTTGCCACCGTTATTTTCGAAAAGTCTGCTTGGGCTTATTCAATTAATGAGAATGTGCCGATAAAATAAATCACATTTTTTCGTACTAAAATACTGGTAGCCAAAAATCGTAGTCTGTGACTTACACTACAAGTACTCATGGAAATAGCCTGTAAAAAATGTCTCATTCTACCACACTCTCCCACTTTTTTTTACGTTTTAAATTTTACTTAATTTATTGTAATGCTTTTTAATTTAAATAAACAATTTTTAAAAATTTTTAATACACAAATATGACAGATTTTTAAAAATTGTCTGTTTAATGCATGTTTAAACCGTTCTTCAT
The DNA here is from genome assembly GCA_964019185.1 of Maratus speculifer. Lineage (NCBI taxonomy): Eukaryota > Metazoa > Arthropoda > Arachnida > Araneae > Salticidae > Maratus > Maratus speculifer. The sequence goes on from OZ025299.1 coordinate 186,559,751, forward strand.
GCTATGCATGGAAACATCCATTTGAAAGCGTCCATTCAGAAAATTTGTGACAATTTGAGAAAAATTTCATAAATAATCTCAATTATTTTATTAAAAACATATATTTAAGATAAAAATTGATACAACCAATAACATACAACTGTGTTCCACCCACGTAACATATCTAATTTGTAACAAAAACATTTTACTTGTCTATGTATATTAAATCAAAATTTTGTACTCTACTGATACTCTGGTCACAAGAGTAACAAAATTTTGATTTATTAAATGTACAAGCGAAATACATTTTGTTACAAATTAGATATATTTTGTGAGAATAGACATTAATAGTATTTAACTGGTTACATCAATTTTTATCTTATTGTATTTTTTAAATAAAATAATTGGGATTATTTATGAACCTTTACTCGAATGATCACACGAGTAATACTGGACGTTCCCTTTTCAAAAACGGCTGGCTCTGAACAGATTTTTATCTAGCGATTATTTAACATTCTTGATTTTGAGAAGTTTATATAAAAAAATTAACATTTCAATAAACTGTTAAAATTAATAGTATAATAATAATAATAATAATAAAACTAAGATAAAAAAAAGTAATAAATAAACTAAATTGCTAGCACTTGAATTTTCTCATTTCCTTGATCACTAAACAGAAGATTTTTCTTATATTTTTTAATAAAATAATTGGAATTACTTATGGACATTTACTGGACTAGTCACAATAGTAGCAGTGGAGTTCCCTTTTCACAAACGGCTGGCTCTGAACAGATTATTATTATCAAGCGATTATTCAACATTGTTTAATAAGTCACAAGTTTATAAAAAAAAGAATGAAGACATTTCAATAAACTGTAAAAATTCATACTGTAATTTAAAAAAAACAACTAAAAATAAAAAAAATGTAATAAAAAGATAAATCATTAAACAAGTTTTTTAGTATTTAAAATTTTCCAATTCCTTGTTCATTATTCAGGAGTGTGACTTGCAAAGTATATCAAGGTCTTCAGCATTGCGAAATTTTTCTCGCTTTTTTCGAATGAATAGTTTTAACCCTAAGTTAGGTGCGCTGTTAATAAAAGTCAACTATGGCATTTAGTCCCCGGCGCGACTAAATGCGTAACAAATATTCGCGCGGCTAACGCAAGGTTAAAAACTAAGACGAATTCGATTCTTTAAATTATAAAATAAACTAACAAAATTGTTGTAAATTAACAAAATTCTTAAAAATTAAACACTAACCATTATAAATTAACAAAATTAACTTTAATATACAAGTAATTTAATATTTACTTAAAGAGAAAAAAATAATTTTTAAAAATACTTTTTTTTAAGAATATTAAATATGACATTGAAAATATATTCATTTACTTCAAAATGCAAACAAACAATTTTTAAATGTCATCTCCGATCGGCAATCTTGCATTTTCTTTTTAGTGTTGAAAATACTGGAATTTGATATTGTAACAGAGACATTATCCGTTTACAACAATTTTAGACTGCATATATAGCCAACACTACGTCACATGAGAATAATAAGGTTCTATCTGTGTTTTTGAAAAAGATTGACTTATCGATATAGAAATGTTCTATTTGTATATATGAAGGCATTTGTGGATTAAAATAATGTCATAATACATTTGTAATGCTATATGCAAATTATCTATAACATCATTTTGATGCAAAAATGTCTTCATAGATAGAAATAGAACCTTTCTATATAGATAAGTCATTTATTTCAAAAACACAGATAGAATTTTATTATTCTCAGGTGACGAGTAGACTATTTGTGTTTTATGCTTTGTTTCATAGCTGTTTCATACATTCCTGTTAGTGGGATGATATGGGATGCATTTTCAAATTTACAATGCCTTTAATTACAAAATTATTTATGCGAATTATATTTCTATGTTGTGGTTCCTTTTGTATTCTATAAATCGAAATTTTTATTTTTGTGTCAAAGTGAATTTTCTTATTTTTGTAAAAAGTGTTCCATTCCTCCCCACTCTACCCTATACATTTATTATTTTAGAGGAAGATCTCTTAAATTAATAACTTCCCTCATCAGTAAGTGTCATTCAAAATTCACTATAGAAATGCTATAACGTCTGTTTAACCCTTTTTTCTCCGACGTTATTTTAACTCTTTAAGCTCTGGAGGGCGAATTTCTTCAAAATAACCAAATGTCACATTGGCACCAGATTTTGGGAACAAAAAATTCGATTTATTATATAGGGAAGAGTGAAGCAGAGTGAGACAGTGGGAGGAATGGGACAGTGGGTTTTTTCTTTTTATGTATCATTCTAAAAATTTTATCAATCACATACTAGATGAAACAATGGCAGTTTAATCTTCAGTTGAAAAAGAATTTTGATCTGTGTAAGCTTACAACTGTATGAACGAAAAGATTATTTCTTGAGTCAAAAATAAATTTATTTCATATGCTTTTTTTTTTGCTTTCTATTATTAATGACTTGTTCTTCCATAAATGTGGTAGTTTCCTTATCTATGAAACATTATATTGTATATTATCCATAATTTAAATAAAGCCTAAAAGCAGTATTTTTTAAAATACAAGAAGATCCACACAAAACAAGAAAGTGGGGAGGAATAGGACATGACAATAAAGGCAGGAATGGGACACACTGTAAAAAAAAATCTGTAACCTTAGTAATCTAAATTAACCAAAATCTCTTATGCTTACTAAAATTTTATGTGTACACAGTACAAGAAAATGATGTCAATCTACAAAACTTGTAAGCAAAACTAAAACCATTTGTAACTTTACAAAAGAATTTACTAAAATTTTGGTAACTTTACTAAAATTTTATCTATAATGCTTGTTATCGTCACTTAAAAAGTTCTTGGAATACGATTTCCCAAAGAAATTCTTAGTAACCTTAAAATTTGTTTGATTCAAAGTGCAAATCTGTATCTGTTACATGAATTTTTATTGTTGCCGTTACATAAAAAGTTCTTGGAATACAATTCTACTAGAAAATTTTTTGTAATTCTCCCAATTTTTTTTTTACAGTGCATGCTCAATTCTTTTTTAAAATAGGATTTAATGTAAAAGTTTGTAAATTGCTAAAATGTAAAAAAAAATGAGGATAACATATTAATTATAACATTAATAACATATTTGTTTACTTCAAAATGTAAATAATTTGAATTGGTGATCTTTTAATGCCATCTATGACTGACAATCCTGAATTTTCATTCCAGTCATGAAAATGCTGGAACTTTATATTGTGGCACATACATTATCAACGTACAAACTTTGTTTGATTGCATATCTAACCGACACTAGAAAATTTGTGCCTCTATAGCTTTGTTTTATTGCTGCCCCATACCTCCCTGTAAGTAAGGAGGTATGGGACACATTTTGAAGCTTACAATTTTTCAAATTATAAAATAGCTTTATACATGTTATGTTTCCATATTGTTAAGGGTGATTAAAAGGTGTTATAACTTGCTCTCTATAAATGGAATTTTTTTCTTTTGTGTCAAACAAAGTTGATTTTCTAACTTTTTTAAAAAGTGTCCCACACCACCCTACACTCATATACACGAAAAAAATACATTAGTACATGTTTCACATAAATTTGGTCGAATATTCCGGTGCCATTGCGACATTTGGTGAATAAAATTAAGTGGGGAGAAATTCACCCATCAGAACTCAAAAGGATTAAAGTGCCGTTAAATAAACTTATTATAAAATTCATTTAACGTATCGATTGACAGTGATACAATTTAAGGATGAAATATCGATACTTTATTTGATAATGTCTTTAAAATGTTTTTCGTTGTGTAAAAACAAAAATCTATAACAGGAAGCGGAAATATGTTCGTGAGTAACGCTGACGTCATATTGACGATGTCGCACCTGACTCTTAAATTTAGCTTTGATTGTAATTTTTTAGCACTTTCCAACAAAGTTGAAAAGTGCTTATGCATTCGGTTTGCCTGTCCCTCTCTCCACACTCTAAATACCGTAAATAAACGCGGATGTTCATGCAATTCATAAAACTTATTTAGGGTCACCAAAGCATGTTTGGTATTGCATATAAAATATGTACGATTAATGGTTCATTTACAAAGAATTCGATTATATTATGGTATATGGGGAAAAAATCGTTTGGAGAGTAATGGCATTACGCTATTCGAAATGTATTGAAATTAATATAAATCACTGAATTTCACTACGATAACGTTAAAAGCATTCACAGCATTTTTTATTAACATGTTAGTTGCCGATCACGCACCAGCGCGTGATGATCTCCAATAGCCAGTCACGTGCTGGCGCGGGAAAATCTTTCACTGATTCTTTGTTATAAAAAGTAAATCGACTTCTGAGAAAAACCCACTTCTACAGTGCGGCATTAACTATCATCACATCTTCACGTAAGCGGCAGTGAACGTGTTAATTTACCGGGGCACACAAAAGAAATCGGTTACTGTACTGCCTTTGCGCAATAATTGCTGGCAAATACGTTTTGAAATTCGGTATGTGCTTTTAAATTTAATTAGTTTTTTGATGTTACTCTTTATATATAAATTATATACCTCATATACAGGGCTGCACAAAAGTATTCGCATACCATTCTCCTTAGAAAAAAATACTAAAGGGAAATTTTCAACTGAAATATATGCATTTCTTAAATGAACTAAATTTTAGAATGCATGTTGTTAATCGATCATATATCTATATCATGTACAGGGCTGCTAAAAAATTCGGACAATTTTTTGATTGTAGATGGGAACAGCTAAAATTTGGTTTTGAAATGAGTTATATATTTTCATGTGGTGAAAAGAGACGTAATATTTTAATTTAAAAAAAACGATGCAGTTTTGTCATATTATTCTGAATGTGTTGAAAAGTGAAAGAGGGAATTATATTACACAAAGAAAATATAGTATTAAGAAAAAACTGAGGTTGTTAGTGCAAAAATGAGTGTATGGCACTTTAAATATTTGTCTCAAAATTTTTCATTAAATCAGTTTTTTCATCTCTTTAAAGGGCATGTACCCCTTTTAACAACTTTAAAAAAATCGGATCAATCTGAACCGTAAGTGTCAAACATCAATTCGAATGCTATCTTAATACGAAGCAAACACAACACGATCCACAACTAAAAAGCACTGTAAAGCAAACCCCTAATTGCTTAAAATCGTAACACGGTGCTCTAATCCTGAATAAAACTTCCAAGAATTTCGACGGATTTCAAAGCAGTAAAGCTTCCAATTTTCATGTTTTTTTTTAAATTTAAGTTATAAATGCATAAATTTTCTAAAAATAATTAAATCTCGTTAAGAACATTCCATAATATCAAAATCCACAATGAAACTAAGTCGAAAATTTTGAGAATTTCAATATTTTCTTTTCATGTTAATAGGAGACAGTAAAGATTAACTTGGTAGATTTTCTCAAGTATATCATAATAAATTACTGTGCAAATAACTTTAAAATGATATAAAGTAAGTGAAAATTATTGGACGATGTTAAAAATTTAACACACTGACAAGAACTAAAAATTATATTTAATCTCATCACAGATTAAATTGTATGCAGAAAAATTATTTAACTTTTTATTGTGTTCTAATCTATATTTATTTATTAACATTTCTGTTAATTCTCTTAATCTAAATTAAAAGAATAAATTTTTCTGATGAACTATTAAATACTCAAAAATTTTTAATAGGTCATCGTTAAAGACCATACCTGAAAGGAACAAAATTTAGATTCAAAACTTACATGCTAACTTTTCTGAAAACAACCGGTTCGGCCCGTCGATCAGGCCAGCTACGGGCCTCGGCACTGCCCGCGCAGACCTTTATCGAAGTTGTCGTTCTCCGTTTTTTGGAAACCACGAAAGTCTTCCTTAGTCACTTCCTCAAATTCGTTCTGGTTTTGAACCAGCGAACATGAGCCCAACCTTCACACTTTCTAGCCGGTATGCTAAGCACAGGGCTGATAAACAAAATTAAAGCTATTTGATTGTTTATTGATATTTTATCATTAAGATTACACTCTCAAAACAGTTAGACATGCAAATTCCTTTGTTTAATCTGATAAATAACTATAAATATCAAACGCATCATTTAAAAAAAGTACATTGTGTACCTCACCCAGCAACTTAAAAATTTCGATGTTTAAAAAACAAAATGCTATATAAATCTACTTCGAAGAATTCTCTTCCTGCAGCTATTAATACATTGAAATTAATAAAAATTTGTTTAAAATCATGCCACGATCGGCATATTTGAGAAGGAATATCCTATGGTAAACTTCAATAACATGTAACACATTTTATAACTGTATAAACATATTAAAAAAGTTAACGTGAAGTAAGACAGACGAGATCCAAATCGAATAATTTTGAACTACTTTTCGGTAAGTTTAAAAATAAAGATTTGTATTTCGCCGTTGATCTGTTGATCGCCGGTGATATCTAAGATTCCAATATTTATTGAATACAGTGCGTTAAGAAATTATAAGACCATTTTGATTTGAAAATTATGAAGTAAATAAAGGTTCCAGTTAAAACAGATTAAATATCAAAATACAACATACTTATTAAAATTAGTTTGCAGTAATCTTGAATAATGTGATAAATAATTATGTTAACAAAAACCTACAACAATGTAGAAAAATGTCTTGTTAACAAATTATAAGAGCAATTGTCTAAAAATAAAATATGCAAATTAATACGATACTGATCCTCCACTTACCCTTATAACTCGAAACACTGTTTTTCATAGTAGTGACCGGGTGATTAAGTACAAATTCTGAAATATTGGGCAATTCTTTTACAATGGCTACTTCTAGTTCATTTGCAGATGAAAACTGCTTATTATTAGCATAAACTTTGTAACATAATATGTCCCAAAGATTTTCCATAAGGTGCAGTTCTGGACTTCGACTTCACCATGACAAAACATGACTTTTTTTTTTTTTTTTTTTTTTTTTTTTTAATCATTGCTAGGTGGATTTAGGCACATGGCAATAAGCATGATTCGTCTGAAACATCCAGTTAGCGTCATCTAAAAGAGGTCCAAACGGTATCAAATGATCATAAGCATAGCCTGACATTGCGCAGAGTTCCTGCGTCCCAAAATTCGGGTTAAATCGCATAATCCATCATGACTAAAAGCTTCCCTAAGTGTTACTGATCCTCTTCCTATTTGTCGAATGAAGCATTGTTTCAGTTCCTTCTTCAAATAATGCTAATAGTGTTTCTAACTATCCGTAACCGAATTATTTTTATTCAAGATAAAGAAAAATTCAGCTGAAAATATCACTTGGTTCCATTTCTTGTCCCATGACATGACATTTTTAACCCATTCCAGTCTTTCTTCTTTATGATGTTTCATTAACCTCAGGTTTTATTTCGCAAATTTCATACGTTTTGCATTACTATTTGATTTAAGATTCTTCCACACTGCTACGTGTGAGGTTTTTTTTGATGAAACAGTTCGAAATGTCCGGAGTTGAAAGAACTTTTAAAACTGATAACGGAATATTTGTCGATCATCCCGGTCAGTCAAAACCCTTTTTGTTCCAGATCGTTTATTTTCATCTGAATCCCTTTTTCTAATTATTTCATTGTGAATGGCAGTTTTAGAAGGCTTCATTAACCAAGCTATTTCTCGTTAAGATTTACCAGCACTCGTATAAAACCAAATTTTTCTTACTTCAGTCGCAGACAACTCTTTACATCCTCTAATATATCGTAAATAACACTATCTAAATCGGCACCGTAATTTCTCGGGAATTCTTTCACGATATACGAATGCGTATGTTTTATAATGATTCTGATGTGACGTATAAAATATTAATTTCCTCAGGTGGTCTTATAATTTCTTAATAGTCACATTACTTGTACTTTAAACAATAGTAAAAGATTTTAGTAAAATGTAACTCAAATGTTAATTTAGAAATTATTGCAGAAACCGTTCTACGATCGATATTAATTGCAAATGAAATTTGCATTTTGTGTCTTCTTCAAAAAGGCACCAATTTAATAGTGTTCTTATAATTTCTTAACGTACTGTATGAAATTGTCTTCAAATTTTCATTATTGATTTAAAAGTATTTTTACTGTTTTTTGAAAGCAGTATCATTTTCCAATGTGATTATGTATCCTTTATAATATATTAAATGAGTTTCAACACTAAATGTTAAAAAACATGCGATTCAAATATTACAGATAGCATGTTACCTGAATATTTTCTGCAAGAATAACAGAAAAGCAATTTTTTTCGATTACCATAATTTCTCACTTTATTTTTTAAATGTTAAACATATGAAAACATTTTTGGCGAGCATATTTTGTACAAAGTTATAACCTCGGATTGTACATAGAAATAATCTGAAAAACATGATATCACATCAATAAAAATTTACATTATTATTTAAATAATCAGCACAGTGATTTTAATGTCTATACACTTTTTACTTGGATGACCTCAGAGATAATTTTCCTTATCAAAACCATGCGAATTTTTTTTCACGTTATAAAAAAACTCAATCCATTTATGATGATATAAAATCACATTTTATATTAAGAGTTGCACTATCGCCTAAATGTATGCGTCATCGCTAAAGGCAAAAGGTTCGTATTATTCAGACGTCCTTAGAGATGCAAAAACTAGCTTTCATAAGTTCAAATACCCATATTATTAGAAGGTTCTGAAAATGTTCAAATAAAACTCGTTGGCCTTCGTAGCCACATTTAAGAAATTCTATTAATGGGTGAATAATGTTAAAATATCATTATCAGGATTTCTAATACATTTGATGTTTTTTTAACTATTTGACAGCTGTGGTAACTTCCATTTCACGCATAAAAGATGCTTTTAAAATCATTATAATGCAGTTAGGAAGTCGATCATTTTGTGCAAAAGCTGCTGTATTATCGACATATTTAAAGATATCACAACTGAATAGAAAAGAAATTTCTACAAAGTCCGTATGGATGTAAAGACTTCCTCAACTTTCTCATAAAATTTTGAAACATTAACGACATCAAAATGTGGCAGACTTCTTTAAACGATCACAATGATTCAAACTATATATCCTTCGCGTCCAGAGGTAAGAAAATCTATTAAATTTATTGATAGATGAATAACGCTCTATTATTACGAACAGCATACAAAATCCCGTTTATCTCTTTTAACTAGTTGATGGCTCTATTTCCACTCTCACACAAGGGATATTTTCCAATTCAGATATTTATTTCGACTCATTATATTCAGATACGAAGTCACACTTTTCGAGCAATAGTTACTGCATTATCTACATATACAATGGCATCATAGCTGAAGGCAAAAGAGCGAGCCATGCAGAGTAAGCTCCGTAGAGGTGCAAAAAGGCAATGAACTGAAACTGCATCTTTGTGGGCGAATCAGGAAGTGTAACACACTAAGTGGATGCACCAGAATCGACTAACTGCGGTCAAATATGAGAAAAAAAATGAAAATGTCAAAAAAGGATGGAAAACTGTGTGGAACACGTTTCACTATATTAAAAATTACCGTTTTCTCAGTGTTTGTTTACTGATACTTTCGTTAAAGCGTAGGCGTACAAAGAACTTTGATTCCGCCGTTATAGATACCGTTATCCTCGTTAAAAATCCATTTTGAAAGTTTAAAAGTATGGTGCGTTATTCAGGAAATGAACGGAATGCTTCATATTACAAACAGCTTAATGTAGTTTAAAAAGCAATTTTCAATTCCAAAGATTTTGATGGTTATATTTTCGTGTTAATTGTATATTTGATATTTACTGCATACATTCATACAACTGTCTTTAATTTAGAGCTTTACTATTTTCGATAAACAATATTTGCCTTATTTAACCTAGATATTTTCCTTTATGTGCGAGGGAATAAGGCGAAAATTTGTTTTCCGAAATAGCGGTATCGAAATGTAAGGACCATACGCACCTTGATAAGGATTAATAGGTATCATATTTTGCGCTCAGTAATCAGATAAAAAAAAATGAATAAGGCAATTTAACACTTTCCTTCTTAAAGAGTTTCCTGAAAAACTTAATTTAATCTTTCCTGGAAATCTTTTGAATAACAAAATTCTTCATTACCGCATGTTATCTTAAATTATCAAATCAAACATGAATGAACAAATTTAACAGTTTCCTTTTTAAAGAGCTTCCTGGAAATCTTTTAAACTCTGATTAATAAATTAAAATAAATACAAGGAAATTTCACGAGTGATTCAATTCAAATTATTCAACAAAATTTAATTTTTGTAGGATTTCGGAAAAGGTTTAGAGAAATTATTAAAAAAGGCTGGAATTTAGATTGAAGATAGATTGTTTTTTAGAGCTTTAGTATTTCCCCCTTAATATCACATTTAAATGCTTACATTCATAAATTAACACGTAAAATACAAATTATTAAACACAAAAATTATAAATTGGTAGTTAAAATCAGTCGATAGCATCAACTGAATGCATTTGGAAGACATTATTTTGAGATTATCTATTTTTTTATACATCTGTTTACATAAAAACAAGTGATAAAATACAAGTGAAAGCATTCATAAAACTGATCGAGAATGTTTCAAGAAAATTAATTTTTCATGTGTTACTGTAATATGTTTCATTTTTGTTTTAACTAGTATGAACTATACATCAAAGGAAGTTTATATAAGTGGAAGTATCGGAGATAAAATTTGTTATTGGAATTCAGCGCGAGAAATATAAGCAGTGAATGCAATGATGATCGATGAAAAATTACCATGAAAGCGGTTTGATTTTATGATGTTTGATCTGTTGTCTATTATCAAAAATTACCGTAGTTTGAAGATTACATATGCACGAAACCACTCGAAAGATCCAGGTAAGGAAGGAAAGTACAATGTCGTATTAGGAGGAGTCCTTGATATATAATAATATAGGCTTTATGAGAAAAAAAATATATGCATTTCAGTACCGACAAAAACACAGATGTATTAGTAATGTCGTGAACATGCTAAATGCACTAACCAGCGATATACGTGTTCTATTCGTGCATGAGAGTTTTTTCTGTAACAAGGTGTAAATATATCTGGCATGATACCCGCATAATCCTTTCAACAGCATGTACTTTGAAGTTAATCGTCGCGGAGACAGTGGGGTTACGATGTAGCTAGGGTGGTATCATTATCTAGGGAATTTAACGGCCTATGAAGCGAAAATGCGAGTTGTGAAAGTTTTTTATTATTATAATTTCATATCGTTTGCACGAAGTTTTCGTACTGCTCTTTGACATTTCTTACATCATATAGCAAGAGATAATACTTGTTTTCATCTTGTTGCATAGTTGATAGGTATTTGAATGTAACGAATAAAACTGAATAATCTTTAAAAAGTTTTAGAAAATTTACTACAAACTAGTAAATCTGCAGATCAGGAGCCTCAACGTCAGCTCTTCTAATTCTGTTTTCTCTGGTACTGCTTTTTACCACACTTTGCGTATAATTTAACTTTATACAAACAGCAATCGAAAGTTTTTAAATTAAATAAAATTATAAATGAATAAACAAGTCTAAAATTCCGCGTCAAACCTATCAAATGAGGCTCGTTCTTACTATAACGAAGTTTAAAATATTCAGATCTAGGTGTAATAATTGCTGCACTCCTATTCAAAAATGTATGGATACAAAACTTATAACGATTTTATATATTAAATTCAGTTATACAGATATGATATCAGTTATAAAAATAATATTACTACTTCTTAACTGAGGCATAATCACCATAGCAATCTGGAATCAATATCTATCATGGGGTATGACTGAATTATTTAAAAATGATAGGATTTGAAAGATTGGAGAAAACTTTTATTAAGTTGTGACTGGATTTTCATAAAATTTGAAATGATGCAAAAAATTTTGCAACGATTTTATACATTAAATTTCAAATCATTCAGCTGGGTAGTTTTTGCGCTATTATATGTGAACAGACCGACAAACAGGTGGATGGACAATGTAACGACTATAGGTGCTACAAAGTTGAAGAATTATGATATTTTCCCATGAATGATATTCTAATAAAATTGTTTTAAGTGTCCCAGCAGACAAACTACAAGCTTTACGCACTTTATTTCCAATAACGAACAAGGCATAGTAAATCTCAATAAAATATATCAATTACAGATCAATCCAACGATATTAAAAGAAGTTTGGAAAGACAGACAAACGACCGGATGGAGAGACAAACATAATTCACAAACTAATTTTAACTTCTTGTAATGCTTTAAAAACGCATGGCAGATTTAAATTTCACTTTCAAGAAATTATAAATGGAATGATACTTGAATACTCTTATACAACCCTGTATTTTACCCACTTTTTATTTACACCATACTAATTGGCTGATATTTAATTATAATCTGCAATTTAATTAAGACTTATACACACTTAAATCTACTGAGATCATTATTTAAGAGATTATCATCCATAGAAGGCCTTGTATCCAAATCTTTGCGTGGCCTTGTATATTATTTTATCTACATTGTACAAAGATATCTTAGTGTACTAAATGTAGTTCAACGTGAAAATGATAATTAAAAGGAACATAACTTTTAAGCTATTTCCATTTATATTCAATATCCCTTAGAAATTCTTTTGTATAACCCTGTATATGAATTATAACATTTATACATAAAATGTTACATGCAAAATTTTAGTTAAAAACTCAAATAAAAAAAGAACCATCCACAGTTATCGATTATATACACCACTTCATTGCATTATCGCATCTGAAATCTTTTGAGTGTCTCTGTAAATACTATGAGTTTTCTGTTATATAAAAAGTAACTTGTAGTTGCCCTCATCAGCATATAACAATTTAATAAAATGTTAAATAATTCAATATAGTTAAAATACTCCCCAAACAATGTTTTCTTCTATACCATTACGCAATGAAATACTTTTGTGTGGTCCTGTAATTTAAGTACAAATATCCTTTGCACCGCACATTGTACAGAATATTTATTTTAATGTACTTCATAGATGCATATCAATTTCAAAATGTACGAAAAGAATTACATGTTTAAAATGCATTTGAAGGTATTCTTCCCATTGGCGTTATATAACGGAATATTTTTGACTGTCCTTATAATTAAACTATGTATCCGATGCTCATAAAATTTGCCATGACACGACAAAATTATGCAACAATAATATATTTTAAATTTCAAACCATTTGGTTGGGTACTACATTCATAGTCATGTGCGGATAGACAGACATACGAACAGACCAGACACGTCTATAAGTGCTACGTATTTATATAGTTACGAATGCATTTAAAAATACGTAGAAGTTTTCAGAAATTTGATGCATTAAATTGATCCCGTTTTTATGCAACGATATTCAAAAATTTTATGAACTGCATATTATAATATAATTTTTTAGACAACAAAGTACATTTTTCCAGGGGAGCTCTGCCCTCCTGAACCCCCCGTTGACTCATTAATTTTATATTCGTAATTTTCTATTGAATGTGCGGCAGTATTGATTTTTTTTCTTTTTTTTTTACCTACTAACCACAAAAACCTGTATTTGATATACAGGGTGGTGAATCATAAATATCGAAACAATAGGCTATCTCCTTAAATATTGCCCCTAGACCCGTACTTCCAACTGCAAAAATTCATAAAAAAAGGTGAAATTTTTGATAAGATAAGTTGCAACTCCATGGGGCGTCTACTTGAAAGAGTATAAAAATTAACTTTTTATACGGCCCCCATAGGATAAAAATTTTAATTAGGAAAACTTTCTTTATCCAGTCCTGAATAAGACACAAAAAGTTGCATCTACATATCTTCAAAACTCGCAGAGTTATAGTCGTTTGAATTATTCATCAGGTTTTAAGGGGTTAGACACAAATTGAAATGCGCGCAATTCAAACGACAATGTTATTTTAACAGTTCTAGGAAACGTGTACAAAATCTATCTTTTGAGTTAGAATTTTGATTTTTTTTTTCCTTTTTGTGATGGTTACTCATATAACTTGCTAAGAAAATCACATCCTAAAATTTATAAAAATTTCATATAGTTAGTACTGGTTTAAATGGCGTAATTGAAAATCGTTATAACTAGAAAAACATTTATCGGATTTCAGTTTCTTTCCATTTAATTAAAGATGAAAATCTGATTTTAGTTTTGTTTTAGGGTTTTTATTTTTCAATATTAATTTTAAAACTATTAAAAATATTTATTAAAAAATAACAATTTAAAAAAAATCACATTTTCAAACTAAATATTTTTTTAATTTTGGCCGAATTAATGTAAAATAGTTAAAAATGATATGTTTCAAGTTTGTAATTTTTTTCTTTAACAATTCTTAACTTTTTAATAATTTAAAGACAAGAAATAGTCGATAAAAAAATAACGAAAAGTACTGTTTTACTGCACGTCAGTTATATAAAAGAATGCTTTTCCTCTAATAATTAGAAATTTATCGTCCTGGAGGTACAGTTAAAAAATCCGTATTCTGGGCCCAGGCCGGGTCAGGACAGAGACGTTACTTTTTCCTGAACTCTCGCCTATCCGGACCTAATGTATTTTTCATCACATTCTGAATCGTTGTAAGGGATTAAGAAGCGCAAATTGAATTGTGTTTAGGAGATGAAACTTACCCCCCCCCCCCTCGAACACAGGTCATTTTTGCGCTACTTAATTACTCCCAACGATTCAGATTTAGAGCTCAAAATTTAAGTCTAAGCTTTTGCAAGTCTTTAATGAAATTTAAAAACTAACGGTTAAAATAGTGTTACGTTACTCGAATGTCTAAGGCGCCCTCTATCGACATTTTTTGAAATTTATCCTTAAAATTTATTTTCAAGAAAATACTGATTTAAAGAGTAGTTTTAGTGAAATCCGCAAACGAATCGACCATTTTTTTCGTTTTTTATAATCATTTGAAATTTGAACTTCTGAACACGGGTCAGTTTGCTCTACTTAACCACTCCCAACTATTCAGATTTTGAGCTCAAAATTTAAGTTTAAGTCTAAGCTTCCGAAAACTTCTAATGAAATGAGAAAAATAATGGCAAAGAATAGTTGCTCGTTACTCCAAAATCTAAAGCACCCTCTATCGGAATTTTTTTTTAATCTACCGTAAAATGAAGTGAATCGGAACACTTTTCAACTTTAAGGATTAAAAAAAAGCAATAACTGATTTTTTTATATTTTTATGTACTAGAAACTTCGGTCTTGTTTTGTTCTTTACTTTTTAAGCAAAAACGAAACATTTCTGCTGTTTATATATATATATATATATATATAATAATGGTATTTAAATAAGACTGATATATTAAACTCAAATCGCACACCATATATAATTAACTAAAGAAATATATAAAATATAAAAATATTCTTAAAAGCAAAAACTCACGAACATCTACACCGCTAAACAAACTTGAAAAACCACTACGTGAACAATAACTAATCCATAAATTATAAACTGATCCAACAAATAACAACTCATAAATAACTTAAAGAAGCTCGAAAAGTAACAAACATGGAGACGGGCGGCATGGCTAATGACATGCACTGCTGGGTTAAATCTGATTTTATGCATGCAACATTCCCCATGCCCGTCACAACCATAAATGAATTTTAACTAAAAGCAATCCATACTAAAAATAAACTATCGACCAGCAATAACCTTTAAATGACCCTTATATATATATATAATACCATTATCTCATTTTATTATTATATTTTATATTACCTCATATTATATATATATAATACCATTAAAAGT
This sequence comes from Maratus speculifer, assembly GCA_964019185.1. Taxonomy (NCBI): domain Eukaryota; kingdom Metazoa; phylum Arthropoda; class Arachnida; order Araneae; family Salticidae; genus Maratus; species Maratus speculifer. The sequence goes on from OZ025299.1 coordinate 186,575,527, forward strand.
AGACAAGATTCACCAATGGATTTTATCAATAAAACAATAAACCAAAACGAAGAATCAGAATTGAATTGAATTATAATAAAATAAAAAATAGTGTAACGAGTAAATCTGAATAAATAAATAAATAAATAAAATGAATGCAAATGGAATTTGTAGCTCCAAAAGCAGAATCATCAGGCCCCAAATGCTCTGGAACTACAAATGAAGTGTGCGGTTTCATCCACGTATTAGCCATGAAATAGCAAAATAATACGTATTTGGGGCTACCAGCACACAAAAACCAAATTATTAAACAAGGAACAAAGATATTTTACAAAAAGGAGTTGAAAGTAAGTAAAAATAATAGTTATCCATAACAAACAAAAAAGATAAAGCTGAATATATATATATATATATTATTTATTTTAACATAATTTTTAAACTGTTTAATTTACACCAATATATGGATATTCGTCTAGTTATATCTATAGTTAAATAGCTATATTTTAATTATCAAATTATTTTTAATGTTATTGATATAATTTTTGGTATTATTATTAATAATATTATTACTATTACTATTTTTATTTTTATTTATTTATTTTTTTTTTTAAATTTTTATTATCCTATATTAAGATAATGAGTTTTTACCATGTAAAATCACAATAAATGTTACTGATTAAAGTAACAATAATGTATTTTAAGTTATATGTTAATATGAATGTTATCTCTTAATTCTAATTTTAATCATTTTATTAATTTAATTTTATGTTAATATCGATTATTAATTATTTTTTCCGGTTCAATTATATTTCCATTCAGCTTTATCTTTTTTGTTTGTTATGGATAACTATTATTTTTACTTACTTTCAACTCCTTTTTGTAAAATATCTTTGTTCCTTGTTTAATAATTTGGTTTTTGTGTGATGGTAGTCCCAAATTCGTATTGTTTTGCTTTTTCATGGCAAATACGAAGATGAAACCACACACTCCATTTGTAGTTCCAAAGTATTTGGGACCTGAAGATTCTACTTTGGTTCTACAAATTTCAATTGTATTCATATTATTCTTTTTTCCTTCCATGTTCAATGTGCTATAAGTTATTAAATTCAATGGTTAATTTCAAATGGTTTATATTGTTTACTATAATTCAATTTAATTCTTCGTTTTGGTTTATTGTTTTATTGATAAAATCCATTGGTGAATCTTGTCTACTTTTAATGGTATATATACCGGGTGATCCAAAAGTCAGGACGAACTTTAAAAATGAATAACTCGAAAACGAATCAAGATACAAAGATACGGTTTGCACCAAATGGATGGAAAAGAAACCGGATTTTGTGTGACAACAAAAAAATATTGTTCTATTGGCGACCAACGGCATCACTAGCAGCATTGAAAGATGCCATCCGCCAAAACGTGTCTGCCATAAAGCAAGAAATGCTACTAAATGCTGTGAACGGTGTAGTGCCTAGTCTCACAGCTGCACTTATGAATGAGGGACAGCACATTGAACATTTTCTGTTGTACTAATTAACTGTAACTAAGCTGACTTGGAAATTGTCAACATTTTTTCATTTGCAAATCATCTTTTGGTGCAAAAAACACTACCGTGTCATTTTTTGGATGTCAACGGCAAACTATTTTTTTCGTTGTCACACAAAATCCGGTTTCTTTTCCATCCATTTGGTGCAAACCGTATCTTTGTATCTTGATTCGTTTTCGAGTTATTCATTTTTAAAGTTCGTCCTGACTTTTGGATCACCCGGTATATATATATATATATATAAATAATGGTGCTCTGATTCATCCCGCAGATAGGTGGTGAATCGGAACAAATGTTATAATTTTTATTTATTCCGATTTAAACTTTAATAGGGTTAATAAAAACAGGTAATAATGATAAGGGAGGAATAGGAACACGTAGTTACAGTGAAACCAAGCCTTTATTTTATATACAAGTAAAGATATGCCTTTTTAAAAATTAGAAAACAACTTTGAAATCAAGAACAATTAAAATTTATTTTAAGAAATTATATTTAATTGCAGAAGTTTAATTTAATACAAATTCAGACCTGTTCTGTGTTATCCTTTACTAGTAGTCATTGGGTAAGTGAATCTAATGAGTAACCCCAATCGCTGCATGTATTAATACGGTATACTAATACGCCCTAATCCTCAGCCCTTAGTATTGTTTGCATCCCTCTCTTTTTTAATTGGTTTTTCATTTCGAGATGTTTGTGTAATGTTGTGGATGTCAGAGAATAATTCTGTGCAGTTTTTCTAACCAATTTGCTATTTTTAAATTCTTTTATTGTGTGTTCCAATGGCTGTTGGGTTAGGCGTTGCCTTTTTTGTTTAACCAAGTAATTTCATGGCACCTTTAAACTCTTCAAGTAATTTCAACAATCAAAATATTGTTACAATACATATTCATACATATGTTTTCATATATTACATGAAACTATTACTGTATAGAAAAATAAATCATGAGAGAAAACGTGTTCCGATTCACTCCGTAAATCTTAAACCTGTGATGTTACAAGCCATTTCTCATTTTTTCATTATGTAGTTTAGAAATAAGTAGAATTTAATACAGCATATCGTTTACAGGTGTATCATTAATTAAAAAATCCCTGTCGGCTGGGCCTATAGGCGGAGGTAGATTTCGAAGAGTGCTCATTTCAACAATATATATATATATGATTAGAGATAAACCCAGTTTAATAACTTCATTTGGCCGTTTATGAAAAATTTTTAATTTCATTTTTCTGAAAAAACTGGTTTTATCAGAATCATCTTAAGAAAAATTCAGCTCAAATGCCCATTTTGACAACATATTTTGAAATAGATTCTGAATTTATTAAAAAAATCGACCAAAACAGTACATTATACAGCTCCTAAATAACAAAAAACTGTCAGTTGAATGCATTTGAGAAAAAAATTGAATTTAAAAATGAGTCATAAAATAACCGATTTGTTGTTTGAATACATCCTTAATTCTATAATCATTATTGCTTCGGAAAATTTTGTGCGAAATACTCACTTTGACAGCATTTTAAAAAATATATTCTATCTTTATCAAAAAACTGGCCAATACGTCACAGTATATAGTTCCTAAATAAGAGGATCTGTAAATTGGATGCGTTTAAGAGCGAAAATGGATTTTAAAACGAGTCATAAAAAACGCAATTTGCTATGTGAAAACTTCTTTAAATTTTCAAATCACAAAGACTTCGGGAAATTCTGTTCAAAATACCCTTTTTGGTAGCCTTTTTCAAAACATATTCTGTCTTTATCAAAAAACCGATCAATGCATCACATTATATAGTTCCTAAATAAGAGGATCTGTAAATTGGATGCATTTGAGAGCAAAAATGGATTTAAAAACGAGTCAGAAAAAAACGCAATTTCTTATTTGAACACTTCCTTAAATTTTCTGTCACGATGATTTCAGAAAATTCTGTTCAAAATACCCTTTTTGGTAGCCTTTTTTGAAATATATTCCGTCTTTATCAAAAAACTGACCAATGCATCACATTATATAGTTCCTAAATAAGAGGATCTGTAAATTGGATGCGTTTGAGAACAAAAATGGATTTAAAAACGAGTCAGAAAAAAACGCAATTTCTTATTTGAATACTTCCTTCAATTTTCAGCACCAATGATTTTCGGAAATTCTGTTCAAAATACCCTTTTTGGTAGCTTTTTTTGAAATATATTCTGTCTTTATCAGAAAATTGACCAATGCATCACTTTATACAGTTTCTAAATAAGAGGATCTAGCATTTGGATGCGTTTAAAATAAAAAATGAATTTAAAAATGAGTCAGAATATAAGCAGTTTTGATTTGAGGTTTTTTCTCCAACTCCTATTTTTGTTTAATTTTTTTTTTTTTTTTTTTTGCTATACGAATTGGTCCTATGAAAAACTTGTCAATATAAAAGTTGTAGATATTTTTGAGAAGATGTAAAATAAATTTAATCAGATTTGATATCTTAAAAATTGACGGAGTTATGGATTTTTCTCTTTTTTCAGCGCCCTTTTTCTTTTCGTTTTTAATTTTTTTCATCGGTAAAAGTTGGTCCTATCAAAAACTTGTAAATACAAAAGTTTTAGATAATTTTAAGAACATTTACAAAAAACTTAGTTGGACTTGATATCTTGAAAATTGACGAAGTTATGAATTTTTCTCTCTCAAAATCCCTGTTTTTTTCGCCCCTTGAGCCCACTTCTAAATTTATCAAAAATCTGTCATGCATATACTTTTGGCCCATTTTTAAGAAGTAATATAAACTTTAAACCGATTCGATATCTACTTTAATTAAGAAGTTATGGCGTTTTTTCGGTTTTCACAAAAACGCCCCCTATTCCGACCCCCTTGGTCCGATTTTGCCCATTAACGAACTTAGCCAAGATTTTATCCCCTTTGATTTTATGTACAAGTTTGGTGGAGATTGGTGAAGAATTATAGAAGTTATCGTGTCCATAAAAAAGTGAGATATATATATAGATAGATAGATATAAACTGGTCCGATTGCAATAGGTAGTATTTCTTACGAAATGTACCTAAAAACCCCTCTTTTAGGTTTAGAATATGAAAATTACTATAGTTACATACAAAGTTTTGAAGATGTTGAAAAAATGAGGTTTTTGAGGATCCTCTTGTAGTTTTTGTATATACCCCAGTATTGGTGCCAACATCTCAAAACTAAATTTCCCAACTCTTAATATTATTAACTTCTTATAAAAAAAAAAATTGGACACTAAAAATATCATCACACAAATTTATAAGGAATTTATTTGTATGACCGGGAAGTTTCGTTCCTATTCACCCCGCTGTTCCTATTCACTCCATTTTACGGTATCTTTATAATTTATTTTCAAGAAAATACTGACATAAAGAATAGTTTTAGTGAAAACCGCAAATCAGTCGCCCAATTTTTCCGTTTTTTACATTTATTTGAAATTTTGGACCCTAAACTTTAATGGCGCCTATCTCCTTCGGAAAACGTTTGGGACCCTTAATTTCCTATTTAGTATTGTTTGTCTTGATGTGTACTATCACCCCTTCAAGTTTTGCCCAAGAGTTTAGATACACCTTGTAATTTCTCCTTTATGTAATGACAAAAGGTGTGTAATTAAATAAAGCTAAAAATATTTTTAAAAATGCGTTATTAATTTCAAATTTCTTTAAAAAAATTCTTAAAGGCACGCTAAGGGTATTTTTTTTTCAGGCATTACTGTATTTAGGAAAATACTGTAGTTGATATAAATTTCTTTATAGTCTAAAATATTCATTCTGAAACATTTCTTAATCATTTTCCTTTAAAACAGCTATAAATTCATTTTAATGCATAAGCAAATAATACATTTTCCAAATAAAATTCAATAATAAAAATGTCTTAGATTCGTGAAAACTATGTAAATATAATGCAACATTCTACAAGATAAAAATATCAATCATGGCTTCAAAAGTAAAGATTACGACCTATTTTCGGGAAAAGAGCACGATTTTATGGACCATAAGTTGAATCTCTTACAATACAGGTCAAATAAGAGAACTTTAATACGAGTTCAACACGAATCTTTCTTCTTTTCGGCGACATGCTTTTCCAGTATTTTCAGAGAATTGAAATCGAAATAAATAATGAGATTTGCAGCTCGATGTTGTTTTTGTTTTAGTAAAACTGAAAATGAGATATTACAAAATCTGCATAGCGCAAATTTTTAAAACCACGATATTATATCTTAATACCTAACATCATAATTAGTTTACGGATAATGCAGAGTTATATGTGAAAGCTTGCTGATTTCAGGATATAAAAAATTGGTGATATTGCTATTTTTGTGAAACGAATATATAAATACATGTAAAATCTGCGAATCATAGCAAATATACTTTCCTTATAATAGACCTGAATTTTATTAGAAATGATCTCGAAAATTTCTGTTAAAATCTGGTTACCGTTATACATCGTTTTATCACTTTGAAATGTAGTGTGTGGCGCGAGATTGCAATAATCTCACAAACTTTTACTGGATAATTGTGGTTTTTAATTTTCTTAAAACGGAATGACATCGCAAAACACGGCGTTTATGAAGAATAGTTTTGAATAAGCGGATGCAATTTATACAACAGACTATAGAATAAAGCTTGTCTATAACGGAAATATTTTATAGTCCGGCGCGAAAAACATACGGAACTCTGTAAATGCTAAATCGGGAAAATCTGTACAGAGGAAATTTTTATTATTCTCTTGCGAATGAAAACGTTTTTAAAATATTTTTATAATTGAAACAATTTCTTTCTCTATCTCTTTTTTTCCCAGAACTATTCACTCCATTTTTTTACCACAGAATTCCTTTCTTTAAAACTGAAACACCCAATACTGGAAAAATGTAATATACAAATAACAATCAGTTACAAAAATGCATTAGAGACTGTAAGTACTGTCCGGGAACTTCATAAAATTATTATGATATCGGGCTGTAAATACCCGAAACCATCAACAATAGCGGCCAAATACTAAGCTTCAAATCATATTAGAATTTATTAATTTTTCGAAAACATACATAGCTCACATGCATACATTTATAATAAAGCGGATTGACGAGTAAGAAAGACATACGCTATTATTTGGCCATTTCGGAAATAGTTCCAATTTCTAGAAAAACTGACGTTAAAGTAAACAAAAGTAAACCATATCAATAATTTAAATAAAAAGTAATCAACAATAATTCAGATTTGATGGTAAACAAGTGGGTAAGTGTGATCGCAGATCGCTCAGATGTTTAATATCTCCATAGAAATATTTTATCATTAAATTAACAAACGAAAAGTGTTTTTTCGGTGACATTTCGGATTTATTCACCAATCGCCCCAACCAGAACAGAATACTGAATTCTTCAACTAAATGCTGCTTTGATCACATAGATTTGTTGATTTCTCAATCAGTATCTACAGATTTAATAAAGGTACGCAAATAAATAAAATTATGTATTTAAAAAAAAAAAATGTTACAAAGCTTAGCATAAATTTAAGGGAGACCAAACCGGTCACCAGAAGCGGCTAGTAATTGAAATGAATAGAAATTTAATAAATAAAAAAATGTTCCATTTCGCATGTCAAAATAGAGGATAAATATGATGTAATATGATGAAATAAAAACATTCTTCGTGTGATTTATTTAATTTATTAATTTATGTTACATACATAATAATTTTATTTAAACTTGCGTGCAACAATTAGAAGAAAAGAAATTTAAATTTTGAAATTTACGCTACTGCAAATTTTATACTTATACATATCGCACATTTTCAACTTTTACACCATCGTATAGGAAAAAAAAATACTTTTAAATGCATTGTGTTTAAAAGCTGTATCTCTATTTATTTTTGAGATAATTTTTTTTATAGTTTTTAATACCAATTTTATAGTTGTGGCAACAGAAGTAATCCATTTTGTTTTAAAGCGTAAAAAGGAAATAATTTTTACATCTAATTAAACTTGAGTGCAACAATAAGAAGAAAAAAACTTTTAAAAAATGGACTGATGATATTAAAGAAAAATTATTTTAATTAAAATAATAGTTTTTTCTAAAATTTTATGATTTGTTGTGTGACAAGAGCTATTCAGCTATAAGTAAAAAAATTTGAACGACAGACAGACAGGAATAGGGTTTACTAAAGTGGATCATTAACATTAAAGACAAACATCAGTAGGTTTACCAAATGCTTTTTCATTGCGCATGCGTGAACGTTATAAAAATTTCATTTCCATAATGTATTAGCTAAATGTATAGAGCAACTTTTGTGAAAGTCTCTTAAACATAGCTTGAAAATTCTGAAAGTGATCGTCGATAGAATAAATTCTAAATTCGTTATTTGTGTCAGTTCTAATTCGTTTGATTAGTGTCAATATAGAATACACAATATGGCACGTACTACATTTATTTGGATACACCTTATTTTTTTTTGCTTCATTATTGGAACAACGGATTTTGAGCTAATTTTATCGACGATCATTTTCAGAATTTTCAAGCTATGTTTTTGAGATTTTCACAAAAGTTGTTCTATACATTTAGCTAACACAATATGCAAATGAAATTTTGGTAGTGTTCACCCATGCGCAATAATAAGTTATTTAGAAAACCTGCTCATTTTTCAAACAATTTTTATTATTCTTTAATTCAGATTGCAAGATTTTGTGTATAATGTTATGTGTCATATTTTCGGAAACAATCGTTATTTTATATTAAGAGCTCTGCAAATTACAAGCAAAAAACTTCTTATTAAAAACTTAATTTCTCTACGAGTATACATGCTATCTGCATAAAAATGAACACAGATTATTAGAATAAGCCACTCAATCATAAATAAACATTTCATAAATAACTATTACAAGAAAAAAACTCGCGCAAATTGCGTTTAATATGATAAAGAATTAACAATTAAACACGCTTGCAGTTAGAACTATACTGCCTAAATTAATGGTTTAGAAATTAGCTAATGAAAAACGATAACAGCGGACACCCTGTATAGGATAAATATTTTAGAAATATCATTGATATCAGGTTTTATGAAGGAAATCCATATGATACAAGCTAGAGGATGATTTCTGTGAAAAGATTGAAAAAGATTTAAAAATTAAATCAACTAAAAGTTTTTTCCTATTGCACATCAACAGAAATTTTGTCTTTTTTTTAACTTAGGAAATACATTTAAAATCGCATCTATTTTACTCCCCTTGTTAGTCTTCCTTCATGAGAAAATGTTTCAAGTTTGGCGGTTGTCGCGACCAGCATCGAAACTCGATTTATTAAAATCTTCGACTTTCCTAGTCGAAGACAAAAATTTTAAAAGCCCCACCAGTGGCTAAGAGGTTACGTTCTTGAATTTGGTAGACTTGAAGTGCTGAATTCGAACCCAATCGCGCCCGTCGGACTAACTATTCGGAGTTTTCCGTGGTTTTCTTCGAAATTTGGGTAACCTTTGCGTAAATACGAGTTAGAATCCTTTAGAAAGTCACCCACGGAGGGCACTTTCCCTCGGGCATATATTTCTAGTGCATATAATTGGCTGTCATAAACAACACTACCAAATTTTTTAAGTTTCTAAGACAGGCGTCAGGCAACTGCCGCGCTTTCGAATTTTCATAAATGACACATTCTTTCAAATGTATGTTCGTATAAAGTCAGTTCCATTCGTTATCAGTAGTTTGTGTGTAGTGGAACTTAATACAAAATGTAATAGTAAAAGATAACTATAAAAAAAAACATTTATGATGAGTCCTTTAAAGACTAAATCAAGAAAACAAAATTATAATTTCCACTGATCTTTAATTCTTGAATTTTTATTATTCATGCCTGGTTAAGAGTACAACCCTCTGGTCTTCATTTGAAGTTAAAATATTCTTCAATTATGGAGGTCTTGATGATTCTGTTAAATATCTACATATATTTGATAAGTTTCTTTTTGTTATAAACTTTTTTGCAATAAAATTATTCATTAATAAACTTTTATTGTTGATTAATTAATTTAAATGTTGGTTTACATTTTTGTTATGGTGCGCACCTAAGTAGTATTTACAATTTACGAAAATTAAATATTTTTCTGAAAATTTCTTAAAAGACAGTAAACTCCTTAGTAAAGACTTTCTGTAAAGAGATGTAGGTAGGAAATGTTAATTTAAAAATCGATTTCTTAAGGTTTTAGGTGTTTCCTAATAAAATTGTTGATTAAAGTTATGTTTTCTAACAGACAAGTATTTTTTGGTGAATATCAGTAAATCTGGGGCTACTCAGAATACATTTTACTCTGGCGAAATAATGTGAGATTGTAGAGTTTCTTTTATTATAATTTAAAAAATTCGCAAACGTATGTGCAAGAAGTTTGAATTTTTTCTATATTACTAGAATGGTATTTATATAAATGTAACACTGTTTAAATTTCATCTGTGAACTTTGATTATTTTACAAAAATTGTTAATTATTAATTTGAATTAATGTGCTTTTTAAGAGCTATTTAATTCTCATTAACACAATGATATAAAACTCTATTATAAATCCCGAATTAAAAGAAGCTGTCCCACTAATTGCACTAATTGAGGCAGTTTAATTTTATGTTGTTCTAGTAGAAACAAATCGTCTGTTGATCAAAGAATGTCGTGCTCCAGTGTTACAGAGTTGAGTAAATTTTTATTGAAATTATCTACTGGTATTTCAGAATAGTAATATTTTATTTATTTCATAACAGAACTTCTGTAATTAAAACTAGAAATACTAATCGGGAAAAATGACAGATATTTACAATAATAACAATCGATATGTGTCTGTGTGCTATATACTGAAAAGACCGCTACGCGCAGAGCATTACGATTTGACAGAAAGGTACTCCATATTTCTGAAATTTCACATTAAGGGAATTGAAATTTATTTAATTTTTTATGTGCAGCTTGCGTTATTTCGCCGCTTTGACAATCAAAAAAGAAATACTGCATCAATTTTTAGACCAATAAAATAAATTTTGTCGTCTTCTTTCAAAAGAAAAGTCCGATTTTTTAAAAACTCTTTTCAAGTGAAAATGAGGATTTAAGAAAAATTTAAAAAGTCTGATTTTTTTTTTAATATCAAAGAAAGTAAGCAGAAGGGCTATTATCCTACAGCTAAAAAATGACTTTTATCTAAATTTGATTAAATCCAAGTTTAAAGAATGTGAAATCAGTTCTTAAAGAACGTGAATAGCGATGCTGAAAATTTTAATTATTCTGGGTGGACCGCCAACTAAATTTGAGAAAAGGCAAGTTACATTTCTAACCATAAGTTCAATTGGAAAGATTTTCTTGCGAAACTTAAAGAAGAAAACACAATAATTAAATATTCGTTGTACTTCAGACCGCAGCTCACAAGGGTATAATCCAAGCCTGGTTCCATTGGGAAAAATCAACCAGTAAATCGGGAAAAGCTCATTTTTGAATGAAGAAAATCGCCAAACAGACAACATTTTCATGTTCATTCAAAATCTCTTTCCATTTTAAGTTTATTTTGTGATTTGCACTGTAACAGTGATAGTTTGCGTGTTTTTTTTCTTTTTTTCGTTTTCTTTTTCTGAATTTTTATTATTAATTTTTGCGGGGGAAGGGGCTTTTTTAAACGCCACTCATAATGATATGTTTAAATAGAAACATGAGTATAAATAATAGTAATTGACAGGAGCTTTAATCTATAAAAACAACGTAAATCTTATGTTGTGCTTTTGTACTCAATATAATTCCTATATTCATACGTTAAACTACAACATAACAACACAACAATAATGGTTATTATCGATGCTTTCAAATGTATAATACATATGTACCAAAAGAATTCTGTATTTAATTCCGTCAAAGTAACATAACCTATATTTATTTAACTCTTTCCGATAAGATGGTCTACACTATAACATCAGTAATTTTTTTTTTAATTTTTTTTTTTTTGGGGGGGGGGATATCTAAATGCCATGCATAATGATATATTTAAATAAAAACACGATTATAAATATTATCACTAAGCAGACCTTAATCTTTAAATCTTTATCATAGATATTCTGTTTTGCTTTTATAAGCAATGTATTTCCTGTATTCATATATTATACTATAACGCAAGAACAAAAAAATAATAGTTCTTATCGACGCATTCAAATCCATAACACACGTACTGAAAAAAATGTGTTTAATTCTCGTGTAAGTAACATAACCTATATTTATTTAACCCTTCCCGATAAGATTTAATCATGAAAAATAGTGCGTGGAAGAAGTATTTTTTCATTAAAGAAAACATGTTTATTTTACAATTCTCGTATTTTGTTAATCAAAAAATGTTATTGATTGGGATGCAATTGTAACTAACCTGATTTTCTATTAGGAAATGGGCAAATCGTGGTAGTAAAAATAATTTCAGTATATTTAGTTGGATGACGAATGCACATTGTCGCTTTACAGTTTTGACACAAAAATCTCATGACGATCTACACTAGTCAATCTATTTTGAGAATTAAGAGCGCTATTCGTGGGTATAAACTTTCTTTCACTTTTTACAAAAACTTTACATTTCCTGTTCCCATTTCACCAACATTTATTCTTCTTATATTTTTTATATTAAAAGAGGGAATTAAAAGTCGAGCAACTGTATATTCCTGATGTTATTTCTTACAAGAATTCTGTTTTTTTTTTAAAGAGATAATTATAAGTCTTGCTTATCGTTCAACTGATTCATCGTGAAAATTGAAGTCTAATCATTCAAAGGAAAAAAATAAAACATTGCTTCCTATTCACCTAGTTTCTTGTTCTTCGTGATACTTTTCTTTCTTTTTAAAATAGAACTAGAAAACTGAGTTTGGCTGAAAAGAATTGTGTTAATCTCTATGCAATTTATACGTTTGGATTCGTACCATTGTCCAAGTGGATTTCTCCATCAAAAGAGAAATTGGTTCAGAATTACTTTTATAAAAATCTAAAACAAGAATGCTTGAATGGATTTAATCCAGGTTTCAGACGCTTTGAAAACATTGGTTTAAGGATATGTTTTATGCGTTCCATTCAATTATCTCCATAATTTTTTTTTCTAAAAGTTTATTTTGAATATATTTTCTTAAGAAAGTAGTGCATTCATTTGTTTTAAGGAGAGAAAAAAGTTTTAAATAATATTTTTGAATGACAATTTTTAGAGAAGTGTCATATTTAAATGAATTATGGCTAAAAATGTCAGCGTATTACTTTACATATTTCAGGTTTTTTTTTTAAATATTTAGTTACGTGTGCTATTTGTATAATCAGATACAGTTTGACGAAAAATTATTTGTTAAAATGGGCTTAATGTTTTAGGCTTAAGAGAGGAATAAATGAATACATACATGCAGAAACACGCATAAAAACATTATCTAAGTTTCATTTTGTAATTGTTACATAATCATACTTTTAAAGCAATTTTGAAATCAGTCTAAAATATAGTCATCTTTTTAAAATATTACCATTATGTTTTATGCTCTTAAACCATAACTGCAGTAGAAAATGCCTTAAACACATGTAAAAAGTTTTTTTCTGTGATGAAATCTTATGAAGAAATCAGCTTCTTTTAGAAATGTTTCTGCACGAACAATAGTGATCGTGAAATTTGAAAATTTTTTATAAGAATTGTCTAGATTTCAAAGCTTGCCTTGAGCATTTAGTGCATTTTTGTATGGTGTAGTGCACCTTCTAAATGAATTTTCGTAAAGTTTACAATATTCGGATGAGGACTGACTACAGGAAGTTTTATCCATTATGATTTTTCCTTGAAAGTTATTTGCGACTGAACCATTTTCACTAATTTTGCTAATATTTCAAACATTTACCTAGCATTATATATATATATATAAATCTTTCAACATAAGTTAGTCATTGTTGTTAATCATTGTTTGTAAAAAGAACTTTTTAATTAAAAACTTGAAAATAATGCAGGCAAATTTTCCATTCTGGTTATTTATATTTTTATCTGATGACAAATGAAAAAAAAACTACGAAATTTTTTAATTTTGCAGAAAAACAGAAAATAAATTTTTCTATCCTTTATTCCATTTATAAATAATTTGCACTTTGAGGTTTTATTTAAACTTTCGAAATATAAAAACTCGAATTCAAAAATTATTATTTGAATTCGGTAACCTTCATATGGGAAAAAACTGACAAAATATTGAATTATGTAATTTCTTCCTTAACATTTTTTAGACAACCTTAATATAGACTAATTTTCGTATAGTTTCGTCACAGAGATCATTTGTTCATTGCCAATAACGAGCTTGAGGATAAACGTTAGAAAACGTCATTCTATTATTGATAAATACCCCTTGTAGCTGCCGAGTGAAGAAAAATGAATGGGAAGGATTTTTTCTTTCAGCCAATGTATCGCTTCCGTCTTGTTGTGTGAAGTACAATAGTAATTTCCACTGGGAAATAGTTACAAATTTTTCAGTAAATCAATTGTTATTTTTTTGTCTTGACTTAAAAATCAGAAGTAATTTATATGTCAAAATTAAAAATATAAATTATTTTAGTTTATTTTTAATATGTTTGTTGAAGTGGTAATTCGTACCGAAGGACTGGGAAGCGATTGCTAATGCTATCTAATTTTAATTTCTTAGGAATAAAAATTAACAAATCTATACAATGATTTTTTTTCTTTAAAATAATGATTTTCCTTATGTATTTTTTTATGTTTATTTAGATAAAACATCCAAAATTTTCTATTTCGGCTGATTTGACAGAAATCGAGAATTTTTGTCAGACTGGTAAGGTATAATTTAGTCGTAAAATTATCTGACTTTCGAAGAGATAATTTATTAATTTAGTTATAAAGGCACCAGACAATAAATATGATCGCAACCAAATACTACTTGTTGCAAAGGAAACAGCTGCAAGCAGCACACACGAAGAAAAAAAAAAGGATCAGCTAAGGAGGGAGGAGGGTCATTATTTTTCAATAGGAAGAAAAGACCTTATAATAACTAGGGGACAGAACTCCGATTCCCGGATTACATAACTCAGTTGAAAGCCATTTTCTTTTTATTGAAAATTTTAATCGATAATTTTTCATAGAAAGTATTTATTTACTTTTTTTTCGGGGGGGGGGGGATTACGCATTAGCAACACCAAAAAATATGCATATTTAGAATATTAATACTGTAAAATGTAATATATATATATTTTTAAACTATACTTTCGTATTAGCAGGAGTTAATAGCCGAATAAATCATCAAAGATTTTGCTACTTACGGCAGTCTTTTTGATTCGGATAAATTTGATGGTTTAAGTGATTAGTTCTATGTATAGGTCTGTTAAATTTGTGTTTTATTTACACCGTTTTTTATTTAATTCCTGGCGAATTTTTAATTCCGTATTTTGTTTTAAGTGCAAAAGACTTTTGTAATCGGATTTCACGTGAATAGAGATGAATTAAAAAAAAAAAAAAATCACTGCTTGAAAATTATTTTGAAAATCAAAGAAAATCTGTAAATTGAGACAAACAGCAATTTAAAGAACATTTTTTTTTCTATTCGCGTTGGAAAAGGTGGAAACTGTGTGATCTTAAGATGTAAGAAATGTTACAGTAAAAAGCGAAAATTACCTCCAAGGTCATTTCCACCGCCAATATGATGTCAGCGTTTGTCACGGATATGTCTTTTCTTTATTAATTACTTAGTATTAACATTATTGGCAACAATTGTAAACATAATTACGTAATAAATTGTAAGATTCAACTTATTTTTAAGCATTTTTGGATAAGGTTTTTTTCTATGCTAATTATTATTTTCCTCGATATTCCTTTTTATTTTATCACAAAACCTTACTACATACTGGAAAAAACTTCTTGTATAACTCAGAATACCGAAAAAAATCAGAAACATTTGAAATGGTGCAGAGAAATATTATTTTCTAGGCCTGTGTAATACATGCTATTTTTTGCATATTTTACAGGTCATTTTTTGCATATTTTGAATGTCACTGCTGGTTATCTAAACTAATCTGATGTGCAATGGTTTTTGTTGAAATTACAAGAAATTTTTTTTTAAATTTTCTTTAACATTTCATAATATTAAAATTCTGTAACATTTTTTCTATTGATTCGATTATTTTTTTAAATGTATGATTATTGTTAAAATGCTAAAACATATTTTTTCAATTCACTTGATTTTTTTTAATGGACCATCTCATTGTTTATTTAGTCAAATTAAGAACAAAGGTTCCAGCAATAGATTATTATTTTTTTTGTTAAGAAAATAATCATTTTTATGGCATTTAATTTATGGCATTTAAGTTAGATCTTTATAATACAACTCTGCTCAATATTATAGGGCATGGTTGTAAGAAATATATGAAAAAAATGTTGCAAAATATTCGTAACTGTACGAAAGGTGTGTTTTTAAATTTTTCTTTTTAATAGAAGTTTGAAATTTTCTCAAAAGAATGACATATTTTCTTGATTAAACGATTTCCCTTCATAAAAACATTTAACAATATATCAAACTAGTCTCTTCTATGTTATTACTTCAATGTTACATCTACTTTGATATTCACAAACTTCTACTTCCTTTTACTAATCTAAGTAGAGACGAGGTAATCTCGGTCATAATATTTGATAAAATTAGGATTTTTTGTTATTTTGTTATACACTATATTGCCATTGATTATGGGACACTTGCGATTTTAGACATTTTACTAAATATCTAGAAAAATACATGAGGAATCATCTCGAAACTCTTAGTGTATAAATATAATAGTATACGTCATACATCACCGTGAAGATTTTTTACCGAAATTCCATAGGGGACCGTCAACAAATTAAAAAAGAATGAATATATTTTGAATAACTCTGTCAAAACTAATGTAGCAAAAGCGCCCAAACTCTAGATTATGATTGAATGCTTTATTGTAATACACTGTGTTCATTTTTATGCAAATAGCATGCATACTCGCAGAGTAATTAAGGTTTTTATAAAAATGGTCCCAAATTTTTCCAAGTTTTTTCCTTATAATTTTCAGAGTTCTTAATATAAAATAATATTTTTTTCTGAAAATATGACAAACAACATTGCACACAGTACCCTGTAATCAGAAATAAAAAATAATGAAAATTGTATACAAAATGAGTTGGTTTACTAAATAATTTTTTACTGCGCATGCGTCAACGATATCAAAATTTCATTTGCATATTATGTTAGCTAAATGTATAGAGCAACTTTTGTGAAAGTCACAAAATCGTAACTTGAAAATTCTGAAAATAATCGTTAATTGAATAAGTTGAAAATCCGTTATTCTCAAAATGAAGCAAAAACAAGAGGGGTTGTATCCATATATTCATTGATTAGTGTCAATATAGAATACACAATACGGGATGTTACGACTACTTTTGGATAAAATCCCTCATTTTTTTGCTTCATTTTGGAAACAACGGATTTTGTCCTTTTTCTATAGACGATTACTTTCAGAATTTTCAAGCTATAAATTTGAGACTTTTACAAAAGTTGCTCTATACATTTAACTAACATAATATGCAAATAAAATTTTGATATCTTTGACGCATGCGCAGTAAAAAAATTATTTAGTAAACCTACTCATTTTTCATACATTTTTTATTATTTTTTAATTCTGATTACAGGGTACTGTGTGCAATGTTGGTTGCAATATTTTCTGAAAAAAATATTATTTTATATTAAGAACTCTGAAAATTATAAGGAAAAAACTTGGAAAAATTTGGGACCATTTTTATAAAAACCTTAATTACTCTGCGAGTATGCATGCTATTTGCATAAAAATGAACACAGTGTATTACAATAAGGCATTCAATCATAATCTAGAGTTTGAGCGCTTTTGCTACATTAGTTTTGACAGGGTTATTCAAAAGATATTCATTCTTTTTTAATTTGTTGACGGTCCCCTATGGAGTTTCGGTAAAAAATCTTCACGGAGATGTATGACGTATACTATTATATTTATACACTAAGAGTTTCGAGATGATTCCTCATGTATTTTTCTAGATATTTAGTAAAATGTCTAAAATCGCAAGTGTCCCATAATCAATGGCAATATAGTGTACATCAGCTACTTGAGAATTGCCGGGTTAGCTAGAAGCGAATTGGCCATCACTGCATGAACCGCCGATGAACAAAACTACAAAAAGAACCGCTATCGTAGCGTTTCCTTTCAGGGCAAAATCGCCATTTTTGTCTGAAACCAGATGTTCATTATCAAAAACATATAGATATATGAAGTTCCGTTCAACTCTATGCATAACTTCGACCACTTTCCGATAATACCATAATAAAAATAGCACAAAAAGTGCCTTCTTCCAGAAGAATATCACCAAATTCAACAGGGACCTGCTGACATAGCAAAAAACATACACACGACGTTTCGTTCACTTCCATGCATAACTTAATGCACTTTTCAAAGATAAAATGAGGACAAATAGCAGACATTTTGCATATTTTGTGATCTCGTACCCCCTAAAACATGTAAATTCATCAAAAATTAGAATTTATGTCACATACAGTCATATAGACTGTCATACATTTTATAAAACCATGTTTTTTGGAATTTCTGCTCCCTAAAACGAGTAAATCCATCATAAACAGTAGTTAAAATATTTTCATGAATAGAATAATTTCTTCTTGTAAAAGATAGAAAAAAAATAAAAAAAGCAAAAAGATTTACTTGACATTTTTTAAACAGACTATTTATACTACTGAAGCACCCAACTCTTAGTCTTATTAAATTTATCTTAACCCTTAAATATGCATAGCGTAACTCAGGAGTTACGTAATCTTTTTCTGCTATTTGGCTCTTTTTATTGGTCTTTTGGGGAACTATGTATTACTATGTGTTACTTACTTGCGATAACATGTAGTGAAGGTCGTAAAGTTTGCTTTTGTTCGGGTTTTTTATCACAGCGAGGTTGTAACATCTGCTGCTGATACTGATTGCAATGTGCTCAACAAGAATTTTTTACTCTATTTTTATTTTGTAGTAAATATTAATTTGAAAATTATTAAAAGCATTATAAAGCTTGCTATATCGCTGAATATTTATTGTTTTGTGTATAATACTTTAACTATATAATTTAAAATTATCATTTTAGTGTTATTTTCTTTATGTAACTCATTAGTGTTTATGACATTTTGTCCAAAAGAAAAATAAATGAATTTTTTCACTATTTTTCTAATGAATAATTAACAAAAATAGACTAAAATAAAAACAACATAAACAAAAAGGACCAAAATGAAAAAATATACATGGAACTGTCAATAAACTTTGTCCAAAATAAAGTTTTCGCCAATCAAATCTGAAAAATCCGAAAATTACTGATTGATTTTTGTATAAATGTGAATATGGTTAACATTATTTTTTTAATGGTCGTCGAATTGACCACACATAACAGAATTATTTGTAAGGTATTAAAAAAATGTATTGATGTTAAGTTTGTAAAATCACAAAGTACGAGTAAAAATGAAAAACATCGGCCAACAATTCGAAATGTTTCAAGTATATTACAAAAGAAAGCCTTAAAAGTATAACAGTCGTAAAGATAAATATTTTAAATTACTTTAACAATTATAATTGAACAATTTCAACACAATCCAAATTATTGCTGATAAGCAATTGCTTAAGGGATATTGTTGCCATATCCAATGCCACAAAAAGCTGGAAAGAAAGGCCAAAAAACATCCGAATAGCGGCTTCTAAATTGGCAAATGAAAATACACGCAATATAGAGAATACACCCTATGAAATCAACATCTGACTTAATTGTTAAAATTTCACTAACTTTACATTAGGAAAACCGCATAATTATACATATTAAGACGAAATTACATTTAAAACGTAATGCCTTCTGTCCGTTGCGATTCCTTCTTAGCAAATTTTAATATTCTAAATAAACAGAAAAACCTTATGCGGTAATATTTGTAAAAGAGGAATCGCTGAAGTGTGAAACAATATTACAATTGAACAGTTATAATTGTAAAGTATTCCTATCGTTAAAACAATGGAATTTATACTTTTAAAACAAGTCCTAACAACTTATAAACAAGTAGCGTTTATACAAGGTTTACTGAATAACGTACCGTAAAACTTGTGAAAACAGTACTAAAACTAGGAACTGCAGACAATTCCATTTTCTATTTTAGAGAAGTATTCGTCCAGGCAGGTAGATTTTAAAGAATTCTATAGAAAGAAATTTAAATATTTTCCGTTCTAGGTAGATGGCGACTTTACTGTATTAAGTTGTACTCGATGCAGTCTAAGGATTAGCATGGTGCTAAAGAAATTTTATAAGAATTTGTGCATGATGAAAAATGGCACTTTGGGCGTTCCGCTTTTTTGGTTACGTGGATCTTACAGTCCCTGAAAATCTGGACATCTGAAACACTATTCACCACCATCGTAGCCAACGAAGGAGGCAAGCCAAGAGACTCCAAACGTTTTCGACTGTCATGTAACTATGACAGGCTGGTTGCTACTAATTGTCAAACTGCATGAAATCAAGATAGGCTGAAAGGATGAGTTCTATGAACTGTCTTTTTTTTAATGCAGCCTGTGATAGCCTAAACATTAATTTTAAATGTATCGTATAGTTCGAAGAAAAAATGCGAAGAATAGAAAAATAAATTTTAGTTAATAACTAAAGGGAAAGTACACACAACATTAAGTTGTTTCTGAATGTTGTATACAGGGTGAGTCATAAATATCGAAACAATAGGCTATCTCCTTAAATATTGCCCTTAGACCCATACTTCCAGTTGCAAAAATTCATAAAAAAATATGAAATTTTTGATAAGATAAATTGCGACTCCATGGGGGGGGGTCTAGTTAAAAAGTTACGAAAATTAAATTTTTATACGGCTCCCGTAGGACAAAAATTCCAATTAGAAAAATTTTCCGTATTCAGTCCTGCATAAGACACAAAAAGTTGCATCTTCATATCTCCAAAATTCGCAAAGGTATAGCCGTTTAAAAAATTCATCAGGTTTTAAGGGATTAGACACAAATTGAAATGCGCGCAATTCAAAAAACAATGTTACTTTAACAGTTCTAGAAATCGCGTAAAAAATCTATTTCTTGTGTTAGAATTTTGATTTTTTTTCTTTTTTTGTGATAGTTAGCCTTATAATTTGCTAAGAAAATCACATTCTAAAATTTCTCATACAATTTATAAAAGTTTCATGTGGTTAGTACTGGTTTAAATGGGACAATCAAAAATCGTTATAAATCGAAACATTATTTATCGGATTTCAATTTCTTTCCATTTAATTAAAGATGAAAATCTGATTTTAGTTTTGTTCCAAGGTTTTTTTTATATTAATTTTAAAACTATTAAAAATGTTTATTGAAAAAATAATATAACTTTTAAAAAAATCATGTTTTCAAAAGCAAACATTTTTTCGAAAGTAAAGATTATTTCAAATTTGCCGAAACAAAACTAATGTAAAAAAAAAAAATCAAAAATGACGTGTTTCAAGTTCTGTTTTCTTTTAAAAATTCTTAACATTTAATAACTTAAAGACAAGAAATAGATGATAAAAAATTCATTATGAAGAAAAACGAAGTGTATTGTTTAAATGTCTGCAGTTATTTTAAAAAATGCTTTTTCTAAGATGCAGATTAAGTTTTTTTTTTTTTTTTTTTTACCTCTGACAACTTCAGGCTTTTTATCGTCCACCAGAGGATGTTAAAAAATCTGTATTCTGGGCCCAGGTAGGGCCAGGATCGAGATGTTACTTTTTTCCCGAAGACCCGCCAGGCCGGTCCTAGCGTACTTTTCATAAAGGAGGGGACTACTTCCTTCAACTTAGGTGCACTCTGGATGAAATTTTCAAACCCTGTCTCGACAAAACCCGTATTAAAATCACTGTCTCTGACTGACTTAATACGTGCATAAAATAAATAAAATTCGGCTCAATCGAATTTTTTACGAAAAACATAGATTTTAAAATCTTTATTTTACAAAAAACTTTTAAAATTCATTTTCTTAAATAGATTATTCAAAGGCTAAAAAAATTAAATACAATAAAACCAGTGAAAAAAATCTGCCTATGACGGAATTCTGTCTTAAACGGAAAATATGTTGATTCATGCAAAATAAATGCAACAGTACCTGAAAAGAAAATAAGTTCCAATTACATCTTCTAGGGAGAGCATCTATCTATAACGTATTTTTTCTTTCCTATGTGATTCCGTCTTAAAAAGTTTTAGTGTATAACATTTTTCAGAGTCTTCAACGCATGGGATATGGATTAACGATATTAAAATTTAAGTGAAACATTTACATATAAATAGAGATTCATTGATAAGAATAAATATATCACAGCCTTTGGCGCTTCTGTAATAATAAAAAGTATAAATATAAAAAACGAAAAGCTATAAAAGAATTTTTTAGTCAGAACTCCTCCATATGAAACATTTTTTCCCACGCCGAATTAAAAAACTATGTAGAAATTTGCGACTGAACCGGGCTATGATTTAAACTATTTTCCAGACCGGTCCGGGTTATGATGTTGACATTTTTTCAGGCCACGCCGAACTTTTTCCCCTATGGGTCGGTTTGGAACCTGACCTAAATATTTTGACCCGGGCAGACGTCTGGTACACCAATTTAGCGTAAAAACTATAGGCTGCTATTTTATGTCCTAAGAAAAAGCGCCATCTTAAACCGATTTTTATTAAATTGCAATTTTTGAATATTCCCTAACAAACGTTGAAATTGAGTCAAGAAATCAGTTTAGAGGCAGGGAAAAGTGGTGTAAGTCAGGAATTTTTGAGGATTTTGGGATTTAATATCTCTGTGGGATTTTTAGATACGGAGATGAAATTTGTTTTTTTAAGTTTAGGAATAATTTCCTAATTGGGGATTTTACCCTACAGGGGCCGTATAAAAATTTAATTTTCGTATTTTTTCAAATAGACCCCCCATGGAGATGCAACTTATCTTATCAGAAATTTCACCTTTATGAATTTTTGCAATTGGAAGTATGGGTCTAGGAGCAATATTTGAGGAGATAGCCTATTGTTTCGATATTTATGACTCACCCTGTATAAATCTTTTACATTGTAGCATGTGGTAATTTGATCTTGCCTAAAAGCGGTTAGTTTTACCCACTGTTAAAATGCTATAGCTAAAACTGTTCATCATGTTTTGTGGAAATTAGTTTCTTCTTGTGTAGAAACATTAGTAATCGGAAATAGTTTTCAAAGAATATTTTATAAATTGAAAAAGAAAGAACACGAGAAGGGATAAATTTAGCTTTTAAATAAAATATTCAATTATCAATTGAATAACTTTTATTATTCTGCTATTAAGATCTGAAAACATGAATTTAAATATTTAGACAGCATCGATCAACAGCCAACATTTTAAATGTTTCACATGTCAACAAAAGTGTAGCCATAAGGATAAGAGAAGTGAACTAATATTTTTTCATTATTTACCAATCATTGTATGTTGCTAAAATTATAAAGAATTTGTTTTAATTTTACTGCAAAAATAATTAACGGTAACAGAAATTAAATATATAATTTCTTAAACTAAACAGGCATATTTGAATGAACGATTTCAAAAACTAAAGATTTCCAAAATTTAAAATTCTCCACGAATCAATAAAAATTCTGATATATAAAAATGCAAGATATTTTTTAAGCTTTTCTCTTCACACTATTTTTCTTAAATCTTTAAAAATCTGACGGTTCTCAGTTCTTTTAAAAGAATTAAACCTTTGAACTCATGGTATTTTTGCAATGAATAGGATTTAGAGCCAGACAAATTATAATAAATAAAAGAATAGTCATATTTTTATCGGGTACCTGACAAATTAGACAAATTATTAGCCTACATCACAACCTCTAAATATTTGCTTAAGTTATCACAGCAAAAATTCTCTGCGTTGTATTGTGCACACCACGTATTTTTAAATTTCTATGAAAATAAAAATATTTTCTAGAATTAATTTTAAGGAAATACAGTTATGTAATAAATCATTATTAAACACCCTCATTATAGGCATATGAATACATCTTCGAATTGTCAATGAGTCTTGCACTATTATTTCAGATTTGAAAAATTCTATTTAATATTTAAATAACAGAATTTCATAAGCACAGAGTTTAATAGTAGACTTTGTAATGTATTTCTGCGATTAAATAACTCAAAAAGGAAAAATACTATTATAATTGTGTTAGAATAGCACACATCTTGCATGGACTATATTTTCAAACAAAGCGCATTTGTAACATCCAAAACAAGATAAACTACTTGTATGAAACAAGCTACAGCGAATAATTAAAGGTTAAGAATTAAAATCAAGTGCACAGGAATTAAATATTGCAGATTTTCTACCCCATTATTTCCTAATAGTACTATTCATTTCATTAAATTGAAGAGTTAAGCGATTAAATAATGCAAAGATTACTATTCGAAAATAGTGGTATTCAAAGTTTGTAACTTTTAGTATCTATTTCTTAAGACACATAATCGCTTTTTTTTAAATCTTGAATAGATCTTATTTTCATCTTGACAATTATAATATATCTTGGTATTCTGATTATATTTTCATTTATTTTATTTATTTTTTAATAAACAAAAAAAATTCAGTCTGAACGAATCGATAAATATAACTTTTGATTAAACATGTAAACAAACATTCAAGGATGTATTTGAAGGAGCGCTGTCCTGTTTAGAAATAAGGGTTTACTTAGTTTGTGAAGTCAGAGATTAATTTGTTAGACAAATGTTCAATCCGTAGCTGGAAAGAGGAAAAAAAGATAAAAGATTATCATAGATGGCGGCCTTTAAAATTATGGATCCAATAAAGCTTCTTTATTTAAATATTACTATGAAATTATACCAATGAGTAACTTTGCCATTCAATTTACAATAGAAAAAAATTCTCACGGCAGAGTATTTTAAAAAGTGATATTTGCATCATCTAAAAATTTTAAAAGTCTTAAGGGTGTATTCGAAAAAACGCTGTTGCACCTTCAACAGCTCAAAATTTTCCGATACAATTTCAGACACATTTTTAAAAGTAGATACATGAAACTTGCTGAGGGGATTTTTGAAGAGACGTACAAGGTGCCGTGTGATGTCATTTTACTCTCCATTCATTAGAATTTGATTTATGAACAATTATCTTTTCAGTATGACACTTTTTTTCGTTCCGAAATCTCCCACTTCGGAAAAATCTGTTCAAAATGCAGTTTTTCACTGCTTTTTTTGCAATATTTTCTGCATTTATCAAAGAATCGACAGTCACGGCACCTTGTGCAGTTTCTAAATACGGGAATCTGCGAGTTTGATGAGTTTGAGAGCAAAATTGAATTCAAAAATAAATCGGAAAATAAGCAGTTTGAATCGAAATACACCCTTAATCAACACAATGCAGTTTCACAGCAATCCCTCAGTTACTAATTAAATTTAATTCTACCAGTAAAACAGTTACGTCTATAAACATTTAACAAGGCAAACAAAAACTAAGGTAAGACAAAAGAGGTGAAAGCTCTGTTTCATCAAAAGATTCCAATGTTAAGGGTTTCGAATGTTAAGGGGTTCCAATTAAGGGTGTCCGGTGCTAAAAATTATCAAAAAATTCATTTTTTTATTGGCTTAAAAAAATACTGAGTTTTTAGCACTAAATATCTCAAACTGCTTTTATCTTCATTAGATCCAGAGATATTACACCTTTTGGCTTGAGAAGCGATGCATCAGTACTCTTCTGACAAGAACTTTAACTTCATTTATCTCAGAATGAATTTTTTCACGATTTGCCATTTTAAAAAGAATATATCTAAAAAACCTTTCAAGATATATGTATGAAAGTTTCAACAGATATTTAACACTACGTTTCCAGCAAATTGTTTTCAGGGTTTTTAATTTTAAGTGATAATGGTGAAAATAGGCTAATTAATGCAAAACTAACTTATAAAAGCTTTTATAAATTCATAATCAATATTTTAAGAAATCCTGAAGACAAATTAAAATGACACATTTTCTGTTTACAAACATGTAAAAATTTTGGAAATCGAGTAAGTACTTCCAGGAGTTACATAAAATTAAATATGTTTAAAATTAATTTTTCTTAAATTTTTTACAAGCAATATTTTCATATTAAAACATGTTTCAGAATAAAAAATCCATAACAAAATCTCTATAAATAAAAGTAAAAAAATAGAATTTTGTGCCCCGTTTCCCCTTAAACTAAAATAATTTAAATTTAGATATGCGTCGCACATAATTAGATTAAAATTAAGGACTCAATTTTTCTTTTCTGGAAGTATCATTTAAGAATGCGTATTAAAGACGTAATGTGTTACAGATCAATAAAAAAGGAAAATTATTGTTAGCATTGGTAATTTAAAAGCAAAAACTTAAATTATGACGTATTAAAGATATTTTCATTAATTCTTAGATGATAATGTATTTTAAAATCTTCAGGTTAATTCCGTAAGAAGGTCACTAGAGAAGCTGCATAATACAGTAAACTCTAGTTTTCATCACACATGCCCGAAAAAAAAAAAAAAAAAAAAAAAAAAAAAAAAAAAAAACCGCGGTATATAAACCAGTGTGCAATATAACTGAAAATACACAAAATGAAAGAAAATTATTTTAAGCTACAATTAAGTGATTTTTATGCATCTTGCAAAGGTCAGTTTATATGCATATTACAATTTGCATATTAAAATGAATTGAACGGCAAAAATTCACGCTTATCGTAATTGAAACACAGAAGTTACTAAAAAACGTGTTCAAGAAAAAAAATTCTGGAGACGCTAAAAGAAAGATTATATCCAAATGTGTCATTTAACGAGGCTCGTTATAACGAGGAGCCACTATATCATGTTTTTTTCCGAAAACCTATTTCGATCATCACGAATGCAACACACAAATTAAAAAGCATTTTGATCAAGCTGTTGTACTGGAATTTTTTATTCCAAACCAGACCTGACAGTGCTCAGGGACGTATGGTTTCGTATGAAACCGGAACCTCCGGCGATGAAGGTCTCGTGAGACATTTGAACCTGTACGATTGTTGAGAATTCGCTAAAGGCACTTCCGCTCATCCCGAAGATGACCTTATAGAACCAGAACGTCGCTAATCTCATCTGCATCAATGATTACCAGATAATTGCACGTTCATCTTTGTAAATGCTGCAGACACTTTCTTTCGAGGATTATATCTGCACGACGCTGCAGAAGTCTAACTTGATATCAATCTCTGACTAGGATAAAAATTTCCTCATCACTATTTTTATTATTTCTGTATATTGCCTGCGATGAAGCTTGCGCAGGGCACTTAAAGTAGAAAATATGTTTCTCTAAAAACCTTTCTTTCATGATTACTGCCCGTATAACATTTTCTTACATATTATTCCAAAAAATTAAATTTAAAGTATTATTTTTATTTGAATTAAGTCAAATAAATTCTTAAAAACATTTTGTTGTTACGGGACGTTTTTAAAAAGATGAAAGTTGTAAACAGCAAAAAACTAAAGTTATCCCGTTTATATATTTTTAAAAATATCTATTTTCCAGTTTAAAAAAAAGGATTATGTGACTTGATGCATTAATAAAAAATTAGTATGCAGCTTATGTCACACATCAAAGCTAACTAAATGTAAGTAATACGAACTTTAGATCATCAAACATTCTGATAGGCTGCAAAATCTAACTGAAGAAGGCATTAGTAAAGTCTCTGATAAAAAGAAATATAAATACCCTTTGAACAAATAAGCCACCTGCAAGTGGTAGTGTATGCTTCTGAACTATTACTGTTTTTTACTAAGTAAAATAAATTAAAAAAATATATATTTCTTAATAAATAGATCGCAATTAGAATATCTTGGATTAAACAATATTACAATTATGATCTTGAATTTCTTCAGAATAGCTGTTAGGAACTACATGCTATTTCAGGTAAAAACTGTAAATAAACAGAAAAACCAATGGCTTTAATCACTTGAATGAAAACGACGACATATCTAGTTTCCAGTTTAGAACTATTCGGATGTGCCAATCCCAAAACTTTCCTTTTTCATACATATTAATATTTCAAAAAGTTATTACCCATGTACATACTTCACCGTTATCACTTCAGTATTATACCATCTTTGTTTTCATCTTAAGATTCTGCTTTCTTTTACTGATCGGAGTAAAAACGAGTTAATCTTCATCATAATATTTAATAAAATTAACACTTTTTTTTAAATATCTACTATACGTCAAGTGGCTGAAAATCGCCAGATTAACTGGATGCGAATTGCCAGTCAAAGCATGTACAACTGATGTATAATAGACCTATGAAAAATTGAGAAAAGTAGCTATTACAGCACCTTTGACGGCATATTGTCACAGTATTCAAGAACTTGCTGATCATAGCCAAAAACACACCTAAAATTTTGGTTAAATTCTATGCATAACATCATACATTTCTCAATGGTACATTAATGAAAATGACAAAAAAATTGCTCGTACAGTGCCCCATTCCAGGGGAATATTTCCAAATTTAATGGGAATCTGCTCGCCATAGCTAAAAACATGCACAAAAAACATTTGGTTCAATTCTAAACAAAACTTCATATACTCTTTGGTAATACAAAGAGGGACACGAACAAGCAGAACCTCTTTATATTTTTTGGCATGCTTTTCAGTATATCTGACCCCTAAAACAAAAAAATTCGATTACAATGCTATGTGTTTTAGAAAAAAAAGGTAAAAAAAAATCCTTCAATGTGAAAACGAAATACCTCAGAATTCAAAGTGTTAATTAATCCAGTAGAATTCAGATTTGCGGAATCACTTTTTGTATGCCGTAATCGTTACATTATTTAATCACAAATTATTCCGTTAAAAAGATTGAAGTTTACAATTCAGAAAAAGTTGTAAACTGCGGTCAGCAGGCTAACAGTCTTCAAACCCCTGATTTAATCTAAGATTACGCAAAAAATACGTCTTCCAATGCTGAAATATATTTTATTGTAAATACTAACAAAGCTACCTAATTTATTAACCAAATTATTAACAAAATGGAGGGTTTCAATTCAACGCGTGTGCATTTCTTTTTATGTATCTTCACCGGTTACTCCAAAACTATGAGACCGTATCATGTGATTTTAAAAATTTATTATCGAAGAAAGATACTCTCTTATTAGTGCCATTTAATTTTAATAAAAATTGGTTCAGTACTTTTTTAGAAATTTAACACAAACAATCGAAATTTTTTTTTAATATTTCACTTTTAAAGACTTTCATCTAATGATGTAGTGCTATTAGTTTGACGAGAAAGTCACTACAGGGGCATTTCCAATTTTTTAAAATAGTTTAGAATTTTCGTAAGAAAAAAGTGCTTTAATCTTTAAAAAATTTCGACGTAAATAATAATAATAAATCAAAATTGTAAAGCATTTAAATTCACCCAAGATATATGCGGTACACTCGCTTCATTTGAAAAAAATATTTTTATGGTGGAAAGACTAACCCATCCTGTAACGCTAAAACAGGATGGGACAGAATTCCTGGTAAATTTTTTAATTGAATATAAAATCAAACAATTGAAGTTTTTTTACTATTACTTTCTTAAAAAGTAAAAACGGAACCTTTATAAGATAACTCCTATGTCTGTCAGTCTGTAATTCGTAGTCATTTTATTCGTAATAATAGAACATGGAAAGATTAAATTAGGAAAGGTAACAAAGACTATTGACTTCTTTATTTACACCTATTAAACATTTACAAATATATTTAGGGAAAATTGTAGAGGAGCTAATTAAGTACCTAAAAAAATATTTTCTTTGTGTATTGTGTGAAAACTTCTGTAACAATGAATTTAAAAAACATCTCTTTTAATTTTAGGTATTATTTTTCAGAGATAGTTTCGAAATTGTACTGCAATAATATGTCCCTCCTCCTCTAATTTCGAACCTACTAAAACTACAATTATAAAACAATCAGAGACAGCAGACGTTAATTTAAATTTTGTAGGAAAACTATTGCGATTACCCTAGGTCATTTGATTTTAGGGAGAATCGCATTTCCCCGCTACACATAAATTTCAATTTGCGGGCATTCAGCAAAAGTGTTCAGGACCGTTGGAGGTACCAATCATAGAAGTATAAAAGAATTGCTGTTTAATCACTAGCGGCTAGCCAGGGAGTGCTGCATCCGATATTTCACACCAGTAAAATTTAACAGAATCTTTCATATTATTTATTCGATAAATTTTGTTGATTAAATAAAACTGAAATAACCATACAGTTTTACTGGTGTGAATAAATTGATGCAGCACCCCTGACCAGCCGCTACTGTGTTTAATCCTTAAAGACACGAACGGTTTAGACATACAATGACACGAACGCTATACTCCAAAAGTGGCTTTTAAAGTCTATATAACAACTTTTAATGATATTTGTGTAATGCAAATCCCAGTAGCAGTATACAAACAATTAACGACAAATTGTTAAATACAGACTTATTTAATTTGACATAAATATTATGGGATTCGGGACTAGTTTGCATTTAGTATCTCCCCTAAGACGTCTCCCGAGTCTTTAACGGTTAATCAAAAACTTATCTGGAAAAACGCTGCACGCGCAAAGGTGGCGTTGCAACTATGCGACCTCCTTTCGAAGTACACTTAGCACAATACAAAGTTTAAACTTTAAATAAGGGTTTTGTTTTAGGTGCAATGTAAAACAAAAATATTATTACTGCACTTAATTTAGAGTTATGAATTATCAAAAGAAATTTAAATATGCTCTACTGTTATTGTCAGCACCGATTGAAGTTCATAAATAGATAACATTAAATAAAAGAGTTATACAGAATAGTGATTCGATATTATTTATACTTCATATCTATTTGAACTTTCATGATATATCAATTTATATTTTTCTAGTACATACAGCTATACTCAACGATATGTTGTATAGTATTTTACAAAGAAGAATTAGTCTTTTAGCAGCAATTTTTTAAATAATACAGCTACTAAATCATATATTTATTGTATGTAACCCTCTGTAAGCAAATAATATTCTCATGTGACCGTTTATTTGGTTAAAAAGCTTATAATTTTTACATTAAAATTCTTAATATTTTCAATAATCAAAACCAAACGACATACTTTAAAAGTGAAATAAAATAAATGAACAGAAAACCGATTAGAAATAAACCAAAAAGAAAAATTCCATTTGCTTTAAAAAAATAAATAAAGATACGTATTTTTATTAAAAAAAAAACAAGCTCAAAATTTTTTGTACTTTCTTCTTAATTTTGTGCACTGTGAAATGTTTGAAGAACCGTATTAGGAGTGATACACCTTCAAAAATGTTATTGACAATATAGCTAAAATAAGTGTTCGGAGATAACTGGTATTAATGTTCAGTAACATTGTACAAGTCGTCAGTGGCCGATAAGATGGAGGTAAATGACTAATGAAAACTGCCTTACACAGCTATCGGTTTCAAGCTAATAAAAATAAAGCTATATAAAAAAAGGATTCTTAGCATAATTGCTTACAAAGTATGCAATCCAAGATTACCAGACCGGAAAGCTTTGAAAAAATTCTTGTTTAGAAGAAATAAAAAATCTCGCTTTCTTGATAGGATCGAATTGCTTAAGCATTCGAAAAATAGTCAAAATATTTCTTCCTTGTATTGCACATAAAGAAAAATCAGAAAACTGAAGTCTAACTGTGGTAATAAAAATACTTTTTTTAATACAACTCAAAGTTTGAGCTCTAGAACTGTTATATTGCAATTCCAGATTGTGGTAATTTGTCTGATATTTTATTACTAAGAACTTTAAAAAATTGCATTTCAAAAGTTTTTTTGCAAAGATCAGTAGTAACAAAACGAAATGAACGTTGCAGAACGTAACACAGAATGTTAAAAAGGTATACATAATGTATTCGCTAATAACTGGCATCGCTTATAACTAATCACTTTGCTTTACGGTTTCACCAACTTGAAATAATGACTGAAGCTGTTTTGAAACAAAGGATGCTTATCCTAAATTGTTACTGAAAGTTCTAAAATGTAACTGAAATGCACACACAGTTTAGGAGAGAGTTTAAAATGTATTTCGCTTCGTCCTTTACAAACATTAGAATTAAAGAAGTTTGAGGCAGATTGGTACATTTAAAACTTATCTTTCAATGTTTGGGAAGACACCGATCACCAATAAACTACGTTGAAACCCTACATTAAAAAAAAGGACACATGTTTCTTAATCTATGAAAATATAAGCATGAACAAAAATTTATAATAACCTCTACCCAGTTACTCCCTATTTCGAAAAGTATTAGTTATCGTTAAGAACCACAGAAACCAATGTAAATTCGAGATTTAAAGAAGCATTTATAAAAACAAAGTTCCTTATCTTCAATGACTTTTGAAAGCGTTTCGAGTTGTTTTATAATACATTCACCAGTTCTCCCAATCCGGAATAACAATTTTTAAGACTCTAGAAATTCTCAATTAAATCTTTTCAGATGGGTAATTTAACTTACACTTGCAATAGTAATAAAATAATGTAAATACCCTAAATGTGTACAAATGACACACAACATAAACTATCCAATTTTATCTGAAAATTTGAAAATTATTATTATTTTTTTACTACTGTTCCCATTATTATACCAATATATAAATTAAATTTTTTTCTATAAAAAAAGTGTTCAGTAAAGGGTTAAAGGTACAGTTACAATTCCAAAAATGTTTCAAATGTTGTTCTGCATTATATGAAAATACATTTACACCAAAATAGTTATTTTTCAAAAAGTTACGAAATTTAATTTTTATACGGTCCCTGAATCCTATCTATAATCATAATAAAGAGAGAACTATTGAATCCTCAATGCAGATTCCCAAATGACTAAAACTGTATGATATTTGGACAGCACATTGCTGTTATGACCTTATGTCACCAAAAAGAAAGGATATTTTAAAATTTAACTCCTAAGGGAAATGAATGGGAGGTCGAAAGTTTTACGGCATTTCGCCATACCTCAGCAGCAGTTATAGGTAGTAGTATGAAATTCAGTACAAATAATCTACTAAAAACGTATTTAAATATACATTTTAGAAATTTTAGAAATTAAACTTCTGACAGTAGTTGAAAGGGAGATTCTAAAGTTTTTAGTAATTTTGCCATATCTCAACTGAAGTTTTACAAAGGAACATAAAGTAAAACTAAAACAATCTGCTATATAAAAAAAATAGTTAAACACGTATTTCAGTGATTTTAGAGCGATTTCAGCGAATTCGTCTTCAACAGCGTCAATGAACCTGATTTGAAAGATCAGACGAATAAATCGAGTATTAATGATTCTTGATGAGATACTTTTCTTAAAAAAATTTCCAAGTTATTATTATTTTTATATTTCATAATATATAGATGCCATACGAAACAGAATTTAGTTAAAAGCTATGTGATTTTATTATATTATGTTTCGTATTTTGAGGAAAATCGTATTATTCTGTTACATTCGCCAAAAAATTACAC
This sequence comes from Maratus speculifer, assembly GCA_964019185.1. Classification (NCBI taxonomy): domain Eukaryota; kingdom Metazoa; phylum Arthropoda; class Arachnida; order Araneae; family Salticidae; genus Maratus; species Maratus speculifer. The sequence goes on from OZ025299.1 coordinate 186,608,559, forward strand.
TGTCATTTAAATGCCAAGGTTCTTTTTTTGATTAATGAGTGTGTCAAAGTAACATCAATTTTTTCTTATTGTCTTAAGAGCAGTTCGATTCCCTATAACTGCCATGTTAAATTAACCCTTAAATGCATATTGTATCATTTTCGATACCATAAGTGTTCCCGATTTATTGGGGTTTTATTCCCATATTCCGTATTCTCACCAGAAATTTAAAAGAGCAATTTTCACTTTACTTAATGCCAGACCATTCGTAATTAAATAAAGAAAAATTTACTATTTAGATTTTTCTGGTATGAATTCTGATTCTTTGAATTGCGCATTTTTTGGAACGCGTTCTATCCTATGCATTTAAGGGTTAATGTACCTTTTCTCAAACTGCTTAAGGTATAAAATAACTTACTTAAGGATTTAAAATATTTTTTACACATAAAATAAATAATTCTTAATAATCCGAAGTTAAATTCATAAATAAACAAAGCCTAGATATTTTTTAATAAAATCTGAAGTAGAAACCACATTCAAATTTCAAAAAACATGTAATTTTTTCAAAGATAATGATAATAATAGTAGATCTTTTTGCGAATTTAAACAATTCACCTCAAATTAAAAAGGTAATGTATTCAAGCAAATTTCAAAACATAATGTATAATAGTTTTTTCAAAAAAGGTACATCGAAGTTAAAAAAACAACATTTTGAGAAAATCAAGTTCAAAGTATAAGTAAATGCACTTACTTAAAACATACCATAGTACTTATTTTTTGCATTTTTTACTCGCATTCTTCTTGGTGTTTCCTTTTCAATCTTTTAAACAATATTGTTTCGTTAGTTTGCTGCAAATGATCATATTTTGCTCTTACATTTGCTCACGATAAAGAGTTTTTAAAGTGTTTCAGAAATATACTTAATGAGGAGATAAACAAGCAGAAATATTATAAATTTTCCAACTTCTGGTTGCCTTAGAAATAAGAGTAATATATCAGTAGAAAGAGGAGAAATGGTAGATTTAAAATATTTAAAAAAAAAAAACGAAAAATCGATGTATTTTAGATGTTGACCTTCCAACTGCCCTTAATGGTTTATGGTCGCGAATGTGCAGATGTTCGTTATTTTAATTGCTATATTATTGAATTTTTATTTATTTTTCCTGTAATATTCCTCATGGATTTTTATTTATTTTCCCTGTAACGTTTTTCAAGTCAGGTTTCTGCTAATAAGTTTATATTTAAGTAACATTTTCTAAAATACGACTAATGGAACAGTAAAATGTCCGTTCTTCTACAACCAGATAGAGTTATGTATATTAAGTTTTATAAAAGTTGAGCTTTTCAATACTAACAGAAGTCTTACCATTTTTAGGCCGGAAAACTTCAAAATATCATTCAATTTTCAGAAATACTTTACATTACAATTATATTTTCATATAGTTCGAAAAAAATACTACGCACCCTCGAAACTTTATTTTTACAAATTAATGTGTCAAATATTTTTGATCACTTGTCATTTTTAATCACTTGTTAAAAATCCTTATTTGATTTTTTTAATGAATGTTTGTCTTAAATACAATCACAACTAAGGTATAAATCATTAATTTCTGTATATTTACATTAACGAACTATTCAAAAGAAACCATATAGTATAGATAACTAGAAATTGACAAATCTGGAAATTTAAAAGGAAAACTTTATGACAGAACTCTAGGGGCAGAAACCTTCAAATTTTCTTCATAGATGATCTTTTATTTATTAGAAATCCTTTTTCCTGTTTTTAGCAAACGGTTTCCTTCAACCGTTTTATTTCAAGGTTTTCTTACTAAGTCTGTGCTTTACAAGAATTGTATTTTTACAGATTTGCATTACTTTCTCCAAGAAAAAACAGCTGCATAAATCATATACACATCCAATACAAGAATATACATCATTCAAAATTGAAAGCAATTGATTTTATCCTTATGAAATTAGGTATAATGATGGACTTGCTTCCTTATCTGTCAAGTTCTGCTTGAAAGCTTACCGGGACATTATGCGGGATATTATGTTACTTTTGCGGAAAGTTAAATGTTAGAAACTATTTACAAAACAAAATAATCAATTTTGAGGTAAGTAATACTTAAAAAGGTAAATGTAAATAATCTTGAAGGAATATTTTATGAAAGTATTATCCACTTAATCAATATTGGTGCAGATGCTTTAATGATACATGTTTATAAATAATACATGCTTAAGAGAAAAACAATGTAATCTTGAAACAATTCATCCATATAAAATGCTATTAAAATAATACATTGTTTGAAATTTAAACATCGGTCGAAGAAGTTTAATAACTCTATTTTGATTTAACGATGTTATGTGGAAACTCAATAAAAGAAATTATCTCAGCATAATTCACAGAGTAAAAAATATAATTTAATGTTAAAATTATGCACTTCACTCATTAATTATAACATTAGTAAAATATTTAATGGCAATCGTCACAAATTTTAAAATATCTAATTGACATGCTAAGTGAGAATAGTTTCAAGTTTTGGCTTCTGACGAATTAGTTTTAATAAAATCAAGATGAACCTTTATCAGCTGTAAAATAAAATTTTAGATTTTTTTATTACTACTATTAACATGAAGTTTTACTAACCAAGGTTACTTGCAAACACGTAGTTACAGGGTAAATGTTAAAATTTTTCAATTACGTTTTTGAATCAATTGCATTTTTCTACCTACGGCATTATATATTTAAACAATCGGGGATCTCCTTGTAAATTTTTGCTCGAATAAATGCATGTCGTATGTTTTGCGTACAATAGTTACGGTTATAGCAAAATCTAGATGAATCATAATAAGATTCAAGTAAGAAAAAATATTATACTTATCAAAAAAAATAAAATATTTTCGGAGAATGATGCGAGATATGTATATATATGCGTCGTATGAAATAAAATAAAAAACGTGAATAATAAGAATAATAAAACGTGAAGAATAATAAAACGTGATAAAAATCACTTTTGTTCAAAGGTTAATGATCGAGTACATATAATGAAATAATGTCTTTTCTAAAGTTTATTAACTTAAGTTAGGTTTGGTTTAAGGATACTATGTCCGCATGCTTAAGAAGAAATAAAACAACCTGGAACTTCAACTTAGGGGGACTCGGTACATTTTACTGAACTTTGAAGTTTTTTTTGCTAATGTATATTTACTTATTATAGGTTAAACACTTAGGAAAACTGATTTTGACAAGAAAAAAAAACATTTTCAGAGTAAAAAATGAGACATTTATTTATTAATTTTTTTAATTAAGAATTTTAATGTTTGCTGTTTTTTCGATATATTACTAAGAAAAACTTCTACAAATATTTTATTATTAAATCCAAAAACTTAATTATTTTTTGTAACCTCAATATGTTTTTTAAAATAAAATTCGAGATCAACTTTACAATTAATGATTAGATTATGGGGGAATATATATATAATCATAAAGAAAATCACAGCAAAAAAAAAAGGGGATTTCTACAACATTTCGATATTTATTATTATTTTTGATTATGACGTAAAATCAATCCCTAATTTTATTAAGTACACTATATTGTAGACAGAAAAAGATATTGAAGTGATTTGACAAATATTTGTAAAGAAGTTTTAGTTTTTTAAAACAGTAATGCATAAAAAAAGCAAACGTTAAAGTTCTTAAAAAAATAAATAAAAAGAAAGAAAGAAGCTTTTACACGCAAAAAGATTTATTTTCTTGTCATAATCATTGTATCACAATCTTGTCATAATCATAAGTATTACCTATAAAAATATGTGTATATAGTATGTTAATGTACACCAGTAAACAAATGGATTTCAAAGAACTCTATGGATATCCAAATTAAAATAAAAATTCTAACTTGGCATTTTTAGATTTGTAGTGAAAAATCTAGCCAATAGAAAAAAAAGTGTGCCACTATGATTAATAAATTCTAGATTTATAAGTGGCAGTAAAATCAAAAAAGCTATCAAATCTTCTCGATTGATAGCACTCTTCTTTGATATCAAAATCGATTTCAAAGATCTATGGATCATTTAATATTAGAAATTTTTTTTTATCATATTTGATCAACAATTCTGTACCATCTGATGTTTTTATCTGACAATATCTAATAAAATCTATATAAATTTTCATGTAAATAGTGGAGTATTATAAAAAAAATAATGAGTGATAAGACTTTCAAAATGCATTCGCAATTTGAGATTCACAATTTGTATCTTAAAAATATATATATTTGTTTTGTTTACTACTACTTTGTTTATCATCGGTTAGAGAGGGGTAAAACAGTCCAGGAAAACATGATAAAGTGTATTTAACATAATAAAAAATAAGTGATAGATACTACAATATGTTCTCTATACCACATGGAGTGCTTTGGATGTATCGTTCATTTACAGAAATATACAAAAGAACTCTATTACAGGACTGACTATGATCGATAACTCAGAATAAAACCGGGAATCGAAAAGAACTTTTCAATGTGGTAAGCATTTTTATACTTATCTAACTTTAGCGCACTATGTAATATGTATTATTCTACAGATCGAATTATATGGCTAGATGATACAATTCGCACACGTTATCGCATAAGAACATCAATTGATGAAAGTATATTTTTGCTAATTTTAATTAAGGAGCAAACCACACTCCGACAGTACAATTTAATTTTTTATCCATTTTTGACACATCCGGTGAAGCAAATTCCATATCTAAAAGCTGAATTTGATTTATATATTTTTGTATTTAGATTTTTTTTTTAAAATGTGACGTGGTAATATTTTAGCCCACAAAATTGCAAACTAGCTATTGGAAGATTAAAAAAAAATTTAAATAAAACTAGTTTGCAGATCATGCGTACCCATCGAATCGGACATATTAAATGATGCGACTGTTCTTACTGATAGATATAAAAACGATCTAAATGTAGATTATTACTGAAGCTCCTAGAATTCTGAAATTTGAATTATTAAATGTGACGTACACTTATTTCTAAAATGGCACGACAGACAACACGACTCATCACTTTAAACTATCAAGTGACAAAATTACAATAATTCAACATTATTTTGTTCATTATTGCATGAACAAAATAATGAACATTGCATTACTTTGTGTTTTGCATGGATATTGATTGCATTTCCTTGATTGCATTTTCCGTGATTCATAAACATGAAATCATACTACGTTCGGCAAACGTGACAAATCTTCAGTTAAAACTTTAAGGATTATAGCGATTGCGTCCGAAATCAAAAGTGTTAGGGAAGAGTGGGGTGATATGGGACAATAGGTTTTTCTCTTTATGTATTATTCTAAACATTTCATCAATTACACATTAGATAAAGCAATGATAACTCAATCTTCAATTGAAATAAGTAGTTGACCTGCATAAGCTTGTAATTGTTTAACGGCAATTTCAAGAATCAAAAGTAAATTTGAGTCATTTAATTTTTATGCTTTCTGTATATTAACGACTTTATTATGCATAGATACAATAGATTTAATATTTATAGAACATTATATCTAATTTAAATTATGCCTAAAAGCACCATCTCTGTTATACAAGAAGTTTAACATAAAAGGAGGTAGAGGGAGGAAAGGGGCATGCCAGCAAAGAGAGAAATGAGATTAGTCTAATCCCTTCTTTTTAATAAAATGAGTGTAAATTGCTGTATGTAAATATATTTAGAGGATAGTATAGTAATTATAACATTGAAAATATATTCATTAACTTCAAAATATAAATAAATTCAATTGGATGATTTTTTAATGTCATCTCTAACTGACAATCCTGAAGTTTTTTCCAGTGATGAAGATACTGGAATTTGACATTGTAGAATAGCTATTACGAACATACAATCTTTGTTAGATTGTACATATAGCCAACAACAGACTATTTGTTTCTCATAATACATTATTTCATAATTGTCCCTGTTAATGGGGAGGTATGGGACACATTTTGATATTTTCAATTTCTTTAATTATAAAATTGCTTCTTAAAATTATGTTTCTATATTGTTCAAGGACATTAGGAAGTATTTCCCTTTGAAATTTATAAAACGAAACTTTTGATTTTGTGCCAAACAAAGTTGATTTTCTCTTTTTCGTGAAAAGTGTCCCATCCCTCCCAACTCTCGCTACAATTTGAATTATGTAACGGTTTCATAAAATGTGAATTGCCGACTAGTATTTAAAGTTAATAAAGTTTTATTGATGTAGATATAACATAATGTTTGCTTTATTTAAAGATGCGTCAGATGTGTCCTATCCAGATAATTACAAAGGCTTTGCCACATTATGAATATTTTTCTTCGACCTTCTTTCAAAATGTCACAATAAAAAAAGAGAATATTTCAAAGAGAAAAAAATAATATTGATCAATTAAACTGATGGCATTGAGCTCACAGGCTATGCACACTAATTGTATATTGCAGCCTTATACTTTCAAAGAATAATGACCTTCGGAAAACAAATTAAAAGGGGAAATCCCCTCTAATTTCCCCTCTTTATACTTAATCATTGAACCTACGAAACTAATCAGCGATACGTCTTATCATATAATAAACCTATATTCAAAATTCAAAGAAGCTCGAATAATTCTGCATAAAAACTCATTTATATAATTTAATAGGAGTTATCCCCCGGTTCCTAATTTATACTTTATCATTAAACCTCCAAAACTATTCAGAGATTTGCCTTATCAGAAAGAACCTAAATCCAAAACTTAAAGCTAATTGCATAATTCTGCAAAAAACCCATCAATCTAATTTAAAGAGGGAGTAATCGCTCGTACCCCTCTTTATACTTCACAAAAGAACCCCACAACTATCACGGAGGCGTCTTATCACTATGAACAAGTATCCAGAAACTGAAGGAAATCGGTTAATTCTGCTTTAAAAACCATTTAAAAAGCGTAGTCTCCCCGACCCCCCTTTACACTTATTCAATGAATTCCCAAAACTAATCAGGGAAGCGCCTTATTAGAATAAACCAATATCCAAAATTTCAAGCAAATCGGATTTTTTATCATGAGTTATTGTATGAGTTATCTCAAGCTTTGATAACCTGTGAGCTAAAAAAACAAACAAGAACAACAACAAAAAAATGGTACATGATTCTTATTTTATATATCTAATATTCCTTTCTTTTTTAACAAAATTGCTTTTAAAAAAGTTCGTTTTTATTAAATCTATTTTTTTTTTCTGAAAAAATTACTATTTGAGTTGTTTTACTTTAGAAACAAGTGTGCGATATGTATACTGTCTAAAGACTATTAGTGGCGCGTTAATTGTTGTCCTCACAATTTTATGCAACATAAAGAGAACACGACTTATTAAACACAACAATTAAAAACAATCTTAGTTTGCAAATCATGCGTTCCAAAAGAAAAACAGTCATATATATTCGATGATGCGACTGTGTTTTTAACGAGAGAGAGAAGAACGGCCTAAATGTAGGTGACTGTTGAAACAGGCAGATGAAAAGAGCCACCGGAAATCCTGAGCTATGTGGTGCGTGAAATGAAAACGTGGAAACGGAAATCGGGGGCTTTGTTACCCCAAGTACAGTTGAGGCCCCAAACACCTGTACATAGACACTTCCTGAGCGAAAGGGAGGTTATTTTGTGTCGTAGAACAGCAGAACTTGTTCCGCTTACGAAGGTAGCTCGTGGAAAAATTACTTAAAAACTTTGTCAGGTAGATGCTAGTTTGAAATAGAAAAAAAATAGACAAAACTGAAGGATTCAGATGAAAACAAACAAAGGCCAATTTTAAAGAAAAGTCAATGATAATAATCAGCAATTTAGAGAAAGTACGTCCCTTTGCTGCAATTCATTTATAAACATAATCATTTGCAATAAAATGAAGAAAACTTGATTGTTAACGTTCATGTACCTCGTATCGTTTCAGAATAGTTAATGTCTAAATTGTGTGTTTTAGAGATTTAGATCCAATTTAATAAAATATCATAATGTTGTACTTGAACGTATTCAGTCATTTTGTAAAAGTAAAAAATTCGTACTTTTTCAAAGACAGATCTCAGAAAATTAAAAAAAATATATCGTTCGAAATAAATAAACAAATAAATAAATACCTAAAAGGGTCATCTCAAACGAACGACAACCTTTTTTTAAATTCGCGAATGAGATTATGATGACATTCAGTAGCTTGTAAAGAGTTCTTCCTTACGTTGTAATTCATTTATGATGTAAAACATGTACCCATCTGTAAATAAGGTTAAATCAACTTTGTTTTTGTGGTGCTGCGGTCATTATATGTAAATGAGTGGGGAACAGATACAGGCTTCCAGCTTAACCATTTCTTTGCATTTTCTATCGTACGTAATAAATGCCAATATATGCGATATATTTCCTCGTATACCATGAATTTGCAGAATGTGAGCCTTGTTTTACATCTGGAACAAGTAAATATATCGAATAATGTCATTAAATTCCGACAATTGTGCAGTTTACTTTACAAAAACCTAATTTTAATCATCTTTTGTTAATAAGATTTCTTCCATTAATAAATGGTTAACGGTAGTTTTTAACATATAAGCAAATAAACGGTATTTTACTAATTTGATTACCAAGTTGTTCTCATTCATTGTTGCTTTAAGTTAGTAAACTATATTTTGGGACATTTTTATCATACTAACTATAAAATTCAAAACTCTTGAAAATTGGAAGTGATATTTAAAAGACTTTCCCGTTTACACAATCCGGGTGAGTTTCAAATAGTTTTATTCATAAATATGGAAAACAATTGCAAACCACGGCTCGAAATGCGACATTGACACACTAACAGCTTTTGCTAAAAATGCAAATAGTATAGAGAAAAAAATGCTGCAGAAAAAATAACAAATACCTTAACAAAGATAAAAATAGCAAATACACAATGTTTTTTTTTTAAAGAAAAATATAATTTAAACCTATTCTTATCATTTCCCAGAATCTTCAGCTTTATTAACTCATCTGATACCAGACATTTTCCAAATAATTTCTCCCTTGAGTTAGACTACAAATTTTGCCTCTGTTGAAGACTAGATATTGTGTAAATATACAAAAGTTTGAAATTAATATTTTGAAAAGCGTTTTTGTTAAAAAATAAAGTATGAAAAATGGATATTAATGGGTATGATGGAAATTATTGGGAATAATGAATATTTTTTGAGTTACCTCGTGTATTTCAGGTAGAAAGAACAAACATTCAAGGCACATTACATACACTTTTAAAAAATGAAGATTAAAAAGTATTTTAAAACACTGAGTGGACACACAAATATTTATCCATTTACTTATAACGATATGGCGAAATAAATCTTTTTTTTTCTCCGTATAATGCTAATACATCACTGGCGATCTGTATATGTAAAATTAATGTATATGAATATGACAACCATTTCAATAAAAACTTTTTTTTGTTTATATAAAATAAACTCAAAATCGTAAAACAAACATCTATTGAACAGTACGAAAAATTCTATCGTAAACCAAATCGAGACACGTCAGTAATATTAATTTCATTAGCATTATTGATTATACAACTATTTATGAAATGCAGTAGATTTTTAAATGAGTGGTAATTTTTATACTCGGATATACAGTAAGTACCTATCTATTATTCAGTGTTTCATTCCAAATACATAATTGAATAATAGTATAGATTTTTTAGTTATTCAAGACGAACTTAATTACTTAAAAATAAGAGGAAGTGCGTAAACAGTAAAACTTATTTACAGCAAAAGAAAATCAACAGAGATAGCTCTTTCTGTTGAATTTCAAACAATTAGCCAATATTTTCCCTTGCAGAGATTTAATTTTAAGTGTTGCTATTAATATTTGGACTCTAAGCTTTTATGTTACGTGTGTTTTTCGATATTAATAAAGGTTTTAGTTAGCTATTTCGCCATAAGAAAGCAAATCATTTGAGAAAATTAAAAAAAAACCCACTAAATTTGAAGGAAAAAAATATTCTCGCGGAAAATAGCCGAAAACTGCTGAAAGGGGCCGTAATATAGTAAAAAAGGGAATCATTAAAAAATACCTTAAATATGAAAAGATTAAAGAATTTCAGTGAGCTGGGAGATCAAATTAGTTGACTAACATGGAAGAAGTGATTTAAGGTAAATACATATATTAAAAAACAGTAAAGGCAATGAGTAAATACATACACTATCAACCATTGCTTATCTGAAAAGATAGTTTAAGAAATAAAATTTCCAAAAAAAAAAAAAAAAAAAAAAAAAAAATCAACATTTTGGGTACATAGAAGCTTTGAAAAATATGGGCGTGAAAAAACTAAAAAACAACGACAAATACATTATTCAGACCACGGTGGTTGCAGTTTTATCTGAATATTAAAAGCAGCAACAGGTTTTGGGAACCTATTTTTAAAAAGAGTCGATAATGAATAAGATCAGAAATGCCAAATCTCCAGCTTTTTGCACGCTACTATTATCTCACAGAAAATATTCTTTTAAATCACTCAAGTGTTCCGATTAAATAAAAGAACATTTTGTATATTAAAATGCTGGCATCCAAAAATTCGGAGACTTGACAGCTCTGTAAGAAAGATATTTAACCATCTTAACAAAATATACTGTCCCTAACGTTGACAAATTGGGTTTGTTGGAAAACTAGGTCTTCTAACTAGAGCTATTTAAAGCACACATTGAAAATTATAAAGCGATGACCATTATATGAAATGCCTAAGCCTATCGTCTACAATAATTTCCAAATCTTAACCCCGAGGACCATTTCTAGGATAACTACATAAAAAATGCGTCACAGAATCAGTTCAAATAAAAATATGTTTAAAAAAATCTAATTGAACAATGAATTAGCATCTCGCCTCATATAACAAAATTAATTGGTGGAATATACCCGTAGAAAATTAAAGAAAGTATTACAAAGCAAATGAAAACAAAACTATAAATTGGTAAAACTGATTTATTTTTTTATACTTATTTTTTAAATATATAACAGAATGACACCTTGTATTATATAATTTCTAATTGCTTGAATGGTATAATAAAGATTTTAAAATCAGAAAAATAGTTTTATTTTGTTCACATGTTTCAACTCATAACAGAGTCATTTTCAAAACAAATTAAAAATGATATTCCAAAGTTGCACGGTCTAAGGTTCATTGAACTAAAACATCATCATCATTCAGTTTTTCATGTGCCGCACGTTATTTATTTATTTTTTACTTTTATTTTAAATTACATTTTTTGAAACCATTGAGCCACTCGTGCTACAGTTCCGGTACATTTATTTTGATTTTATACTTTTATTTGCATTAAACTGAAGCGCCATTATCCCGTTTTTCGTATGATGCACGTTATTTTATTTTATTTATTTATTTATTTATTTTTACTTGGATTTTAAATTTCTATTTTTTGAAACCATTGAGCAACTCGTGCTACGGTTTTGGTAGTTTGAATGATTTTATATTGTTACATGTGGAATTTTTACGTTTTATAATCTCTATTGTAGAGACAATTAAGTATTTAACAGTAGAGATTATAACTACGCTTAGTTCAATGCACCTTAGATCGTGCAACTTTGGAATATCATTTTTAATTTGTTTTTCAAATGACTGATGAGTTTAAACATGTCAACAAAATAAAACTTTTTTTCTGATTTAAAATCTTTATTATTTTTTTTTATTTACATTTACTGTTTCCTTTATTTTGACAGATAAATTGCAGTTAATTTTAACACAAATTGAATTATTTCTTGTTGATTTTCTTTTGGTTTATAATTTATAATAACAACTCTTACTAAAAAGATGTAATAAATACTGCATCATTAATTTACATTGGATGTCAATAATATATTTATAATAAAGCATTTTAATACATGATAAATGGATGTTTACTATATTTTACTGTAGTAGATTTAACTTTAAATTATAATTTTGAAGAATATTTTTTGGCATTCTCTTTTGTAATCTACGCTGCCATTTACAGTTCTGTTAAGTGTATGACTCACCAGTTTCTTGAAAGTGTTTGGTAATATGAGTAGTTTCCGTAATTCCAGTGTCAATTTGTCAGTTTATAGACATAAAAGAGACTTGCCGGACTTGCCTACCTGAATAACCATGCAAATATTAAAAGTATTTTACAAAAATCCACCAGAAAATCATATTAGAAAAAGATTGAAGTTGAAAAAATTATTTTGTGACATCGAATTCCCACAAAGGGTAATACATTCCTTAAATTAGCATTCGCAACTTTCCAAATTAAAGGTAGAAAAAAAAAACTTTTAATGCAATAAATTTTAAATCATTCAGAATTTCAGTTCTTAAATTCATTTTTAACAGGGTGCGTTTTTTCAATACAGCGGTATGTTTCAAGTGATAAAACTTCAACATATATTTTATAATTGACTAACAAATTACAGTAGATTTCAATCAATAATATATTTTATGGACTATTCTTAACGTATATTACATAAAACTAAGGACTAGATTTTCCGTAATGTAAATAATATATATTTTTTTAAGATAACTAGAGTAAAAAATCATGCGTGAGGCATGGTGTATGAAACACTTTCAACACAGCCAGAATAACGCAACAAAACTTCACAGTTTTAAACAGTAAAAGATAATATTGAAGTAAACAATATCGAAAAAAATATTTAAAAACCCGATTTTAGTGATTATCGTCCATACTCAGAAAAAATGACAATTATTTTGTACAATCCTCGACGTGGTTTATTGATTTATATAGATATTACATAATGTTCTATAATTTAATTAGGAAACGCATTACGCATGCATAAATTCTTCTTCAGCAATTTCCGCCAATAAACAAAGATCTAGTGCAGCCCTGAATATGACGTATGGATTTTACACACAAATAATATGCAAAGAAAATAAGGTACCCTGGGGTAATAACGCCACGTTAAGGTTCTACCAATTTTCACGGCTTAGTTTTAGATTGTATTTTTGAAACAAATATAGGATCTGATACAGCAACTCATTGACTATCTATATAAAATAAAATAATTTAACAGATATGTATTCATAAAATGTAATGGCGTTTTTTCTTGACCCATGCTATTTGGCGTTATTACCCACCTATATGGGTAATAATGCCATGCAAACAAAACTATGAAATAAGATGGAATAATTGCATGTAGATAGCCCAATTCTAAAAGTACAAACTCTACAAACTTAGAAATTGAAAAATTGCATTCTAAGCTATTGAAAATGTTCAATTTTTTGTGAAAGTGTAAGAAAAATAAAGGTGTGGTGTGGGAGGAGGGGGATGAGGCAAAAGAATATCAGACCGTGAGCTCCTTTTTGCTTAAAAAGGACCGTTTAAATAGAAATATGAGAAACATTGCACAGTTTTAACTGTGTTTATTTGAATCAGTATTTAGGATGTAGCTCGGCCACTGTAGGGAATCAACCGAGGTATTAATGTCAAGGATTGGCGTTATTACCCCGGTATAGTTATTGCGCAGTACATTTTAAATTACAAATTATCTCGAGAAGATATCCAAAATCTTCAACAACATTTTAAAAGTACATGAAATGCACTACAAATTTATGTAATTAACAAAATATTTCCGGATAAAAACATAGTCTTCACATCACAAAACGTATCTCGCAAATTTTAGATCAAGCGTTAATTTTAGTTGTTTGTAAAAACAATAAGACCTAAAAATGAAACAAATTAACTTGAAGCTGTTTTTAGCGATTTATATGACTCAAAACCCTTCTGCGAAGAGCACATGGGTGTCATTTACCTGATTATTTCATAATTATGCAAAATATAAGCACTTGGCCTTATTACCCCGCCAGGCGTTATTACCCCAGGGTACCTTAATGAAATTTAAAACGCGCATTATAGTTGAAATCGAGCATTTATTGTTGATAGTTAACGGTAATCAAATTCTTTTGTGATTCAGGTAAATAAACGATGAATGCTATGCACAACTTATTCTATAGTACACATCTTATGATAACCCTTACTCATGCATAAATTTCAATATTTTCAAAATAGTTTAAAATCATTAAACGGCAAATAATTTCTCGCTTACACCATAATGTGTCTAACGTTTTTTGAGAGTCACTGTAAATGAATTTACTTCATTCACGAATATATTCACGAGTATAGAATATGTCATAGCAAACCTCAATAAGATGTCATTCGCATGGTAATTCCTGTATATTTACGCTAAATAGAGCACAGACAAGCAGGCAAACCAAATTCATAAACGATTTTCAATGTTTTGTAACGTTAAAAATGCTAATTTATTGCAGCGTTACATGTGAGACACATTTGTTTTTCTTAAACTAATAAACTTTTTCGAAATCTCGTCCTCACAATTACACGGGTGCCAACTTCTACGCTTTTCTATCCCAAACAAACACTATACGGATAATGATGAACGGTCATTTGCGATTTTAGACATTTTGTTAAACATTAAAAAAATACATGAGGAATTATCCTGAAACTCTACGTATGTACTCAGAACACTATACATCACATATTTTCTTTAAGAGTTATTTTCCCGAAACACCATAGGAAACCGTCAACATTCAATTAACTGAAAAAGAAGGAATATCTTTTGGATTACTTTCTATAAACTTATGTAGCAAAAGTGTTCAAACAATAGAACAAGATTAAGAGGCTTATTGTAACGTATTATTTCCATTTTTATATGGATAGCAAGTACACTCGTAGAGAAATTAAGGTTTTTATAATAACATTACCAAATATCGATAAGTTTTTTGCTTTTAATTTTCAGAGTTCTTAATATGAACAAGTGGGTAAGTGTGATCGCAGATCGCACAAAAGGTTTCGTTTAAAATTTCTTTCAAAACAACTTATCCTTTAATTAATAAATCCAAATTGTTAATTTATAATTATTAAATTATTAACAGATGGTAGCACAGATAAATTTAATTTTAAAATAATTATAAAAGGAATTTATTTATTTTAATCAAGTTTAAAATGTTTAAATCAAATTACTTAAATAAAATTTAAAAAAAATATATTAGCGGACATAAAATTTTAAATTACTAAAAATGAAAAAAAAATTGTTTAAAAGAAATTTAAAATGTTGAATCATTAATAAATCGCAATAGTTTTTAAAATAGAAACAAAACTGAATTCCAAAAAATACTATGAATGTCAGTGATAAAAAAATTAATATAGATAATAAATGAAGAAATCCTTTTAACCTCTTATCTAAAGACGGTACTTATAAGTACCATAAGAATTTCTTATTATAAAATTATTTGATTCGTCAATTTGTTGTAATACTGTTTAGAATGAGTTACAGATACATTACTTTATTTTGTTCCAAAAGCATTATTGGTTACACAAAACAAAAATATTTTTAAAAGGATGATTCAGAATTTTAAAAGGATGACGGAAATATTTCTATATTTATATGGTAAGAACATCCTATTTGCACATTTTATAATTCTACAAAATACTAAGAAAACAATTTAAAATTAAAAATGTAGTGGAGTTATAAATGTTGCGCAAAATCCCTGTAAATTCAAATTTATTTAATCCTTCTAAATCCTTCAAAAATTTATTAAATGATTATCTAAATCTTTTAATTTAGTTTAAACAATCTAAGTAAAATGCTTTAGAATGTAAAATTTTCATGAATTCGTAATGAAGTAGATAAAGGTTTAATTAAACTAATCTTAGTATGAAAATTTCAAGTTCCAGCGCTGGGGTTCGAACTAAGAACCTTCTGTTTACTAGCAAGATTTTTAACTTCCAAGCTGTGATTTCTATACAAAAAATTTTGAAATTAAGTTTCTCTTAAAATTTAAATTGCAAAAATGAACGAAAGACATTGATAAAATAGATTTAATTAAAAATAATTAGACTTTTTCAAAATTTTATGATTTGTCGTGTGACATGAGATATTCAGCTCTAAATACACAACAAGTGAAGTCTGACAAACGAATCGCTGAAAAAAAATTATTTTCAGAAACTATGACAAACAATATTGTACAAAATACCCTACAATCAGAATTATATCATCATAAAAAATGAATAAAAAATGAGCAGACTTATTAAATAATGTTTCACTGCGCATTCGTGAATGCTATAAAAAAATTATTTGCATATCATGTTAGCTAAATGTATAGAGCAACTTTTATGAAAATACCACAAACATAGCTTGAAATATCTGAAAATTATCGTCGATAGAATAAGCTCGAAATCCATTGTTCTTAAAATGAATAAAACAAAATGAGTGGCTGTATCCAAATATAATATATGCTACACACCATGGCCAATACTCTATAATACACCTATTATTATATTTTGATACAAATCCTCATGTTTTTGCTTCGTATAGGGAATAACGGATTTTGAGTTTATTCTATCGTCGATAATTTTCAGAATTTCCAAGCTATATTTTTGAGACTATCACAAAAGTTGCTCTATACATTCAGCTAATACATTATGCCCATTATATTTTGATGCACTGTATATATGTGCATTGAAACATTATTTAGTAGACCGACCAATTTTTCATCCAATTTCGTAGGTTATACGCTTTTACTATATTAGTTTTTACAGGGTTTTCCAAAAGATATTCGT
This sequence comes from Maratus speculifer, assembly GCA_964019185.1. Taxonomy (NCBI): domain Eukaryota; kingdom Metazoa; phylum Arthropoda; class Arachnida; order Araneae; family Salticidae; genus Maratus; species Maratus speculifer. The sequence continues at coordinate 186,625,165 of OZ025299.1, forward strand.
TCTTTTTTAAATTGTTTACGATCCCCTATGTGATTTTAGGAAAAGCTCTTCGTGAAAATGTATGACCTGTACTATTCTATTTAAATACCTAGAGTTTCAAGATAATTCCTCATGTATTTTCTAGCTATTTAACAAACGTCTAAAAGTGCAAGTGACCAGCCATCATTGGCAATATAGCGTGTTGCATTAAACACAGCATACATTTTATTAAATAATTTTTGGTTCAAAACATATCTATACGATTTAAAAAATGTATTAACTTTCAGTTATGCATTTATAGATAACATTTATAATAAATATATTTAAAAGAGAAAATTTTTAGCAAGTTCAAAATTGTAAGAGAAGTGTGGTATTAAAAATGTCTTAATTTTTTAAATAAAAATTTAATTTTACTTTCCAAGAACTGCATGTTTTCTTGACTAAACAATCGTCCTTAAAGAAAAAAAAACCCAGTGATATAAAAATATTATAAAATATTAAATTATGAAAAAACAAATTCAAAGAGTTCTTGAATCCCATTAAGGGTAAAATAAGATTTAAAAGTAATCGATGATTTATTGCAAAAATTATTTGAAGAAAATAAAAAATCTGAAAATTGGGAATACATTACAGACTGTTGAGTACTCCCACTATAAATCTATAAATTCAGTAATTTTCCTAATTTTCTGCATATTATATTATATATTATTATTATTTTAAATGCATATAACCGCATTTACTCGTTTCCGGGTATTTTTCACAACTCCAAATTTTAAAAGAAGTGTTACCAGAACAGCTAATAGTAAACAATGTTATAATAGATTTGGTAGTTCTAATAAACCATGTTGTTGAATGAAAAGGATCAAGCTAAAATAAAATTAAGGTTTACACTAGTACTGAAATACAAGGAATAATAATATTTTACCCTCCGTCAGTCACAACTCTGGGACTTCCAAGTTCGGGCTCAATGCGTTTGACAGCCGCCTGTTAGAAAATCACGTATTGCAATTAATGGACTTAATTCTAACGCTCTTAAAGTGATCAGTGATCTTTGTTAGAATACATAATAAAAGAATATTTCAAATTTTAATTTAAAAACCTTGTTTATCACACTCAAAATAAGTAACTCTTAGCGCTCTAATGGTACAGAGAAGTAATTTTGCCAGGCATACTGCGGTCGAGTGAGGGTTAAAAAAAATGCATATATCATACTTGTAATCTTGAAATAATCAGTTCAATCAACTTCTTTTTTGAATTAAAGGGCAGGGTAACGTGGTTTTCCTCAGTACCCCTTTCTTGTAAACCCATGAATTAAAGTAGCCCCCCCCCCTTTTCTTTTTTGGTCTGGGCTAAGGGAGAAGGAATAATATGACGAAAACGGCGAAACATTACCTGAATATCCGACAGGTTTTCATTCACTATAAATAAATTTTAAAAATTGATAAAATTTTAATATATATATGAGTTACTACATTTTTATTCGTATTTCGCATTTATAATTTTTTTTTTTTTTTGGCTCTGCAAAATTTTTATCCAAAAAAATATGAATCGGAATTCTTAAAATAATCTATCGTCAACGCTGATTTTTGGTACCATAAAACAGCCAAAATGTACGGAAAATTGTGAGTAGCTACAGTGTTTCATATTAGACAGATACCCCAGTGACCTACAATATAACTCAGGTGCAACTGAAATTTAAGTCTAACTTGTATGATAACCAAGTCTCTGTTAATCTATAATACACCACGTGCACGCAACATCATCTTCTCGCCTTCCTTAAAGCATTTTCTAAGCTATTTTTTATTTCTTTATTGAAGGAAAGGGGAGAATATTCTTAGAAAAATCACTTGACTGTAATAAGCGAAAATAAGCATAATCCTATCAATCAAGTGTTAGCAAGCGTATAATGTTTCAGAACGAAATTCGGTGAAGACAAAAAGGAGTAATTTTATGCGCATTTATGAATTCTAATGCGTTACACTTAAATTCTGTAGAGGGACAATATTTATAACTGTTTTACTCGGAAAGAACTAAATTGAAATGCACCGTAAATCTGACTTAATTTGTTGTTTGAGTAACCATGTATTTTTAATAAAAGTAGGGGAAAGAGAGCACATGTCAACAGTACATATTTCATTCCGTTAATATGAAGTAAAAATTTTACAAATAGATGACAAGTACTGGTAAAATCTTTTGGCTAAATTTTCGGAACAATTGGCCATTTTGATTTCTGGTTGTTATAATTTGTTTTACAAAATGTTAATTAAAAATGTCTAAAGAGGTCTTGAAGTAAAAATTCATTTAAGACATTTTTTAAAGTAGAATACCAGCATTACTTTCTATAGTAGCATCCATTAGATAAGTCTACAAAAAGTTTTGTTTCCTTACTTCAATTAAAAATATCTTTTTATTTTAAGTTTATTTTTTAAGTCTGTGATTGCGCTTTTTTAGTTTAAAATTGAATTAACGTTGTCAAACATTAAGCTATAAATTCAACGTTAAGATTTTTTCAGAGTTTTAATTTACTGGAAATAAGATAACAATTCAAAGTAATGGCTTTCTCTAAGAGCCATTATATTTATTTGTAATTCTATAATGATTTCCAGTTTTAAATGTAATTATTTTTTCTTAGCCCATATTAAACTATTTGTAAGATATTTTATGAAAGTAAAATTTAGTTGGCCAAAAAAAGTAATAAGCAGTACTGTGACAATCGGCAATTTTTAAAATCATGATGCACAGTTTTGTGCACAATTTTGTGAAATGCAATTTGAAACAGTCAATCCGTTTTTACGATAAAAATGATTCACAGATTTAATAAGTCCATCGAAGGACCTTTCAAAATCATAATTCAAAAATTATACGTTAGATCGCTAAATTAGATTTTATCACATTAAAGTGTGGAAATTTTTTACTACATTTGAATGACAGAAATATGTTTCAGATGCACTTAACTACAGCGTTCGTCAAATTACATCGATCATGTGAAATCTCTTACAAACAAAAATTCTCATTTCGTTCGTTGTTTAAAATAACAAAATAAGTAAAATGCAACGAAGAATAAAAGAATACTTAATAATGTAATAGCCATTAGAGGAATCGCAAAATAAATTCAAATTAAACCTTGAGAAACTCACACTTTGAAAATTTATTTGTTAAGGGATTTCTGTAACTATCCCCTTTTTTATATATAGGCCTGATTTACTCCATGTCGCTGTGGTTCCCTCCCATATAAAGATGTCTCAACGATATATAGAAATAGTTTTATTATTCGTACCAATATACCTAATGAATATAATCTTCAGGATAGTTTTCTTTATCATGTGATATAACATATATCATGAAGATAGTTTTCTTTCAAAACAGTGCTACCAACAATAAAATTCTCTCTGTACGCTGTGAGGTCTGTATATATAGCTGCGGATGTTTTATTGACACTGAAAACTATGAGCTAAGGCTCTAGAAAGTGTATAATTTTATCTCAATTATGTATTATTAGTCAAAAATAACGAAAAAGTTTATATAAATGGAACAATTCACGTGAAAAATTTGATTAATGTTCATGTATTATAGAAACAGTCAAAAAAGTTTCGATGTTATAAAAAATTGTAAATCTGTACTACATAACTGAGGTTTTTAATACTTATAGTAAAGTACTGTAACCCCCAAGAAAATTATTTTTTGCCTCTGCGTGCGTTCTGACACTTCATTTCTTAGAGTATATCGCTACAGTAAATTCTGTTCAAAATGTCCACTTTGACAGTATTTTTTGCAATATATTCTGCCTTTATGAGAAAACTGGCCAATGCGTCACATTATATAATTTCTAAATAAGAGAATCTGCAAACTGGATGTGTTTGGAAGTAAAACGGACAATATCTTGATATTTGACGAAGTTATGATTCCCCCCCCCCCCCAAAAAAAACCCTTTTTTGCTCCTTAAGCCAATTTTTAACTTTATGAAAAATCTGTCATGCATAAACATTTGGCCCGTTTTTTAGAAGTAATATAAACTTTAAACTGATTCGATATCTATTTTAACTAAGAAGTTATGGGGTTTTTTCTGTTTTTATAAAACCCCTCCCTATTTCCACCCTTTTGACCGATTTTGCCCATTAACGAACTTAACCGAGATTTTATACCCCTTGATTTTATGTATCAGTTTGGAACAGATTTGAGCAGAATTATAGAAATCGTGTCCATAAAAAAAATAATATAAAGTTTTTTTACTGATGGCAGTTTTGGGGTCTAAGGGTCATGATCGCCGTAGATCTACAAAACGTTTTCAGAAATTCCAACATAAGCAAAATTTTTGCAGCGATTTATTTGTGAAATGGTCGTGTTCTGCTTATATTTATGTTGCAGTAATAATAATAAGTTAAAATTATTTAATGAATAGAAAATTTATTAATCAGATCACAATAATTACCGGGCTATCTTGTTAAAAAAAATGTGGATTTATTTTGTTGGATTTTAATGATAAATATCGATAAATATAATTTGTTTTCAGTTCAGAATAGTAAACATTTTCAAAATGATTTACACACTTTAAGAGCAAGTTCATTTTATATTTATCATGCTTACATAATAGTTTGGAAATAAGTATTTAGACACAGAAAAATGAAGTGAATAATATTTGAACAATTCTTATCAGATTTGCTCTAAAGAAACCAGTTTTATTCAGTGAAGGAATGCCAATCCCTGCTATTCAAAGTGAGTGTGGAAAATGTGCATTTCAATTCCAATGTTAACCTTAGTTCCTGTAACAACACGTAGAATACGAACTTTCAAATTGCCGAATACAATCGAGTGCTAACACTTTCCACTTCGTTGAGCCCTGTCTAGCTGGGTCTCCCTCGAAGGCTAAAACAGAAGTTCAATAAACTGCGCGATTAATAGCTTTTTTTTAAAGGGCGTCATATTGAATTGCGTATATTTCTTTTTATGTTTATAAATGCATCATAAATTCAAAAAAGATTACTAAAAATGAAAAGCATATTTGAAATAATGCTGTTACGCCTATTACGCAGATACACCGCGATTTCAATCTAAAATTAATCGAAAAAGCATTTCAATAAATCAAATGAATAAATTAGACAGAAGCGCAATGCGGTTTCCCCATAAAAAAAAAAAAAAAAAAAAAAAAAAAAAAAACATACATTAGATTCATTTTTAATAACGGAATGTTACTGTCAGACCATTACATTTGCACAAAAAAGTCACTTTTCAACAAAGGTATTCTTACGACAGTGCATCACAGTTCCCAACACAGTTAAAAATTAAAACTAAACTACGTGGCTATACAAAATATTACAGATCATGTTTAACAGTGCCAATCACTGTTTTCCTGACAGTGGTCCTAGAAGTGTTATACAGCATACACCGCGGCCAGGTGGTCAGCCTAACTTAGGACACCCAGTTTTAGTTCCTAAGTAAGATTGGGACTCATTTTATCGATCCCGAAAGGATGAATATCTGAGTGAATCTTGCCCAGTAGGAAGTTGAACTCTCCACTTATAACGTGGCAGTCACATGCTCTGACCACTACGCCTCTGGGCTTTCACCCAACACAACTAGAATTATAACTGTTCACATATTGCTTGTATTGGCTATTCTTTGGATATTAGTAGTAAGAAGTATTCCCAAATCTTGAGAGATTTTCTTTTTTTTTCTTTATTGTATAATAAATTGGCAAATATTATGTTGACAAAATGTTTTCAAGATTTTATCGTCAATATTTCCAATGTAAAGTCAATATTTGTGCTGATTCGCGTTTCATTACAAATATTTCCAATATAAAGTCAATATTTATATAATAGTGGCTCTCATTGGAATACTTTCAACGCAAAAACAATGTATTTTCATATCATGTTGAATGTACGCTAATGCTGCACATATATCTCCCAAAAATATTTACGCTATGTTAATCTAGCATGTTAAAAAACTTTTTAATGTAACATTTTAGTAAACACGCAATTTTGTAAGAAGCATATAGAAAAAAATTAAATATAATACCTCTTTTCTATAGAATTTGATAAAATTTTGCCTTTGTCTCTTTGGCTTGCATTTGACTTCTTTAACTTGCTTTAAGAACATACGTTCAAATGTTTTATTTTTTTATGACTTGATACATTGTTATAATTACTAAATCAAAGGTATAATTAAATATATTTTGGCAACGCATTTCAGTAATTATTAATTTAAAACATTTTGTGTTGCGATTCTGAATTGTCATTTCCCCTGGCTTTCTAAATTCCGGTAGCTGCCTGGAGTTTGCTCTCCGATTAAATTATGGAAATCGTAGTAACATATAGCAACCTTAGCAATTTCTTACGTTTAAACGGTTTTGTGCAAAACACCACTCTATTGCATTAGCGAACCTTGATTGTGGCGTAGTGCCAGTAACGGAGGTCATTTCTCTGTTAAGAATTCCGTTAATGTATTTCGTTGATTTCTTAGTACTATTTACAAATAGATAAACTTGATTTTATCATTGAATCTGAACTTTACCTTGCCCTTTGTATCTACCGGTATACAAGCTGCGGATCATATAAATCTGCTCCCGACCACAAACTTTATTTAATAAAAGTATAATCCAATCGTACTTGATATGTATGTTAACCGCAGCTTTTACGCCACATATTACAGTAATTAAAATTTCACATTGCACATAAATTTGTCACATATTTGGCGCACCCCCTCGGCGTTTATAGTACCAGGAGAGATTCTTTTGCTTATGAAAATTTCAAATTTGAAATAAGAATACTGGATTGCTTAAAACCAGAACATCCAGCAAGTATCAATTAGACTTCAAACAAACAATGAAAAGTCAATTTCAACGAGAATTTTTTTCATTAAATGAGTTGAATATATACCATGCAGAACGGAGTCAAATGTTAAATATATTTAAATAAAATCTTACGTGTAAAATATAATTATAAAGCTTGAATAAAATTTTTGTGTGTTTTAGTGGTTAAACACAAGTTTATTATGCATACTTTTGATAATAAAAACTAAAGCGGATAGCTTAAAATCTTTCCAAGATCACAAAATATCGCTGTACACTATACATATATTTGACTATAAAGTATTTGGCCCAATCAACTAATCTTTGCACAAAAAAGAGGAATTGATGTATAGTATATTTTAAGATTTTTAACTCATTAATTAAATGTTTCTGTTAATGTATGCCGTTTTATACAAGCTAACCAGCAACAAAGAGCATTATATCCCATAAGAGTATTCTCGGCTTCTCTAAAGTCTATGTCTCCAATATTACCCTTCTGAAAATAAAAATTGTCGCCTATGTTACTATGGAAATAATAATAATAAAAAAATAATAATAAAAATAAAAAAAAATAAAATAATTTTTCACTGCTAAATTAACAATCTAATTTTTCTTCAGATAAATGAAAATTGTAATTAACAGATTAAAAATACACTATATGGCCATTAATGACCGGACACTTTCAATTTTAGACATATTGTCGAATATTTAAAAATATACTTGTCAGATTTTTCTGGAACTTCAGGATTATAAAGATTATGCTTGACCTCTATATTTATCAATGTCCATTTGATATGGAAGACAATTAGGGGGGGGGGGGGGCGACAAAGGATCAAAGAATAATAACAATATTTGGGATCACTCTGTACATTAAAATACATGAAATGATCTATCGCTGTAGAATGCATATATGTAGATTCTGTGCAACATGTCCACTGATTTCCTTAATAATAGCACGTGCATTCATAAAGATATAGCGATTTTTTTTTTTTTTGAAAAGTGATTTTTATTTTCAATTCTTTCATGTTTTTTAACTTTTATCATGCAGGGTTTTCAACCAGATGTAACGCCAGTTTCAGGAAAAATAGCAAAACGTAGTGCAATTGGAATATAGATGTATGAACTATTTTATGAAATATAAGTAATTGCATGAAATAAGTGTTATCTACGTATGTGCGAACAATAACAACGGTCTTTTTACATAATTTAAATTCAATTTTATGGAGTAACTCATAAAAAAAATTCAATCAGATAACGTGAAAATTATGAAAGATATTGTCGATAGAGTGAGCTCTTGTTTAGTTATTCTTTAAAACCCAGCTGAATGATAAGGGATTTTCCGCAAACCATCATTTTTAATTAACTGAGTTTTACAAAAATGTTAGTGTTTCAAGAATATCAATGAGAAGATTTGGGACAAAAGTTTCGATTTTGATACTTATTTTTATTATAGAATAGCTTCGTTCTGGTAATGTATAATGACTAAAGCATCAATAAAAAGTGAAAAAAAAAAATAAAATTTGCAATTTGTGGAATCATTTACCTCCTTTTAGAGTGAATTAAAAAATCAGTTCATTCCCATCGCCGATATTTTTCTGAATTTTCAAGATATTTGACTGATTTTTTTGTGTGTTGCTCAATAAAGTTAATTATTAAATTATGTAAAAAGATCGTAGTTATCATTCGCTCATGTGCAGATAATTATTTAATACAACTATTCATATTTAAAAAAATATTTAATATATGTATATTCCAATTGTACTATATTGTTTCTACTACATTTTGCCAATTTGTCTGAAACTGTCGTTAAATTTGATTGAAAATCCTGTATTGTATAAACTAAAAACATGCAAGATTTTTTTTTTAACTTTTCAATACAAACTGCTATATTTTCATGAATATACGTGTTATTCTTAGAACATTCAGTAGACATATTGTACAGCATCCACATATTTGTATTCTGCAGCGATAGATCATATCGTGCATTTTAATGTACAGGGTGATCCGAAATATTTTCCTTTGATTTTTTGTCAGCCCCCTAATTATCATCCTTATCAAATGGTCGTCGATAAAAATGAGGTCAAACATAATTTTTATAACCCTGAAGTTCCAGGAAAATCCTATAAATATATTTCAAAATATTATACGAAATGTTTAAGATTAAAAAGTGTCCGGTCATTGATGGTCATATAGTGTATATAATTTTTTATGTTAGAGAACAGGGATAGGTTCACAGAATAGTCGATCAACCCATTTCTAGTGAACACAATGTTTTTGAAAATTTATTTAATAAATGTAGGCTTAGACACGAACCAGCTATGAAGTATTCGCTTCATTAAAATCTATGTCTCCAATGTTCCGTCCTCAGGAAATTTTGTTTCGTCTCTTATGATACAAATAAGAAATGTAAAAATAATTTCAACATTTGCACAGCTAAAATAGATTAAAGGTCTAGCTATTCTTCTGATAAACAATAATTATAGAAACATAATTAAAATAGATTAATTTTCTTCACTGAGAACAGGAATAGGTTCAAAGATTACTCCGATTGATTCATTTTGGATGAAAACAATACTGGCATGAAAACATTGGGATTGAATTTAACCAATACTTTTTAGCTACTAAAGAAGATATGAGAACGTGAGTTTCAAAACTCGCCTCGTAGAATAATATTAAAAAAACGAGTTTATTCTATTGGTGAACTTGCATAAAAATAACTTTATTTGCAATTGCTATTATTTGCAACTACTTTGTTTTACAATGAAAATCAATAGACGCTGTCAGAGGTTTTTAGAGATATCCAGGAAATTGAATTTTGGCCTAAGTCGAATTTTGAAACTCGCATGTATTCGCATGCTTGCCATTTTAATAAATGGCAAATAAATTCAATCAAATATAAAGTTAAAATTAATAATAATGGTTAAATTGTATTTATTTTCATAATGGTTACTAACACATGAAAATTGCCAATTCAAATATTTTAATAAAATACTTTGCTAACAATGTAAATAAAGTAAATGTAGGATAAATCTGGATTAGATGCCCTATTGGTTAGTTACATTAGTCACTGTATTTCAGCTAACTGGATATGTGACAGAGTTAGTGACGTCGTTCTATAACTCTCCAATCGTTATATATATAATTATAATAGTCGTAGAAGCTATTTCATGCTTCAAGTAAAAGTTATATTCAATTTAAAAAAAATAGTAAGCTAGGTTTTTATTGTAAGTTTTCATAAACTAGAGATGGTACCAGGGGAAATATAACGTATTTATTAGATTTTTTTAATGAAATATTTAGGGAATGTTGTTAAAAGAGTTATCGAAAATATGTTAGTTTATAGGATGCAGCCATATTTCTGTCAGCTACTGGCTAGTGCATTTATTCCGATCCAGTGAGGCGTGTAATCCCGAGTTCCAAGATTGATGGCAAAAATAATTAAAAGTTATTGGATATATATATTATGAGGGGCTTAAAGCAGGCAACTGTCCCCGACTAATCTTGAAAGATTTTTAATAAACTGACAAGTGTGAGTTTTACTCGCACTCATAAGTTTTCGTACAATAAATATGGATTATTAACTGTATTATTAAAAACAATCGTTATTAAAAGAATAATAAGAATTTGTAAAACACTATACAACGTAGGGTTGGGCGTCACTGTGTATACTAGAAAAGTATAAATGGGTATAGCCGAAAATTTCAAAGAGATGGGAACTTAAATTATATCAAATATTACTATTCTGTATAACAACTTTTTTAATCTTATCCAAATATGTTTATGATAAACTTAATTCGGGACTGACAATAAAAGTTTTGCATATTTAAAATTTCATTTGACGTTTCATAAAATAAAATTCAGAGTAGTAGCAATCTATTCCTTTTACAATGTGTCTAAAACAAAAACTTGTTAAAAGTTTAAACTTTGTATTATGCTAAGTGCGCTCTGAAAGAAGGTCGCAAAGTTGCAACTCCACCTTGGTCAGTGCCGCGTTTTTTCAGATAGGTTTTTAATTATCTTTTAAAGACACAGGAGTTGTATTGAGAGATCCACTCAATGCAGATTAGTTGCAAATCCTATAGTATTTTATGCGATTAATTCTAATTAAAATAGTCTGTTTTTAGCAATTTGACGTTTATCGCTTTTATATTGCTACTGGACATTTCATTACACAAATATATCATTAAAAGTTGCTTTAAAAGTCGTAGAACACGTAACCCTTGTCATTATGTATGGGCAAACCGCCCGTATCTTTAAAGATAATACTTCGATTAACTACCTACGATTTTTTTTTTCAAAAATAATTATCAACAACTCTTTTATACTTCTACTACGACAGATATCCCCCCCCCCCAACGCTCCTCAACACATTTTTGAATGTCGGCAAATGATAATTTATGTTAATGGGGAAATACGCTTATCTCAAATACTATGTGACCTAGGGTAATCGCTATAGTTTTCCTGCAAGGTTTAAATTAATGTCTACTACCTCTAATTTTTTCATGATTTCAGTTTCAGTAATTTCGCAAATAGAAGGGGAGGCATAATTTTGCATTACATTTTAGACTATATCTTTCAAGGCGTATCTAAAATTAAAAGAAATGCAATTTTGAATTCGTTGTTACAAAAGCTTTCGCACGCGATCCCACACAATATATACATTTTTAATTTTTTTTTCAAGTACCTTTATTAGATGCCTCATTTTTTCCTAAATATATTAGTGAATGTTTAATAATCTATAAATACGTGGCTCAACAGCTTTTATTACTTCAGACAATTTGAATTTTATACATTCTATAGTTTTCGATTAAAATGGCTATGACAGGCAGACACAGGAGTGATCTTATAATGGTTCAGTATTTACTTTTTAAGTACGGACCCCTAAAGAATACTATAATGATGAGGTCACATTTAATAGTATGAAATGAAATGTTATGATAAAATCCTGAAACGTGACGGAGGTGTTTCAATTGTGAGGTTTATCAAAAGTGGAACTAAAATATCATTTGAAGTTATATAAGATAAATCAGCTTAAAAACTGATAAATTTCCAGGCGATTAAAGTTACGATTATTTAAACAGAATTATAAAAGATGATTTCTGTAAAAATGTTAAATTATTTGATGTTTAGAAGCTGATATATTCTAGGTGTGTGACAGGCGTATATTAATGCAACGATGGTTCAAAATGGGACAATGAATCAATTTTGATTAATTCTAGTGTCTAGTGAAAATTAACTTTCTTAAAAATGCGTAGTAAAGAAAATATTTGAAAAAAAATGCAATAAATATGTAAACTTTATAAATGAAATACTTTCCAAAATTTCTCCTTATATTCGCATATGCTGTTCCTTTAATGAAAATCGTAAACAAATATATCATAACAATATTTCAATAAAATATTTGGGCGGATCCGTGTTCAGGTTACACCTATAGAGATCCATCCAAAGCTACATCGATTCTGTCTGAAACGTTTAGCATCGAATTTGAAATAACCTAGTGCGAGAGAATTATCACCGTCTTCGTTGCAAAAAATTATTATCATGTGTTTTAGTAAATTATAGACTGGGAGGTGGCAGCACGGACAATTAGCTCATCGAATTGGAAGTTGAAATTCCAGGATTAGACAGAACTCGATTAGCATATTAAAATGCAACTGGTCTGCTAAATCATATCTTAGTGCAAACAACCTTAATAAAAAAATTTAGTGGCTGACTGGTGGGTTTATTATTTTGTTTTCCTGCACCCAAACGTATGAAAGCGTGGACTGAGAACAGGAAAACACAATGGTAAAACCACGAGTTATCCGCTAAAATTGGCTTTTCAGGTGTTTCACAAAAATATGATTTAGCAGACCAATTGCTTTTAAATATGCAAATCGAGTTTTAACTGATTCGGAATTTCCTCCTTCAACTCGATGATGTGATTGTCTATGCTGCCTTGTCTATTATAAATGCTATACAATTTCACGCATACCAGCAATATTTGAAAAATGTGTATTTCTTAAATGACAAAACAAAAACGTTTCAAGATCTGTGGGTAACGCGTAAATGAAATTAAGGTGCGCATTTATTTCAAAACAATGTAAAAATTAAATTTTAATACGAAGAATGACATGGTTATATAAATTGGTACCCGTTAATGAATTTTAAGAAAAATTAACAAAATTAAAGTAACGTAATTAATTGTCATAATTAAAATTTACTTTAGATTGTTAAAAAAAATTTATGCTCCATATTAGATTTGACTATTTAACACTTTCTGGCACACTGTGCCCGGTCTGGGATACTTAATTTTAATTCCAAAATTGCAAATGGCACCAATGATTTTTTAGTAAAATTTTGGTTTTACAATAAAAGCTCAAAATTAAGGATTTCAAAACATCTAAAAAGTTCGTTTGAGAATTCCGGTGTCAGTCGATAATTTCCCATTTTACTAACAGATTTTGCCCGCGCTGGAAAAGGTTAAAGAAACTTACGATTCTTTAACTTTTAAAAAATTGCATTCTTGAAAAAAATATTTTTTAAAGAGTAAACATTTCTGAAAACTTTAAAACAAAGCTAATGACAATCTCAACAAATTGTTAAATATAAAATATTTTCAAAGAGAGACCTTTAAAGTCATTTTGAGGAATTGCACGCAAGGTAGTTAAAAAAATTTCACATTTTTTTTTTCGTAAAATTTTCAGAATATATAGTGTTCTAAATTTGAGGCTTCCGGTAACAACCCGGTAAGGCACATTTTTAATATTTTGAGTAATTAACGTTTAAAGTTTTCAAAAATGTATTTTTATCATTACTTTTATAAAATAGATTAGAATTTAATAATTTTCCCTACATTCAATTGGAATATAAGAACCTCTTTTTTTTTGCCAAAATAGTTATACATAAATGGTTTTTGTTAATTCAGAACCAATTAAAATATAATTATTATCTGATTATTACCGTTTTACATTTATTTTTAATAAATGTAAATTAAATTAAATATTTATTTATATTTTAAACATTAATTTCACAACAATTAAATACATTGTCAATTTTTTTTTTCCTTTTTTATGTTATTATATTTTTAGAAGACGATTATTATATTTTTAGATAGACGATTAAACGAACGACGAAACGACGAAATAAATAGAAATCTTATCTGGTTATTACCGTTAATTTACGCACTTATTCGATTGTTACCGTTTTTTCAATTTTTAAATGAAAATTTATAGTCTCCCTATGACGGGAAGTATTCGATTTTTACTCTTCAGTACTATGGCAGATGAGAGTACTCTTTTAAAGCTACATTTTTCCAAATTATCTCAATTTTTTCAAAAATGTGCCTTACCTGGTCATTACCTGGAGCCACAAAAATGATACATAATACTACACAAGTTTAACTAAAATTAATATATTTTTTAATTGAAAAAGTGTTCTTTATTTTTGTGCTATATTGTTAGAATTTTGAAAATTTTATGTAAGCAAGATACAGTTTTGTTATTAAAACATAAAGATGCTATAAATAGACAATTGTTTGGATGCAGTAGAAGCACATGACAAAGTACAAGACTGATTAAGTAAAAAAAAAAAAAAAAAAGTTACATTATGATGAGCTCAATTCTAGATTCTGATTTCTTGTTAGACATGATTAAAACGTCTATAAAATATCAATTTCTACATTATGATTTGTAAAAATATATGTAAAGAACGGAAAAACATACCTGTTACTGTTTTTACAATTTTCTAAAGATTGTTTTGTTTTTATAACTGTACTTCTACGACATAATATGACAAACAGTCTATTTTTTCACTTTTTAACTTTTTAAGTTACCTTACGAGGTCTTTCAAAATAAAAAAAATTAATTAAACATTTCATCATTTAAGTTATAACTCTCATAAGCGATTTTGATGAGCGAGAGGTCATAATCAGTCGCTGTTATAAATGAAATATTTGAAAATATAACAAGTAGTATTTTTTACAAGGTATTAGAATTTTTTTGAATGAAATTATTTAAAAAAAAAAATTCATATAATGCATGTAATTCATAAATATGCAGCCATATATGATTTATTCTTTGTTTTTGATTTAGATTGTGACGGTCGATTATCTACTTGAGGGACATAAACCCAAAGGGAGAGCCCTTCGTGGGGGAGGTCTTTTTAAGGGAACCTAACCCGCATTTACGCATGGTTTCCCAAGGTTCGAAGAAAACTACGAAAACTCTGAACGGTTAAGCCGACAGGCGCGATTGATTTCGAACGCAGCACCTCCCGTCTACCAGATTCGAGAGCAGAACCTTTCAGACACTGTTGAGACTATACGATTTATGAACAATTAAAAGGCCAAATGAACGTGTTCCAAAACTCATAGACAACATCCAAATAATTTTAAAGCAGATCTTAATTTTAAGTTTATAAGCTATAATCTAGTGTATATAATTTGCATGAGTGATGAAATTGTAAAATACATTTACCAATGCGATAACATTTATATTTATGAGCAAAGTATACATTTTAAAGTAATAAAACGAATGTTTCAATGAATTTTGTTTCGGAAACAACATTTTCATTAAGCATTATCATTCAAGGATTCATATAAGGATTTAGTGCGCAGTAATATTTTAATTTGTACAAATAATGAAGTTGTAAATATCAGCCATTTATATGGCCATATATAATTTATGAACAATACATAAAAATTAATTTGTCAAACGAATCTGTTTCAAGACTTACAGACAACGTCTAAATAAATTTAAGTCATAAATTTAAAATTGATTTTAAAAGCCTATATAACTGGATTAAAATAGTGAAATTTAAAAATAAATTTACTAGTGCGATAACAAGTAATTTCTGAATAACAAACATTTCAAAGTAATAAATTGAATGCATTTTTACATACATAGGTAGAATGTAAAGCACTATAAAATACATTGCCGTTGCATAACATTGTTTGAATTAGATTGTAGTTCATATAAGTCTTACGAATGATAAAAGTTTTATTACACATTTGAAAACTTATTCGTAAAGTGACAATTCAAAAATGAAATTTTTCTAAAACGACAAGAATCTTTTTGAAACATTAAATCAATTTAATTTAAAATGAAAGGAAATTAATTCAAAACTTCCATAATCTTGATCAAATGTAATTTATTTCCTTATAATCCACATCATGACAGATTACTTAAAGATTTGTAGATAGTAAGGCCAGATTATATGAATAATCAAACTAATTTGGATTTAAAGATATTAACAAGTATTTTTAATGCGATTTAGTGGACAGTTTTGTGATTAACCTTTACTAAAATATTAAAAATATCAGTTTTGAATTTTTCACGTTACGAATAAGTGTACCAGTTGATTTGATTTAACTTACTTTCCATTGAATTTCCACAGCCTGTAGACTAGGAAAAATACTCCATATTATACTTACTTTTCAAAATCAAGAATAGTGCCAATGTGTACTTAAGTAAAAAAATTTCAAATTGAAAAGTAACTATTTGTTGTATGTATTCGATATTTGTTTCAAAATTAGATATGAAACAAAAATTTTAAACGTGAAAGATGCAATAAATAAACATGTGAATGTTTGTTAAAATGAGAAATATTTTCTATAGTACTAAACATTTTCACCTAAAATACAAAAATCTATATGCAATAAATTATCACTGCTCCCTCCCCTTCACCCCCTCTTTCATGGATGTGTTAAAGAATTAAAAAATAAGTACCACATTAACAAATTAATTAAAAAAAATAATTAATTGTTTAAAATAGAGGTGCACAACCTGTAGCCCGCGGGCCAAACTCATACCACTAATTTTATGCAGAATAATTTTCCTTATAACAGTGACAGAAACTTTGCTATGAAAGAAAACAAACGCCACTTTTCAAATATCCTGGTGGCAAACGATTTTCTAGCAAAAAGGTTGTGCATCACTAGTTTAAAACGATCCACCTATACTGCGTAGTGATTTCATTCTCAGATATATATAAAAATAAACAAGGGAGAGTGGGGTGGATTGGGGGTGTGGGAGGAATGGGACAGTAAGTTTTACTATTTATGTATCATTCTAAACATTTCGTCAATTACAAATTAGATGAAGCAATGGTACAACAATAATCAGTTGAAAACAGTTTATGATCTGCATAAGCTTGTAGTTTTATAAAGAAAAAGATTATTTCAAAAATCAAAAGAATATGAAGCAAATTTACTTATAAAGTACAGAGAGGAATCGAGAATAGTGCCAATGTGACATGACAACAAACGAAGGAATGGGACAAGTCTAATTCCTTCTTTTTAATAAGATAAATGTAAATTGCTATTATGCAAATATTTTTAGAGGGTGATATGTATTAAATATGACATTTAAAATGTATTCACTTTTTAAAAATGTAAATAAATGGAACTAAGGATTTTTTAATGAATGAAAATTCTGAATTTTCCCTCCAGTGATGAAGATACTGGAATTTGACATTGTAGCGCAAACATTATCAACTTACTATAGTTGTTAGTTGTTGTTAGCTATTTGCGTCACACATTATTTTACAGCTGTCCCATACCTCCTTGCTGATAGAGAGGTATGGGACACGTTTTAAAATTTGCAATGTCTTTAATTATAAAATTGTCTTTGCAAGTTATTTTTTCTATATTATTCAAGGACATTAGAAAAAAATTCATTTTGTAATAAATAAATTGAAATTTTTGTGTCAAACAAAGTTGATTTTTTTACTTTTATAAAAAGCGTCCCATTCCTCCCCACTTCCCCCTTATCTCATGAATGCATATATTTTTTTTTTTACTTCTTTTTGAAATAAAAAATTTTACTGCACTTAATAATTTAAATACTTTGAAATATAGAAAAATATTGGGGAAGATAAATATTAGAGATTTTTTTCTTAGAAAACAGACAATAGTTAATATAGGTATTCCCTAAAACGTTTACGCTTCGGATCCTAGGTATTATATTAAAAAAAATCTGGATCAGTAATATTTACAAATTACAATAGTATTTTTTGTGGGAATAATATAGGTGTTTATGTGATTCAAGCAATGCGTGTGTAAGAGAAAGAGGGGGAAGGGAGAAATAATGCTACTCTTTAACTACAAAATACTTTATGCAACTTTTAATAAACATGCTAATATCTTAAAAATATCAAGAGATATACATTGAAATCCCTCATTTATATTTATCCAATGACAACATACATAATCTTTGAATATTTGATTTAAGAAGCGACTTATGCAAATAAATGCTTTATAAGTTTTATTTCTTATTTTATATTTTCTCAAAAAAGAAATTAAGTTTATTAAAATGATAAAAAAAAAAAAAAAAAAAAAAAAAAAAAAAACGAAACGTGTGCTTGAATATTGTTTTAAGACATTTAAAAGTACTGTTAAATGGAATTTTTAAATAGCTTAAAATACTGTATGTTCAATTATTTAATTTAAATATCTCAAAAAATGCTTAAATCAATATAAAATATCATTTTGAATCAATTCAAGACACTTTTTTAATCCCACGTAATTTGAAGTAGGACTTTTTTTTTTTTTTTTTTTTTTTTTGCTAAAATACTATTATTAAGCATTTAAAAATATTTTTGATACGAATTACTATTTGGAAATTTTTTAGACTTTTTTGAGAAAACAATAACTTTTAAACATTAAGAATTTTTTTAGATAAAAAAATAATTTGGGTGATGCATTTTTTTATTTACTAAAATACTATTTTTATGCATTTAAATATAATGATAGTGATCTGGCTGAAATTTTGATTAAAAACATTTTAATATTCTTTTCGGGTTTTTTTTATTATAAAATTGTTAAATATTTTTTAAAACCTTTAAAATCACTGTAAATGCCACTTAAATCGAGGGGCGTGCAAAGAGAAATTTGCGCCCGGGGAAAGTTAGAATTTGGCGTCCCCTCCCCAAACTTTTCTCGTAACATGCCAAAAATGACGTTGGTAGTATAAATTTGGCGCCCCCTAAATTTCCACATCCAGGGCGACCGCCCCCTTCTCCCCCACCCCCTTTCACACGAACCTGCTTAAATCTATCACATACACCGATTCAGTTACGCATATGTAGATAGCAAAAATAGAGAACAATAAATTTTAAAAACCACATTATTATTTGTATTTCGTTTTCACTCGATTGATAGAAAATTGACTATTGTGATATAAATGGCACTTACAATCTTTTACATTTATTTACTTAATTTATTATGCTTATATAAAAACAAAACCACTTACCTCTAATATTTAATATCAGGATTTACTCTCTTCTGTACTTTAACGTAAGACGATCTTGAACAAATTTTGCAAATATTTCCACTTACCACTGTCCAATACGGATATTTTTTAAGAAATGATACTTTAAATTTTTACAGTAAAAATTACTGTAACCCATAACCGGGAAAGTATATTCGCCAAATTGATCTGATCAAAGATAAGAACAGTTCTTACCCCAAAATTAATGATAATCCAATAATATTATCCATTAGAGTATTTAGATATATTCCCAAGAATTTTGGTACGAGCGAAGAAACTTGCTTGCCGTACACACATAAACAATACAACCACACACAGCTGATCGTGCGAGTTTATCATCTGCACCGGAATACACACTAAAAATCCTAAGCCGTCGAGAAGAACATACACACAATACTATTCCGATGAACCTGCCGTTAACAATGAACTATCACCTGGGATAGTTTTCCAATGTTTGCCAGCAGAGGCCAATTGAAACCCGCTTCCGTTATGACGTAAAAACCGGAACGAACGTCACAGTTTGGATACTTTTGATTGGTCGGGGAGAAACCGAAAGCAAACTGGAAGAAAACTTTTTTTTCGGTTTCTAATCTCAGGTTTCTGTATTATGCGAAACATTCTAAATGAAAGATAAAAAATCAATTAATCTTCGCATATTTTTGATTTATTCATTTGCCGTTTCATCTTGTGTGTCGATGATTTATTACAAGAAATGCTTCAGTGAAGTCGCTGCTTAAAACAAACAATAAAGTCTAAGAAGAAAAACATATTTATATTAATTCATATTACGATATCCGAAAAGTGTTCTACAAGCTCGATAATTGTATATGTATTATTTATTGTATAAATCAATAAAATTAAATTATGGAATTATACAACTGAACAATTTTAGAAGATATAATAATTGATATTTATAGAATATTAGATAAAACTTATTGTAAAATTATATAATTATGGAATTGATTACTCAGATTGTTGAATAATTAGCTTATAAAACAGACTTGTTTTTGTTTTTATGTTAACTAGAAATTAAATAGTTATATATATATATATATATATATATATATATATATATATATAAAATTACTAGTAAAAGTAAAATATTATGAATTTTAAGTGTTTCTTACTCGAAGCTTATTTTAGCTCTTTAGCCTTTCGCGTTCGTAACACTACTATTTCTGAAAGTAATTTTTCATCTTTTAATCGCAAAATTTCTGCGATTGAGGTAAAAATTAGTATTCGAGAGCAACGGCATTCAAAAATTAAAACTTGTATACAGGACCCTCCCATGAAAAAATTTTATGATAGAAACTTTATGAAACGTAATGGACTTAATCTATATATTGTTTTTCTTAGAAAGTATTAACCCTTTCCACTCCTCGTCATATTGAGCATGGGCTACCAGTAACTCCCGTCATTTTGACAGTGGGCTACCAGCAACTCCGCGTCATTGCACAAACTTGATTAGGTCGGCACAGCTTTTTTAACCCTTTTAGGGGCAATGCACTTATATTTTTTTAAATGCTGAAATAATTTAAAGACATGAGAAATGAAAAACAAATTTATTTCAAAATATATAACAGCTTTTCTTCACGTACTTCATGTAATTAAAATTTTCATTTCAAAAGTCTGATGTAAATGTGGTAATTCGCAATTAAAATTAAGTGGGATATATTTTATCCCACCGCCCTTCAAGGGGTTAAAAGAAGTTTCCTTGAAGTACACATTTTCAAAAATGCTCTGATTAAATAACGCACATTTTACTTTTTTTTATTACTGGAGGCCAAAACAAATTTTGCAAGGAAAAATGATGTCGCCGCAGCGGCGACCATAAAGTACTCAACTTACTTTGCAATGAAACAGCAGAATTATCACATGGGTTTCCATAAAATTTTACATTTAGTTAGTACTTGATATAACTTGCTGCTGATTACGTTTTGGTGCAAATTGCTCAACAGGTGGCATTGCCAGGCTTCATTATTCTTGATTACCGCAATAGCTCTATCTCAAGATCTAATACACGAAATTTTATAAAACTTTAGTTTCAGTTAGTTCATGATATAGATTAGAATTGCTTAATTATTAATGTACATCGCCCTACAGATGACGCTGTTATGCTGCATTTTTCACGATTTCGCTATAAATGTATCTCAAGAACTAATGCATGGATTTTCATTAAATTTCTGATTCTGTTAGTGCCTGATAAAAGATGAATCCTGATTAGTTTTTGCTGTACATTATCCTACATATGGCGCTGTCATGCAGATTTTTTTTTTTAATTTTGCAGTAGCTCTATCTCAAAAACTAATGAACAGATTTTCATCAAACCACAGATTCAGTTATAAGTTGACACAAGTTGTTTCTACTAGAATTTGGTTTAACCCACCTATCCGGTGACGCATCTATGCTACATTTTTCAGGAAGTATTAACATGTATAAGATAGAAAAAAGTTTTGGGATTGCCACATCTGACTAGTTTTAGAATTTGTTCCATAATGAGTATTTAGATTTTATAAATTACTGTCATGCCAAAGTTGTACATTCTGATACCTACAGTGCCCCAGAAATTGCAGTATTCCAAATTAATCGTTATTTAGAATCTTTCTTGAAAGTTTTAGGTTTATTTGTCAAATTAAATTTTCAAATATTTCATAAAGACTTTTTTCCTAAAGGATATTTACATCTTAAAAGTAACCTCTACACCAAATTTCAAGTTTCTACCCAATCAATATAATAGAAATTGCAATTTTAGAACTTTTTGTTCTAAAATTGCAATGAATGACCAATGAAGGTTGTTGTGCCGAAATAATTGTCTCTTTCGGTGCAGAGATGGTCATCAAAATTTTTTTGCCATCATTTTTTTTTTAATCAGCTAGGTATTTTCAGAGATAGTATCTCAAGTGCACACAAATGTTACTTCTATTATAAACAAAAAAGTAAGAAATTAAATATATAAAACCGATTTCTAAATGTGATTCAGACTGTAATGGTTTTATATGTCCTGTTTTTTTACTTACATTTTTGATTACGATTAATCGGGCAATGTAGAAATTATGCATTAGGACTTTTTATTGATTTCTACTTCAAAAATTAATCGTAATTGTTGTGTCTGCGTGATATTGCTCTTGATAACGAGCCACGTACCACAATCTCCAATTTTATTTGTAATTGTTCGCATTATGATAGCTCCATTTAATTTTCTTGTCATGTTTAAGTACAAATTATCATTTATCATCATCATCATCATTATAATCAGCTGTTTTCAATCCACTGCTGGATGTATAACTCCTCCAGATTTTTTCAATGCTTCCTGTCTAGTGGTTCATTTATCCAATTATCACCAGGCACATTTCTAACATCCTCACTCCACCTTGCTTGAGATCGTCTTCTTGGTCGTTTTACATTTCTGGGACTCCACTGTAGGGTGCTTGTGTTCCACCTATTGTCTTGTCTTCTTTCAATGTCCCCAGCCCATTTCCATTTCAGTCGTTCAATTCTTTCAGTGATGTCAAAAACTTTCGTCTGACTGCTTATCCAATTTATTCTCTTTTTGTGTCTTCTGAATTATAAATCAAATTTTAAGACAAGATTGTAATATTATGAATTTTAAATTTTGAACAACAAATTGTTAAATGAAATAATTATGTATACTACCTTTGAATCAAAAATTTTCTTACAAGTTCATACAATAATATTAGCCAAAATTAAACAGAAATGAAAATTATTAACAATATACAATTTGTCCGAAAATTTTAAAACTTTCAGTGATGGTAAATTATACTGATGCTGACACAAAAGATATTTTATATGATTTATTCAGTCAATGTGTTACTCGAAACCCAAAATCGATTTCTGGTCGTAAATTTAAAATAATGAAGATATCGAAATCTTTAATAACTTTTCATTTTATGATATGCGATTACGACGGAAATTTTGAATTAAGCTAGCAATAAAAAGTAATTTCGATTTTTATTGTGCTACTGCGATTCATATATACAAATACTTTCTTGAATTCTTTAATTTTTGAAACTTTTTTTAAATAACATGAATAAAATACATTTAATTTTGTTTAGGATTCTTATCTGGTTGTGTTTGTTTGTTTGATTGAACGCTAAATAATTCTAGAAAGAAAAGCTAACACTTACGTTTATCTAAATAAGTCTTAAAACTGAAGCAATTGTGAACATCTATGATACTGTTATTAAATGCATAACGGAGCTTTGTAAGACTAAAATACCTTATTTTTAAGTTGCGGTGTTCCGAGTTCAGAAAGTAATCTTTACGTTAAATCATTCGTATCTAATCCGATAACAATGCTTTAAACCTTAAATTTTAAACTTGCTTGGGACAGTGGGATTTCGATTCGCAATTATGTTATTAAATGATGATGCTACGCTTGTTGATAAAATTTCACTTGGAATGTTTTCTTTTTTATCTCATTTTATGAATATGTGTGTAAACATTGATTCTATTGTAAACCGTAAACTTCATAACTCATCTTAAATATATATATATATATATAAATATATATATATATATATATATATATATATATATATATATATATATATATATATATATATATGTATATAATACTTTTATAAATACATCCAAAGTTATTCAGACAATACCATTAAATAAACCAACCAGTATTTCTACAATCATATTATTGAAAACAGTTGAAGTTTGAAGTGTAATTGAAGGCAGATTACCAAATTACTAAAAAATATATGGATAAATGGACATTATATAACCAGAGTAATTCATATATTACCATACAATAAACCAATGAAACCAGTATTTTTACAGTCATCTTATTGAAAACAGTTGAAGTTTGAAGTGAAATAGAAGGCAGATTACCAAAATAATGAAAGGTAAATGGATAAAAGGACAGTAGAAGGCTTTTTTATTAAACTACTTATATATATACAAGCTGAGTCGCTCGGCTTTGTCTGGCCTCATAATAATATTCATAAATGAACCTGAAATCTGTACTGCAAAATCTCATAAAAAGAACCAAATCTAGAACAAAACAAACCTCGAACCGGGTCCCCGCTACCTACGGATCCGTATATCAGGCGTTCTCTTACAATAAAAAAAATCTCGATTTTTTTAGTTTTACATTCCACCACTATGGCGCCAACTCTGTTCTTAACAAAACTACTTCTGGACGAAACCCCATTAAACAACCTTCCCGTTGATATATTAGTGAAGGGGTTGGCGGATTTCAACAAAAATTTAAGATAATTGTTTAATTGATAATTTAAGGGACCTCAGGACTTTTAAAGCGTCCAAATTTTCGGAATTTCAATTTTTTTATATGTTAAACTGCTAACTTTTCTGAACATTTTTATATAAATATTTTCACGAAATTCTCATTAGAACAAAAGTTATGGGTTTTAGAATTTTACCCGCTTAGTAGCTATAGCGGCGTTTCCGAAACTTGGAAGTCATTTTTCTCCAAATAACATTTTTGGCCATAGCGCGCACGATATCTCAAAATCTTGTAAGTATTTTTTCATAAAATTTTTAAAATATATATTTCATGTTAATCTGTATAAACTGAACCTAAAATTTTCTTTTTATTGTTAAAAAAAACTTTATTTTTTTAGGTGATTATCTTGTTGAAAATTTCGAAACTTTCTATCAGTTAACCCTTTCCGGGGCAAGATACTTGTATTCGCAAAATGTTGAAATAATTGACTGACACCAGTATTTACACGGAATTTTATTTGTAAACTAATAAAAGTGTATTTTTGCGTATTTAATAAAAGGGAAATTTTCCTAGAAAATTTCTGGTGTCAGTGTGGCAATTTGGAATTAAGATTAGGTGTTGTCATTGTGCCAACACCACCCTTCAAGGGGTTAAATACAACTTTGTATTAAATATAGAATTTTTTTTAATATAAATTTATTTAGGTTTAAGATATTTATTACAATCTGACGTATAAGTAGAGATCAACATTTCCAAACTAGTTGCAATATTTATTTTGTAATCGTGCGCGTAAGCTGATATGTCAATTTTCTGCTCGTCAAAATGTCCCACAGTTTGGAGCGCTCTGTAAATGCTAATTCTGCATCTTGCAATTTTTTAAAGGCATAAAATGAAAAAACGTACTTATATTTTTCATCTCAACAAAAAATTGTGTTTTAATATCATAAACAATTTAAGATATTCAATATTCATGATGGTCTCATTTTTTTCAATTTTTCCGATTTTAAGAGTCCTGAGAGCCCTTAAGATAATTGAAGTTACGGTTATCTTTACTATACTTTCCCTTTTTTAAAACATATATATATATACAATATTAGTCAATTTTCATTGTCAAATTTGAATAGTATTATTATAATATACATAAATTTATCTTGATTACATATATTAATATAGTTGCAAGTAAAAATATCACAAATATTTCAATTTTCACATGTAAAATCCGTAAGTATTTAATTAGATATTTACTTTCGTATCAGATTATTATTATTTACTATATATCCTCCAAAAACGTATAAAATCAACATAATGATATATGGGTCATTTTCAAAAAACTTGTACATTTGGGAAATTTTTCACAAAAAAAAAAATTTTTTTTAAATGCAACTTATAAAAATATTAGATGATACTAAAACATTTCTTGTATATAAAACTGAAGACAGCAGTTCACTTTTTGATTTGGAACGTCAAATAAAAAATAAAGTATAAACTTGCAACACTAAAATGTCCCCCTCTGTTACCAACAGTCAAAAATTTTTATTTAAAAAAATAAAACACCTAAAGCAGTAAATATCACATTTCCTTTAATTACATGATTGCTACTTTCAGAAAATACTAACTGTTGTTTTGTTATGATTATTTTTATTTTTGTAAAGTACAAAGAATTTCCTCTCTGTTACTTTTTTGGAAAAATCATAAGTTTTAATTAAATGTGCATTCACATTTTTTCAGTTAAATTATAAAAAATATTACATAAATTAAATGTTAGTTAAAGTTACACAATTAATTATTCAAAATGATGATTGATAAAGTTTTTAGTGAAATAAACCAACTTAAATTGACGGTAACAGAGTGAAAAAAAAGTAACCGAAGGGAACGCTGATTGATAGTGGAGTGATATTTGATGTGGCATATTTTTTTATAAGTTTATATCATGTATTGTATACGATATTAATGTTTTAAACATATCCAGCAAGAATTTAAAATTTTTACAAAAATTACTATTGGAAAATAGTGGTATTTGACAGGGCATTCTCTTTTGTAAATTTATATCATGTGCTATGACAAACACACTGCTTAGTTTTTAAAAAAAATCTCATCATATATTAGTCGAGGTAGTGGTGCTTTAAAGCAAGAATTTAAGATTTTTGCAAAAAAAAATACTATTAAAAAATAGTGGGATTAGACCAGGCAATTTTTTTACATAACTTTTATTATGTGTTATAAGCTATCATGAAGTTTCAATGTTTCCAACAGATCATGGTAGAATTTGCAAAATTTTTTGCAAAAGATATTTGCAAAAAAACTACTATTCGAAAATACTGGTATTTCACATGGCATTGTTTTTATAAATTTTTATCATATGTTATAATCTGTGTTTCAATTTATAACAGCTCACCTTAGATTTTCAAATTTTAACAAATTCGCGTGCCACTGGATGACGCTTTAACCCAAGAAATAACGATTTTTACAAAAATTACTATTTGAAAATAGTAGTATTTGACGCGGTTTATCTTTTTTTATAAATTCTTTTCTACTTAAATAATTATCTTTTCTTCTTTAATAGATTTTTATTATGTGTTATAAGATATTCTAAAATTTGAAACAGACCAAGCAAGAATTAAAGGCTTTTGCAAAAATTAATATTCGAAAATAATGGTATTTCACGCTGCATTATTTTTTCATAAATAAGTAGTATTGATTCATAAATATAAATGACTACAATTAAAGAAGCATTTCGTTTGCGAAAATTAAAGCCTAATGTTTATGGCAACTAGCTCACCACAAAACTACTATTTTATATTTAAAAAGAAAAATGCATACTTTTTAATTCTGTTCTAAGAACATGAAACGAGAATGTGCAGCCTTCAAGAACAATGTTTAAATAAACTTGTTTTTTTTTTAGTAGTTTCTTACTCTGTTACACTTTGTTCCACTCTGTTACCATAAGCATGGTAACAGAGGGGAAAAAACTACAAATAATTTTATCAGCACAAAGTGAATTAAAAACAAGAAAAACTAAGCCTATTTATTTAAGAAGCACCATTTGATCTTATGGTTAAAATTTTATAAAAGTATTAAAAAATAAATTTCACATAAATAAGTTGGTAACAGAGGGGAAACTGAATAAAGCATCCTTATCTTGTAAATGCTTTAGTTCAACACCACGGTGAAAATAACTGAATGATTTAAAAAATGGTGGCCTCATCTAAAAATAGACTGTTCAAAGAACTGCAGAACCTTGTGTTGAACACTTAGTAGTAATAATTTATTACAATAAATATGGTAACAGAGTGGAAGTAACAGAGGGGAAAAAATCTGGGGACAACAATAAATTGTTCCATTTTTATAAAAGAACAAGTTTTAAAAAATATATTATATGGTCTATGCTACAGATAAGACATACAACAATTGTCACAAGTGAAAAAATTAACACTTTTGACAATTGATTTATAATTTTATAGCAGTTGAAAAAGTAAGAAGGGAAGAGGGGACATAGAATTTTAGCTATAGCTGACACATTGAAACCATAACTACACTAATATTATTTTTAATTTCTGGTAATATTTAGCCCACATTTACTCTAAACAGTCAGACAAGTAATGTAAATACTTAAATTTTATTTTTAAAACTTTATTTTAGTTATTAAAAATTCTTAAAGTTGGGGGACATAGAATGTACAAGTTTTTTGAAAATGACCCATATAGATTATAATATTGTATTAATATAAAATGTGCAAGCAATATTCTGCGATAAAAATTAGCGAAATACCCACAATTTTGTGTTATCCGCAGTAAAATCAAAGAAAGAATGTTTTGATTTCATACACGGATAAGATTCTGCCGTGCACACATAATATTTAAAAAAGCTTTGAAAAACATTGCTGTTTTCTTAATAATAAAAATACACTTGAATTCTAAAGATTTCCAACAACAAAATTCGTACGATCAATTTCGAGAGAATCATCTGCCTTGAAAAGAATACAGTCAAATCAAAGAATAAATGTTAAAACTATAGAAGAAAACATAAAGAAATTTCATATACATAAATAAATTTCGGAAGCTTGTTAGTTGTTCCCCCTTGTCACTAGTGACGCTAGTTAACGGTCTCATTGCAGATTTTGCTGTAACTGTCATATCTTGTAGCCTTATCTATGATCAGGACCGGCTCTAAGCTTGAGCACACCAGGCGTAATCTACAGAAATCCCTCAACGATCCTAATAAAATATTCTTATTTAAAAAAAAAAAAAAAAAAAAAAAAAAAAAAAAAAATCTGGGCATTAGCTTTTATTGTATTATTTTGGAAGGTAATAAACAACAAATAACAAAACGCTAAAAACGTTTATTAAAATAATTTGTGCAAAACGTTTTTCTATTAGACATGTCTGAACTTCTTCACTGTCATTAAGCTAGTGAAACATCTTTCACACTACTTCTAAGTTCTTTAAACATTAACGCAATTTTCTTCGACATTATTAACAAACATTAATGCAATTTTGGCTCACAAATTGGTTCATCCGAGAATTTCAGCATCTTCTTTCAGCAGAAATATGTTCATTATGATAAAATTGCTATTACAGTCCGACACGCTTTAAAAAGACGAAAACAGTAATATAAATAACTGATTACCTAAAAAAAAGATAATGTGTAATCTGCACTATTCATATTATATATGTAGTGAAAGTACACATATAAATTATATTTTTAAAAATTTGAAGCAAATTGCCCAGTTTGACCCTTTTCGTAAGTAAAGCTTACTTAACCGTAATTTTAATAGACCTTGGTCAATGAGAACGTTTGATAATATGGTTTAATAAACTCTATTTATAAAAACATTCGAATGACTGGAAAGTTTGTTGCAGACATTTAAAAGAGTGATGCTAATAAAATAACAGTTAACAATTTCATGTATGGATTTACCTTAGTTGACTTCAGGCTTTGTAAGAAAATGAACAGAAATAAACACAATTCTTATTTTAATTCTGTGATCGTTAATTTCTCTGCTCG
This sequence comes from Maratus speculifer, assembly GCA_964019185.1. Classification (NCBI taxonomy): domain Eukaryota; kingdom Metazoa; phylum Arthropoda; class Arachnida; order Araneae; family Salticidae; genus Maratus; species Maratus speculifer. Next base: position 186,654,398 of record OZ025299.1, read on the forward strand.
AACTTTGAAACTTTAAAAAAAAAGAAAAAAAGTAGTTAGATGTGGCAATCCCAAAACTTTCTTATATCTTATGCATATTAATACTTCCTGAAAAATGTAGCATGGCGGCGATACCAGTTAGGTGGTTTAAATCAAAATCTAGCAAGCAACAACTTATGCAAATTACTCAATTTGCCGTTTGATGAAAATCCATGCATTAATTCTTGATATAGAACTATTGCAATAATCACGAATAATGCACCACGGCAGTGCCACCAATTACTAACTAAATCTAAAGTTTTATGAAAATTCATGTAAGGGGAACTGGGGCACATTAATACAGTTTTTTTCCTAAGAATTCTTCGGTGTCCAGAAAGTAGAAATTTCAAATTGTTTTTGTGTAGTGTGTTATAAAAATGTGCAATTGTTGTTTTACATAGTATTTTTGCATGTAATTTAAAAAAAAAAATTAAAAAAAAAGTCATTTGTATCAATGTGCTCCATCCCCGGGGCAGATTGATACACCTCATGGGGCGATTCGATACGTTTGGTGAAAATGGAGACAAAATAACACCAATGCATATTTTTCATAGAAAATCTGTCAGCAAACCGTTGTATATTTATGTATAGAAATTCAAATCAACCACAACTTATTTGTAAGTAATATAAAAGCAATTAAAATTAAATGAGAAATGACTTGATGTTCTGGCTGTTCCTTGTCTGATTGTTGGCTGCGGTAACTTTGTCATATCTGTTACTTCAACCCCAGCATTATTTTCTTTCTTAGGAAAGATGAAAAAATTACCAGATCTGTGTATAAATCGATTTATAAACAGAAAATAAAGGATAATTATAATAAAAATTCTGTTTATAATATAATTATCCTTTGCTGTTCTGGAGCTTGTTTCTCTTACTTAACCTTTCCCAGCTAAAAATGAACTGCAGTTTTTTTGTAGAAGTGAAGTGTTTTTGAGGTTTTTCTAAAATTTCTCTAGTCTTTCTGTAGTGCACTATCAACTATAAAATCACTTCAGTTATTTTGTAGTTCATTAAAGGTGATTTTGCAGTAATTTATTTTAAACATTTTGTGCGCTATTAACTTTGAAAACACTGTAGTTTTTATAAAGTCATTTTATAATCAAAAATTAAAAAACATATGACTTTATAACCGTATAATCACTGCAGTGAATTTAAAGTTATTATCCAACCATTAATTTTGAAGTACATTTCCAATGCATCTCTCGAATAACTGTAGTTATTGTCCGATAAATTCTCAGAATTTAATCGGAGAAAAATAATCTCAAATATGCTTCAAAATCGAACTAGGGATTTCTTATCCCATCGAATCACTTCCGTAGTAAAAAATTTATTAGTTCCTTACTTTGTTTTGTTACTTGGAAATTACAAGTTTTAATACATTAAAATCCATTTCTTTTTTTTTAATTCAGACACGGGCGTCCCTATCTATGCTTCCTTCCCCCTAACTTAAAATTCTTAGTTCCTTTATTATTTTAAGCTAAGAGAAAAAAATTAATTTCACTAAATTACATTTCGAAATCCAGTGAGGGGTAGCGACTACCTGTGCCCCCTGCATACAACGGAAATTTCTTAGTTCCTTTAATTTAAGTTACTCTAAAGGAATAAATTTTGCGAGGTTTATCAAAATCAGAGAAAAAACATATTAAGTTTCAAAAGTTATGAGGGACAATGGGCCTTTCACTCACCAACCCCTTAATGCGAAATTTCTTCTTACTTTTTATTGTAAATTTCTTGAAAATTGTACATTTTACTATGCTTTTGAAAATATCAGAAAAGAAAAATTTTGTTAATGTATATGTATATTGTTTTTAATTTAGGAAGGGGCAAATACTTTCCTCTACCTTCCTCCCCCTAAAAGAAAATTCTTAGTTCTTATATTTTAAGCTAAAGAAAAAGATTGAATTTTAGTATTTTTTCAAAAATCGGAGAAAAAAATTAGTTAAATTTCAAAATCGAGTGAGGGATAATGGCTCATCTATTCCCCCACCCCTCACGAAAAATTCTTCTTTTCTTTATTAAATCACACTAAAAGAATAAATTTTATTATGCTTTTGTAAATTGGAGGAAAAATTGCTAATTAAATTTCAAAATCCAGGGAGGGGCAATGAGTCTACAACCCCCTCCTTAATTGAAAATTTCATTTTCTTTCTTTCTAAGTTACTCGAAAAATTTACATTAGGTTTTTGAAAAAAAAGAAGAGAAAATTTTATTTAATTAAATTTTAAAATCCAACGAGCTCCTCTGCTTCCTGCCCCCATACATCTCCATCTTCATAACTGAAAATTACTTGCAATTAATTTACTATTACTTCATTTTGAAATCGACATACAAATATTTGAATCATCAAATAATTTTTTAAATCGCTCTTTAAAATTATTATTCTATCTAAACTTAATGAATCGTAGAAAGAAAAAAGAATACTTCATCAG